>OY735213.1:28175300-28322800 GCA_963457665.1 Thysanoteuthis rhombus | reverse complement strand
TAACAGAGATTACTTGAGTTCGATTGTAACAGAGATTACGTGAGTTCGATTGTAACAGAGATTACTTTAGTTCGATTGTAGCAGAGATTACTTGAGTTCGATTGTAACAGAGATTACGTGAGTTCGATTGTAACAGAGATTACTTGAGTTCGATTGTAACAGAGATTACTTGAGTTCGATTGTAGCAGAGATTACTTGAGTTCGATTGTAACAGAGATTACTTGAGTTCGATTGTAACAGAGATTACTTGAGTTCGATTGTAACAGAGATTACTTGAGTTTGATTGTAGCAGAGATTACTTGAGTTCGATTGTAACAGAGATTACTTGAGTTCGATTGTAGCAGAGATTACTTGAGTTCGATTGTAACAGAGATTACTTGAGTTCGATTGTAGCAGAGATTACTTGAGTTCGATTGTAACAGAGATTATTTGAGTTCGATTGTAGCAGAGATTACTTGAGTTCGATTGTAACAGAGATTACTTGAGTTCGATTGTAACAGAGATTACTTGAGTTCGATTGTAACAGAGATTACTTGAGTTCGATTGTAACAGAGATTACTTGAGTTCGATTGTAGCAGAGATTACTTGAGTTCGATTGTAACAGAGATTACTTGAGTTCGATTGTAACAGAGATTACGTGAGTTCGATTGTAACAGAGATTACTTGAGTTCGATTGTAACAGAGATTACTTGAGTTCGATTGTAACAGAGATTACTTGAGTTCGATTGTAACAGAGATTACTTGAGTTCGATTGTAACAGAGATTACGTGAGTTCGATTGTAACAGAGATTACGTGAGTTCGATTGTAACAGAGATTACTTGAGTTCGATTGTAGCAGAGATTACTTGAGTTCGATTGTAACAGAGATTACTTGAGTTCGATTGTAACAGAGATTACTTGAGTTTGATTGTAACAGAGATTACGTGAGTTCGATTGTAACAGAGATTACGTGAGTTCGATTCATACCGTGAGGATGCTCTTTATTTTCCAAATGCAATGTTTAATCGTTGCCGTTGAACTCTTCCAAGAAATTCAAATAGTAAATAACTAACTGGCAACCGAAGTAAGAGAGAAACCGTGTTGTCTGAGTTATTTTTTTTTCTTTTTATGTCCAGTCTATTCTACCTTCTTAATAAATAATTGTGTAAGGTGCAAAGAAAGAAAGATCACCCTGCACCGTTTACATATGAATAGAGTTGAGCTAGGAGTTGGGGAGGTATCGATGAACGAAAAAGAAGAGAGGGAGAGAGAATGATATATCAATGCTCTTCCATAGGAATAGAGCACTCTGGTGGATGAGGAATTTCTAAGTAAATGAATATATCGCTTAGATTCAGCCTTACTGACCGTTCAATTCGGTATCCCAGAGGTAGGATATCGGCCTCCGCGTCTGAAGTGAAGGTTCCAATGCTGCCTTGCGGTACAGGATGGAATAATGGAAAGTTTATAGCCACATTGAAGAGATGTGATACATTGAAACAGCTGTTTGTGGATGACACAATAATATATATGTATATATATATATATATATATATATATATATATATATATATATATATATATAGATAGATAGATAGATAGATAGATAGATAGATAGATAGATAGATATAGAGAGAAATAGGTCAAGATGTACATATACGAAGTAGACTAAAGATGCTATGTTTTATCATTCAGAAAGGAGGATTTTCTCGGTCACCGACTTTCAAGAAATGATATGATTCCAGCCATCGTCATAATTGTAAACACACGCAAATAGTATAGTGGCAGCGGCTAGATTATAGTTGGAAAATGCCAAAATGACTTAGATACAGGGCATATGTAGAAAATCCATCAGAAAAAAAAATCGTATACTTTTAACGTTTCATTTGCGACTGTAATATCAATGCGAGAGAAAAAAAAACTATGCACGTGGCTGGAAAACAAGAAGAAGCAGTACATGGCACTACATATTAACCGTAGAACTTCTCAAGTTGACAACAGCGCACAGACATCCTCCCCACTCTCTCTCTCTATCTCTATCTATCTCCCCCTCTCTCTCTCGGCCTTCCTCCCTCTCTCTCTCTCTCGTCATTAAAGATTCATTTTTCTCTATGGAAAATTTGATTGAAACAGTAATTCCGGGTTTGTAAAAAAAAAAAAAAAAAAAACTTTTCCTGGGGAGAGATTTGAAGCCTTAAATGTGAGACATGTCCCCCAAAATACGGTCGGATGGCAATTAATCTATTCTTGTATATTATCAAAATGTCGAGCAGCAAATTAGGATTGAACTAGATACAACAGCAATCGATATACGCGTCTAACTTGCTTGCCATTGCTTTAGGAAAGGCGACCTTTTTTTGCATACTAAGCTTAGCTTAGTCTAGCACAGGGTCACAATGGTTTTGCCCCGGATGAGGATCGAACTCATTACCTTAGCAATGGTCTGAGAGACTATCTAACAATCGGTTTATGACATGTACCCTTTGATATTCATTAAATCTAGCTTAGACTGGCACTGGATCACAATTACGTAGCATTTATGAAGGATCGAATATAGCAACGGTCTAAGGACTTGTTATCACTATGGCAGTCGCTGTGTGTATACATGTTTACATAGAATTCGCGATTTGTTCCATTCAGCTACTCTATGTCAAAGACAAGGTCAAAATAGCGGCGCAACGAAGCTTTCATTCCGTACGTGAAGCAGCTGTGCAGTGATGGTCGGTCTGTTTACATTAAAATTTCAAATGACAAAATTGACTCTTAGCGGGTTTTGAAAACTGACTAAAAACCAAGCAACACAAACTGACGACCTATGCACCCCATAACAGACGCCTTCCCGTACACAAGCGTGCATGTACCTGATTGTGAATATGAGTAATGCGCTTGGGCAGTGTCGAGGGAGTGAGCGCATGCGCGAGGTATGTGCAAATAAGTGTCGTCTGTCAACCAGAGCGTTTAAAGTTGGTCTCCAGACGCGAGTTGAGACTTACGTTCTGAGGCAATGGATATTCTATACGTTTGTTTGATTGCAGGCCAATACGTGCATTACTAAATCTAACCACATCCATTTGCCTGACAACGAAACAACATCAAAGGAATTTAGAAGTAATTATTTGTCCGGCCTGGACAGGTTTGGCACGAGGACGCGCATTTTTACTTTTCAAAATTGTTCCATCCCAAGCAACCGTATATTGGTGTGTCTGACGCAAACTTTGTTTGGCGAAATGTGGTTTTAAATGGATCATAACGGTAACCAGCGACCCTGACGGTGTGATTGATGTGGCCGCAGAGGCAACCCGCGAGAAGTGACAGGGCATTATAATCAATAATGCGTGCGTAATAGTGAAGCAAAAAAGAGAGAGAGAGAGAGAGAGAGAGAGAGAGAGAGAGAGAGAGAGAGAGAGAGAGAGAGAGAGAGAGAGAGGGAGGGAGGGAGGGGGAGAGGGGAGAAAGTTGGAAAGAATGAGAGAGACAGACAGAAAGAAAGATAGATAAAGAGAGGGAGAGAGAGGGGGAAAGAGAGGGAGAGAGAGGGGGAAAGAGAGGGAGAGAGGAGGAAAGAGAGGGGGAAAGAGAGGGAGAGAAAGAAAGAGATAGAAGTTCAGATAGAGAAGTTAGAGAAGAAGAGAGAGAGAATGGGGGGGGGTACAGGAAAGCATTGGCTTTTATAACAGTGATTTCAGTACAAAAGAAGTCAAGAGTTTTTTTCCCTACATACCTAACCCAACAAAAAAACAACAAAATCAAAAATAGCGGAATTGCATTTTATGTGCCTGCAGAGGCGAGAAGAAGCGAAGCATTAAGATGATTATGTCTACTTCGTACGTACAGAATGGGTAAAATAAATAGAAGTTGTAAAATTAAGGGAGATACCAAATTGGTTATGTATATACTAATGGAAGGTACGCGGAAACAATGCGATAACAGCGAAGAGACACATTAGAATAGTCAACGTCGTCTCGGCAGAGACAGAGGTGAAACTGTCTATCATAATATAAGCGAATGCAGAAAACTTGCTCCGAATGTGGTAATAAACACAATTGGGTAGAAACGTTGGTCCATCAGAATCAACAAAAATTCGACTATTGCAAAACAATCGTATAGGATAACCTGAAATGTTTGTTCGGTTTATAAAGTAAAAATAAGACCTTTAAAAAATAAATGTCGACAATAATTTCATTGGACAACATTTTTACCGTTAAATTCTTTTACGTGTCAGCCAAATCAGGCTCTACATTACAAAAGCGTTCAGCACAAAGTTTACTGAAGAATGTACAGACTACAACAGAACAGCAATCAAATATCTATTTATGTTACATAGATCTTATATGGGTCTTAGATGTGAAGATTACTTGTTGAGAACTGGGCTATAAGCCAGCCCACAGTGTCAGGTCGATGATATTTTCTGACGGAAGTTGCTGAAAGTAGAAAGCTATACAAAAAACTTCTAAATTTTACGAATTGTTAAAAACAAAACAAAACGAACAAAAAAAAAAAAATCGGACAATCAAATTGTACAGACAGAAATTGAATTTGACCTTTAAAGAATCCTTATTGAAACTGGTTATCTTCTCATGGTCTTCATCATCATTCATTCAAAATACACATGGCTCATGATCATTTTTGAAGTTGTAAAGTAAGCGCGTTGGAAATCGAATCCCAATCTGGGGAGGTGTAGAGCATCTTTTTGTTGATTCAATGAATGAAGTATTACTTGGTAATTAATATCTAATCATCTTTATTCCATTTTGGTCAACTTACTCACCCCTACACTGGTGGAATTGCCTATTCAGCACAATCTAAAGGACATTCCCGTCCCAAAGCTTGGCGTGCGCAACCCCCCAAGATTGTCATTTTATATATATATATATATATATATATATATATATATATATATATATATATAGTTGTAATAGCAGTAATATCTTGATTATTTCTTCTAGATGGAGCATTATCAACCATTATTAACTTTTGGCAAGCGTTTTTATCATCAGAAATTCAGTTGCTTTTCCTTGCATCTCCTCTGACTGTCAGATTACGGCTCTCATCAAACAACGCTAATCGGAAATTAAGAATTAGCTATCGGCGAGACGCAGATCCAAATCCTATTTTGCTTTAGCGCTTGGACTACCAGAGTTTTACGGCTGGCAGAAGTTCAAATCTAACCAGATGAAATTACCCTGCATTTTCGCTCGTTCGCTCGACGCCATATTTGATGCAACCAATTAACCAAAAACTTCTGATATTAGGTGGGAAAAAAAGATAAAAATAATAATAATTACAACTAGAAAACTTTCGAAATCCATGTATTATGCTGATGCAGTAGTTTCCACGATTTTTAGACAAAACACGTGATTGATTTAAATTCATAGCGTTATTTTTCAATCATTAGATATTTTCCTTGGCTTTCTCTCACCTTCCTCCATTTTTCAGGAATTAGGTTGCGGTATATTTTGAGAAAATCTTTTATTCTTTTGATTTCATAGCATTTATATCCAGACATCAAAGATTCCAGTTTTCCGGTTTTCGAATTTTTCGAGGTATGTTCTTTTTCGGGTTGGGTGGGGGGCGCTGGTCAGGCAGGGAGTGTTGTGCAGATTGAAACAAATAAATTTCAGTAGGTGACAGATATGGAAAATATGCTGCAGAAGAACTTCCCGTCCCAGCTCCAAGATCGTTTGCTGCGTTGTGTTTATAATTTGAGGACGGGCGTTGTCATATAGACAAATTATTGGTCGAAATTACTGTCCAGAAAAAGTTCACGTCTGTCCTAATGCACCAGTCAAACAATTTGATAATAATTCATCTCTAATTTCGCTAAAAGTCCACGTGCTGTTCGTGCTACATCTTCTTTCAAAGGTTCACCCAATTCATCAAGTTTTCAAGTTTCGAGGTCTTTTCGAACGTTGTTTGCCTTCAAGCTCAGAACATTTTCTCAATAAACTCTGCTCTCCATTCACAACAAGTGGTTTGCCAACTGCACGACGACTTTTCATTGAACGCTTTCTTATCGAACGGCGTTTTATCGAAACGATTTTTTATAGGAAGACTTTTCATGGAAAGGAGATTTCATCCGAAGGACTTGTATCGAAAGGACTTTTTATCAAAACAAACATTATCGAATCGATACTTTTTTTTCCCTAAATGACCTTTTATCAAAACGACTTTTTTATTGAAACGCCTTCCCATCGAAAAGACTTTTTAAATCTTTGATTTAAATAGATTGTAAAATAATTTCGATAATTGAAATGTAAACTTTCTATTTACAATTTCAATTTATAAGAACAATAACAGGTAAGCTTGAAGAGGAAAATTGCACTGCGTGTAGGCGCCGTCTTTCTCACGTCTGTTAATTAGGATTTACTCTTGTTAAATGGTCAATGAGATCCAGTAGACACTGATTTTATTGGAATTCGTATCAATCGCAAAACGGAGTCAAATGTACAGTATTATCGTTTATCGCCTACCTTCTTTCTATAAACCCTCAATTTTCCTTCAGTTTCATGCCTATCCCCCTCCGTCTATACACCCTCTCCTTCTCCTCTTCCTTCCTTCCTTTCTTTCTTCCTTCCTTCCTTCCTTCCTTCCTTTCTTTCTTTCTTTCTTTCTTTCTTTCTTTCTTTCTTTCTTTCTTTTGTCTTTCTTTCTTTAAATCTTCTCAAGTTAATTGTTTCTTTCTTAAGAAAAAACTTCTTCGGTCTATTCTTTCTTTCTTTTTCCGTCCTAGTTTTCCATTCTGTCTTTCTTCCTGTCTGTAAACCTTCCTTTTCCGTAAAACTTTCAAGTCTGCATGCTAATGTCATCTTCCTCTCATCCATCAAGTTTTTATGTAAAAAATAACAAAGCATTTCCTCTGCCTGATCTTCGTAATTATGCTGTCACTTCAATAAAATACGAAATGAACGCCTTATTTTACGATCATAAAGTCATCTTGTCAGCGATTTATTGAAAGCGTCAACATTTACATGTTATGCCCTACAAAATGATTTTCTCCAAATCTAATGTCACAATTTATACACGAGGAGAACATGTGCAAAAGCCAAACCCATCCAGGTGTTCCCAAATTCTTTGTTTCTCTGTATCCCCTGGGGATTCCGACAGGTTCCCCTGTACCTGTTAGAATTGAAGATAAAAATTGATAAATCTATATTGATCATCATCATCATCATCATCATCATCATCATCATCATCATCATTCTTTTAACGTCCGTCGTTGGACATAGGCCTTCCCCAGGATTCGCCACACTCCACTACTGCGGGCGTCGCGGAGCAAGTATTTTCTAAATTTGTCTAGTTCATCTCTCCATCTTGTATTCTGTCAGCCTCGGTTTCGCATGTGATCTCTGTGTATTCATGTCGTGAGTCGTGATGTCCATCGGTTGTCTTTCATTCTTGCAACATGGCCTGCCCATTGCCATTCAAGTTTTCTTGTAGATTCTATGATGTCTCCGACTCTCTTTTTCTTCCTTACATACTGTACTGTCTTGTGATCTCTCCATGTGAGGTTGAGCACGATTCTCTCATGTGCACGTTGCATGCTTCTCAGTTTGCGAGTCTGTCTCTTGGTAAGGTTCCATGTTTCAGCTCTATAAGTGACTATCGGGAGGATGCATTGGTTGTATACCCTTCTTTGTAGGATTATTGGGATTGACTTGTTTTTGAAGGCCGAGCTTGCTCTGCCAAAGGCTTGCCATCCTAGGGTAATTCTTCAATTGATCTCTTCCAATTTTGTGGGTTTCACAGAGATTCGTAATAAGAGCTACAATTAAGTATATTTCAAGTTCCTCTTCCAACTTTATAAGGTACTCAGGTATTAATTCAAGCTCAGATTGTGAGACGATTGAGTCTTTTTTTAGCCACAAGTTCATTAATATAAGAAGAAACTGCACAACCACAGTCTTGTTCAGGTGTTTTGAAATTTGGTCAGTGGATACATCAGTGTACACAATGTTATATCCCCAGACTTCTACGTACCTCTTGAGAAGTGCAAATGCACTTCTAAGGATACATGCACCCCAGGTTGGGAACTGTGCTCTAAACAAAAAGATTTTGGCCTCATTATTTCCTTACGAGAAAAGGGAATGATAACCTTCTTTACCTCTACTTACATGATACGCCACTTGATGCTCCAATTTTTTGTCAGTGACGTTTGTCAAGGTAGATACCTTTTAGATGCTAATTAAAGAATAGTATTCTTTACTTCTTTTTTTTTTTTTGTTGAAATATGTCAAAAATCTGGGTTCATTCCAGTTGAATATGAACTAGAAAATGCTGAGTAACATAATTTTCTGATATTTTTGAAGTACAGTGCTTTTGTCATTTTTTGACGGCATGGGTTAACTATTTGGGTCAATAATATAAACAAAATTACAGCATTTAATTTTCTGAAATTCATGCATTTTTCGGTCTGTTTTTTTTAGAAGAGGGAATATCAGACTTCTGTCCTCATTCTGGTTCATTTTTTTAATACAACGTTTCGGTCGAGGAGGTCCGTCTCTCCGATCGTGTGGAAACGTTCGTATTCCGTAGTCTAACATCAAATGTGGTTGATTTTTTGTTTCCACAGTTGTTGGCTCTAATTGGTAGCAAAAATCTGTGGCTGTCAAGAGTTGATGACATGGGGTAGAGGCGTTTTCGTTTGGTACGGTCAGTTGTAATAGCCACCATTTGTATTTAGTACAAAAAGAATTTAAACCATCGTTGACCTCATTTGATTGACCCCAAGCACACATGACCTCATCCTAAACTAGGATTTTACTGATCTCAGGTAAAATAGCAAGTCCTTTTGAGACCCTGTTTCCCTCTGTGTGTCCATTTAACCTCATTTGTAGTAACAAGTGAAAGTAACAGGTCTCAAATCAAGCATGTTATTCTTGAAGTTGAGGTTAACATGCTTGCTTGTCAAACATTGTTATCATAGGATTTGGCAAAGATATCAGCCGAAAGAAAAGTATCCAAGTGAAAGATGCTTCCTTAAGTTGCGATGAAATTGCAAATTAGTAGGAATATCAAGAAGTGTTTTCGGCATTGAGAAGAAACTGAAAAATCATGGAAATGTGTGTCCTCAGTTATTCGTTGCTCATTCAATGTGTCCCTGTGTTATGCTTGGCAGCTAGATTCTCAATAATTGGATTCAAATAAGTGAGTTTTACTATTATGTCACCTCGCGTGTATTTGGCAGCTCCGCGATAGAGAAATGTGGCGGATCCTGGGGAAGGTCCATGTCCAACGATGGATAGTAAAAGACGGATGATGATGATGTTCAGTCATTTCGGTCCTGTCAATTTTTTATTTGAATTCGTTATTGCGTCTTAATTTGATCAGTTTCTCCTGGGTGTTTTCACTGACAGATTCTGTATCCCAGTCAAGAAATTGCATGTGACTATTGGTCACCCCCCCCCACAGTTTAACGTTCGTTCACTTTTGGGTAATATTGCACCAGGTGAGAATGATCTATCTATCTATCTATCTATCTAGCCAGCTAGCTACTCTGTTATCTATCTATCTATCTATCTATCTATCTATCAATCTATCTAATTCTCACGCTTCTTTCGGATGTGCATTCATTCAGTTGTAAGGTCGATGTATGCGATCGCCAGAGTGTTCCAAATGTAATTTCTTTCCGTTGATTTCACAGTACAAAAGAAGGACAAAACGAATGCCGCTTACAATTTCGGTATCTTCTTATCACTAAATTAACCTGGCACACGTGTATTTTAGGAACGTGGGAACGAGAAAAAAAATACGAAGCCACGTGATTCCAGTTCCATGGGTTCTGTAAATTACATTACGTTGAAAGGAAAGTTAAAGAAATCCTCTTTCTTTCTAGCTCTCTGTGTATCTGTACACACACACACACACGTACGCATACAAGACAGACACAAAGACTCACACACGCACACAGATGTACGAATGTGTCCTTTAAATATATATATACATGTATATATTTATATATATGAAAGTATACTTCGTATATATATATACGTATGTACGTATACAATATATATATATATATATATATATATATATATATATATATATATATATATATATGTGTGTGTGTGTGTGTGTGTGTGTGTGTAAACTTCAATTTTCCCCTGGCTATTGTCCTTAACATTGACTGCGGGATGTATTTTTTTTTACTGTTGTACTCTACACATGTCAAGAACCCCTGCACCTGCATGTGGTACCCGCACCTGCTTTGAGATGAGGGGACTTGATCGCTCACTTTGTCCGTTAGGGAGTCAGGGTCATACCCCAACCCCTTACCTTCCGACCAAAGGTGTTTTCTAATTCTATTTTAAGGGCTGAGGCTTCCTGCAGTTTACCTCTATCGCTCACATATCCGGTAGATATGAGATGAGACTGGGGTCCCTCTATCAATGCCCACCTGCAGCAATATAAGCCTGATCCTTTAGCTTTTATCATCATTATTTGGATCAGTCATTGTTATTATTACTGACATAGATCCCATGAAAGATGACAGGTAAGATTTTGGCTGTATTATGACGAAGAATCAACAAATGTACAAAATTTTGATCTTGAGGTCAATTCAAACCAAAGGTTACTGAACGAAGCCTGGAACTAAGTCAGTTTTTGTGTTTATGTTTTATGCGTTATTAAATCTGCCGCCATAAAAAAAATACAATGCATTATTGACTTTTTATTACAAAAAGTGGGGGTCGCATTATACACGAGGTCGCAATGTGCTCGAGTAAATACGGTAACAAATATCAAATGTTATGTTAAATTTTGTAATTGTGGTCCATTGTATCCATCAGTACATCAATAATTCACTTGTCGAAGTGATCAACAATTTCCAGTGAAATATTTTCTTCAGAAATAAAATGAGACTTTCTGTCTGGTGAGTTTCGAGGTTCTGTTATCCGCTTCCCCCTACACAATCTGACTGATTGACTATATATCAGGCTCGAAATCCTGCTTCAATTCATTTCTATAGCGGTAGCTCATGTGTATGTTGGTCGACTGGGTCGCGTCGGTCGACAGGGTTGCGTTATTGACACTAACGTCATCTTCACGTTCCATAGTTTCTTCAGCTCCCTGGCAAGGTCAAAGAACCTTGGCTTTTACTTTCTTTTCGCTTCTTCACCCGATGGTTTGTGGAACGGCAAAAACCATTTTCTGAAACGCTCTTTACTATATTCCTACTACCACAAGATCTTCTGGCTTGGAATCTCCAAGTTCCCGAGAATTTAATGTTCCATTTGTAATGGCATATTCTAGTCTGTACATATATCATTGGTTTGTAAGGTCGAAATTCACTCAATCGTGTCTGTTCTTGAGCTCCTTTGGGACTGATTTGCTACACTCGCTTACTATGTGGTTTATCGTCTCTTTTTTTATCGCAGCACAATCTACTTTTGCTATCCCCTTGTCTCAGCATTCTTTGCCTTTATATAATTGCTTCTTATAGCGTTGTTCTGACCCGTAATTAGTTTCTCTCTTGAAGTTTCATTTGCAAAACCTTGTCCATGTCGCTTGATCAACAATTCCTATCTCGTTCGTTTGTTTCTGTGTACCAGAGCTCATGGCCATGCTGTTTTGTCTATAGACTTGAAAATTCGCACCAGCACTCCTCAATTTTGAAAGAAGAAAAATTGACCCTTTTTTAGCTTTATTTTAACGGGCTTAATAAAAACATCTGTTGTCCAGTGAAAAACGCCTATGATGACATAAATGGAATTTATTCTGACTATATTTATTTTTCAATGGAATTTTTTTTCATGTCTCAAAATTTGACGCAACGATTTTTTATTATTGACTGTGGTGGCAAGATGTTGTTGTGAAGTCGTTATTCTCAAATATCCAGCACCCTTCTCAGTTTTCTTGCAGACCCAAGCGGGCCAGGGGCGTGGAACTGCAGAAAAGAAAATTTAATCGGTAAAAATTTATATGGTCCCAAATCATCCACAACTACGTGCCATACAAGTTATCTTTAATGCGATCACAATTATTCCAATGTGTTTTTTCATCACTATCTAAGTTTTAGTGCATATATATATATATATATATATATATATATATATATATATATATATATATATATATATATGGTAAAGTTACATGGTAAATAACTGATGATACCAACCAGAGACAATTTAAACACTGTACCTTTTTAACCTTTCAAGAATATATATATATATATATATATATGCTTAATAATAAAACCTAACCTAAGATTAATTCTTGATAGATACTGATGTGCCTACTGCAGTACGATGATTCAAAAGTAATAGCACAGAGCGTTATTGGTTAAGTCCCAACTGCATGCACCATTATCATTTCAATGAATTAGATTAAGCTAGGCTTTATATGTAAATATATATACATATATATATATATATATATATATATATATATATATATATATATATATATATATATAGAGAGAGAGAGAGAGAGAGAGAGAGAGAGAGATGGATAGATAGATAGATAGATAGATAGACTTGTTGTTTAGTATACCATAGCATGCAATAGGACACAGACAAAGGTAGACTGAAGTTAATTGATAAAGAAAGAAAAAGAGTCAGATAATTTCTGAATTGGGGTGTTGTTTCTTCGCAACCACTTTCCTAATCTTTGTTGTCTTCATCATAAAGTTTCAGCTGCTGCATGATCTGTCCTTCTTCAGTTGTCTCTCACTTTCCACGAATGCCGAACGAGACTTTTCATTTGATCAACGGTGGTATATTATATTTAATTCATTTACCTGTCACGTAGTGTTCTCACTGTTCTTCGTATTTCCCCTAATTATGTCATGTTTTGATTATCATATATTCTTGTCCCCAGATAACATTTACCGAATAAAAGACTTTATAATAAAGGGAGACTTGAAGCGGAGCTTCACAATTCTTCGCATCAAAGCTACGAGAGTTCTTTCCGAAAAGTATCTACGCTTGTTTTTCTTTGGGAAAAGGTTTCTGGGCTTGATGGGAATTATTTCCCTGATTGGATTTTTTTATGTATACTTTCCTTCCTTGTCAATCGAGAAAATCCCTGCAAAACCAACAAGATCGTATGGTTCTTTTTTTTCACCTAATAAGTTGCATTTGGTAACAGGAGAGGGGAAATGTGCTGACAGGTATTACTTCTCCCTACGGCTTGAAATGCTTTCTTACGTTACGAAACTGGTCGTTTATTTATTTTGTTTTTGGTATTTATTTTTTTTTTCTATGAGGGGTGGGGGGGATCCCATGTAATCGTAAAGGGAAGTAAAAAAAAAAAAGAAAAGAAAAGCCGTATGAAAGTGTTTGGAAAAAAAATTACCGAACTAAACCTAAAAAAAATATTTGAGTTTATCTGATTATTATTGTATTTTTAATTGAAAAAAAAAAACAAAACAAAAAAAAACCCCGGAAAAATGAATAATAATTCTTGTTCGAATAAAAGAGAAGGAAAGCAGCAAAAGAAAAATAAACGAAAACTGGAAAATAAAAAAAAGCTTAGAGAATGGAAAAAAAAAGATTAAAGAAAAATATTGACAAGTTTCACACAGAGAAAAAGTTTTCAAAGAAAACAAAGAAAAAGAAAAGGCGGTAAAAGTAACAAGTTAGGTTTATTTAAGGAAACGGAAGTGCAAAGAAAATAACAAAGTTTCTCATATTCACATAAAATCAGAACGAAGTGAATGGATACATTCTCACTTACCACTGCTTTGAGATGTACATACGTCTGTTCGGAAAAGTATCCAGCCATTTTGAATATCTCAAGAAACGGTTGCGGCCTAGCAAACAATTAGGGGAGCATTATTTCGCATGCACGAACAGACACACTCCTGTGGGTGTGCTCAGTCACTATTTAGACACCATTGAGTTGACATGTGTACCGTGTGACCGCTGCATTCACAATGGCCCAACGAGTCATTCTTCACGTCTTCACCATGTCTATCAGCTTCTTTTGCAGTCCAGAGTTGACTCTCTGCGCTTTCTGAATTTTCCCTAATAGATTTCAGACCGTCGACAGGATTAATGAGAGCACAACTGGGTAGCTGATGGTGACCCCGAAAGCAGACTTTGCTGACTGTTTTGAAGGGAAGGTGTATCAAGTTCCATGGGGTATTTTGAAGATGACTAAGACACCATCGCCCTTGGCAGGCTATTTTTTTCTCGTTAATATTAAATGGCTGGATACTTTCCGGACAGAGCTCCTACACATATCAGGAGACGTTCACGTATTTCTTATAGACATGCACATATACTGAGAGCAAGGTTTGGCAAGTGCGTTTAGCGGACCAATTCGCAAGTGTAGTAAGCTCGATCTTTACTTGACGCTTCGCTACCGAAGCCTTTTGTCAGACCAAGCTAGTTTGGTGAAAAAAAAAAAAAACATATTTGGAGACGCTCACATATTCCTGATACACACATATATAGAAAGTGCATGTTAGCTAGCTTGTTTAGGGCTGTGGTAATTTCGATCCTTATCGTACTCCATTTCTGTGGTTTTGAGCCAGACTAACCCAATCTTAAAAAAGTAACCATAATCAGAAATATCCACATGTTTCTTACGTACAGAAAGTGAGTGTTAACCAGGTCGTCTCTGACCAACCAGCAAGTATGGCGAATTCGATCCTCTCTAGATAGCACGGACTTGTAACCTTTTACCAGACTAAGCTAAGCTTGTTAAAGTTGCTCCTTGCTGCGGGGAAATAGCTAGTTGGTTGTTGTTAAACATCATTATTGTCGACCATCAACGAATTCCTTATACTTGTTATCCAGAGCTAAAGTAAATTGAGGTTAATAGCTATATAGAGATCGAGAATTTACTGGTTCCTATCGCTGAATAATTCGCAAGTTTATTGAGTTTGATCTGAAATGCGTACCTCACGTATGCGGCCTAACGTCATATAAGCAAAAGAAAATTGTACGGGGGCCAGCAGGGCCTATCATGCCCCCCCCACAGAATCTAGGAGTGGTGTACCAGAATGTTCCTTACGATATCCTCTTTCAGAAAAAAAAAAGATTCTCCCAAAAAAGGGTAAGGATGAACTATTTCATTTGTATAGAAACAAAATGGCCGCCAGCACAGTTTGAAAAAAAATCCAGAATTCCATACCTCGTCTCTCAATTGACATATTTAAGTACTTTAAAAGGTTAGATCGTGGTTTCTAAACATTGGGAATTCGAAAATGCACTTTAATTCATCATAAAAGTAATTTTTGATTCATCAAGTTCATTTATTCTGAGGGATCTTAAGAAATAACGAATGATTTGGGTTTTTTTCTAGAAAAAAATTCAGAAATGTTCGCTATGTTTAACAAAGAATAGTGCATACTGTCATTTAAAAGGAGCGTGAAATTCAACTAACATCTAGCTATCATGAAATAAGTATCTATTCATTCTCTGAATTAGGGCCAGAATCATCAGACATGTCCATATCGGCTGTCTCACTTCCATCTTCATTGTCACTTTTGATTCCAATTGACCCCAACGGATCAATCAACGGTTATGGAAGCACTTCTGTTGATTCTAAAGTTTTCTCCAATCATAGTCGATCTGGTACTTCTGGGAAGTTTTCATTGGATATATTCATCTGATATGATATTTTTACAAGGATTACATCAAAATACAATTAAAAAAATTATTGGCTTCTATTTTCGTTAATATTTGATCTATATATTGTTTGATTATTATTTTAGCCATGCCGAAAGCTGCATGGGTGTCTTCACCGAAAGTTGCCGAAAAACAGTACCTCTAGATCGATATCATTACTTAAACGTTATTTTGTTTACTACTGATTAGTTCATTGTGTAATTATACAATATATATATATATATATATATATATATATATATATATATATATATATATTGTATATATATATATTGTATATATATATATTGTATATATATATATATATATATGTGTGTGTGTGTGTGTGTGTTATCAAATTGATATAAACCCGGTGAATATCAGCATTTCTTGTCTATCGCACTCATTACCAACTGACTCGTTCTTGTAATTATGAAAACAAAAATACCCATTTACATTTGAATAAGTTTTTTTTTAATATCCAATCACTAAATACAATGAATGTATTCAAACAATCATTCAAACTTAGCACCATTTTTTCAAAATACAAAAAAATCTATGTAATCTTTCTCCCGATTTTACTATCTTTTATTTCACTTTATGTTTATCGTTAGTTAATTTTTGTTTATTTCCCACCTATTTTAAATCTTATTCTATACCTGAATCATTCAATAAAAGTTTTCAAAAAATAGAACTTTAAGTTAAGTAGAAATTGACCTACAGGAATCCTTTATTGATACTTTATAAACACACATCAAAACAAGTGAATTATTAAATTTTGAAACCACTCATCCCGTGAGTTAAAAAAAAACGCTCTAAAATCTGATGTGTTCCAACTGTAAATATAAAGCATAAAAGATTAGATGAATTTAAAAAATAAACTTTAAAAAATTGATTTTCAGAATTATTCATATCTTCTAGTTTTATTTAATTTTTGATAATAAAAGTGCTTCTAAAATTGAATAATAATAGTATCTATACCGTGTGTAAAAACATCTATGTGGGTACCTCTTCTTACTAATTGAAAATACATTATATATATATATATATATATATATATATATATATATAATTGTGTCATCCACAGACAGCTGTTTCGTTGTATTACATCTCTTCAGCATGGCTATAAACTATCCAGTATCACTTCCAGTACTGATAGATAGAGTCGAAACCTTCACTTCAAACCCAGAGGTAGATACTCTACCTGTGCCCTACACAGCATAGGACGGCCAGTAGGACCTAATTAAGCGATATATTTACTTATGCACAATTCCCCATCTACCAGAGTGCTCCGTTCCAGAGTTGTAAGAGCATTGCAATGCAAAATAGCTTATAGTCGACAAGTACCCTACCTAAGAATGCTCAACCCGACAGAAGGGAGCCTTGATATATATATATATATATATATATTTGCGTGCAAGAAATAAGAAAGGAATTTCTCCCGGAATGCAAAAAAATGTTAGAACTAACCCAGTCTCATTTGAAATTGTAACTATGTCCCTTGAAAAAAAAAAAAAGTAAATAACATTATTTTTAGTGTCGAAAATGGCGTCAAGTATTGTGTACTGGGGAATAATTAGGAAAGACAGAGGGTTGGGGAGGTTGTGTTGACAGAATGTGGACGTCCATTAGCGTCTAGTGTTGGATTGATGGCACAAACTAAATTCAAAGTGACACTCGCCCGAAGCCTTCTCTTATGTCATAAGTGATACATTATCAGCCAAGAAAAAAACAAAAAAACAAAAAAACAAAAAACGACTGTGCAACCCCTAAAATCCTCTCGTAAAATTTGGCACTATGAAAAGTTCGTTCCGTTTATCAAGTAACAATGGAGGACATTTTCTCGTTTCTGTATTACCTTTATTGGAAAACATACAAAGAATTTTGATCCATATCTTCGGCCATCTTTCAGGCAGCTTTATAATTACATCCCCCTAGAACTTCATTCAGGAATTTGTTTTAGATTGAGTGATATTTTTATATACTTCAGCAGAATGGCATTGTTGCCAGTAATTCAGGCAAGCGTTACTGACAGATTTGAACCATCACATATATCATACATAGATATAGAAATGATGTATATAAATATATATAGATACATGCTAACATAAATAGACACACACGCACAAATGCATATATGTATTGATAATGATGTATAATCACAGTGTTCATTATTTACCGTGATAGAGCTATCAATCGTATAATTTATAAGGAAAATTATCAATATCTTTGACACCAGTCGTAGATAGATAGATGGATGTATATATATATATATATATAGATAGATAGATAGATAGACAAATAGGTAGATAAAGAACAGATATGTAGGATGAACGGATTGAGAAAGTTATGAAGAAATATATCGATATGAACAAACTGAAACCGATAGACGCACGCGTATATATATATATATATATATATATATATATATATATATATATATAAGCAGAGAGAGAGAGAGAGAGAGAGAGAAATTGAAAGAAAGAGAGATAGATAGACATTCAGGTAGATAAACATGAAGAATAGACTCATATGTTTATGTATATACGTATATATATATATATATATATATATATATATATATATATATATATATGTCTACACATTATACACACTCACATATAGATATGGGTGGGTGTGTGTTTATATATAAATAAATATATACCTATACATATATTTATGTGTGTGTGTGTGTGTGTGTGTGCGTGTGCGTGTTTACACGTTAATATGATTAGTGAATGACAGGAGAAACAGCTGCGGTTCTGTAACCTGAAACATGGCAACGTAAGCTTCCTCCTCGGTGTCATGCCTTTTGACTCAATCTGACTAGAATAACAAACGGAAGGTGGTGAATGTGGTGTGAATATCATGCTGGGTGTAGAGGTAGAGTTGATTATGAATGTCTTGTGCGGTAATAAGAGAGTGGAAGCCGGGAATTCGGATATGGTACGGGGAAGTAGTACCAGGAGTGCAGGGCTCAAAAGTAACGCCGGAATTTCAGGAGAAGAAGAATTGTTGCCTTGAGAAGATGGGAATAGTTTTCCATACATGACCGATAGCTTCATCATACATACATACACCCCCATATATATATATATATATATATATATATATATATATATATATATACGTATACGTATGTATATGTATGTGTGCGTAAATACGTATGTGTGTGTGTGAAACCATTGATCAGCAGTGTAAGGATATGGAAGAATGTTTAAGTGATAATCATTAGCGTAGGTCGTTGGACATAGACCTTCCTCTAGATTCGTCACACCTCTCTATCATGGGCGTCGCAGGACCAAAACTTTTAAAAACTTGTCTTATTCGCCATGTCATCTCAAATTTGGCTTGTCACATTTTCGCATATGATCTCTGTGGATCCACGTTGCGAGTCATGATGTCCATTGCCTTTTGGATTCTCTAATGGTCTCTGATACCTCTGACTTTTTTCTCTATAATACACTGTGCTGTTTTGTGATGTCTCCATCTGATGTTGTGCATGATTCTCACATGTGCACGTTGCATGGTCCTCAGTTTGAGGATGAGTCTTTTGGTTAGGTTCTATGTTTCAGTTCCATAGCTGACCATCGGATGGATGCATTGGTTGTATATCTTTCTTTTTGGGACGATTGAGGTTTTCTTTTTTTGAATCTTGAATTAGCTCGACTGAATGTTTGCCAACCCGGGGTGACGATTTTTTCATCTTTTGGGGATTTTATAGAGATACGAGTAGATGTAATGGTTTCGTTTTGTCTTTGTCCTCTACATGTTTGTTGAACATGATATTTGATATACTGAAGTTCATGTAAAGGCCTTCTTTCTTGATTCCTCCATTCATTTTTAGCATTCATCGGAGATCATGAAGGTTCTCAGCAAAAAGGAAAATACTGACAACAAATCAGAGGTTACTTAGGTATTTGCTATCTATTCAGATTTCTTTGTTTTCCTAGTCTATCTTTCGGCAGATCATCTCGAGACTGGCTTTGAACGGTTTGGGTTAGCTGGTATCGCTTTACCCCTTCCGAGCTTATTGACTGGTATTATCTCTCAATATAGATTTCGAGTTGCTTTTTATCGCAACCTCTGCTCAGACCGTCAGTCTACGAGAGTGAGTAAACAACACAGATAAGAAATGAAGATAAAAAGCTATTGACGAGGCTCGAACCTACGTTCTTTTGTTTTTCTCTACGACTCGGGAAGCTGCCTATGTACATCACTTATCCTTCATCTTCCTCAGACCTCTTGGCCACATTTGTGGTTGTTTATTGAATACATTCGTCAGGTTGTACTACTGGTAATATCATCTTCATTGTTTTCATTAGATGTAGGATAATATTACAACTGCTACTACTACTTCTGTGCATATTAACAATTAGAAACATGGTGCCGAACACGGATAAGGGGCAGACTACTCTTGTGATAACTAATAGAGAAGGAATATTCTTAGTTTAGCTTAAGCTTAAACAAGACTGCGATCGTTGGGCACCCCATGAAGATCGAACTCATTATCCTGTGAGGAAAGCTTGTTAACCATCACTTTACAGCTGGTTGCCTGTTGGGGTATATGTATGGGTATTCTATAAACTTACCATGATCCAGCATAGAGACAATTGATTAAACGGGGAGATGCGTTTGGGCCAATGTTCTGATTTGACAGTATCTAAGTATTGGAGATTTAAGATTTTATCCATGCAAGTTCATCAGATTTCATTCCCTAGATACAAGTAATCCATAGAAGGATTTGACACACACCTGGCCTTTTCTAAATATTGCGTAATCCTGGGGTTCGTAAATGAAACAAACTCTGACACAGGCAAATACGCGCAGTTTATATCGACAATCCAATCACTTGTCGAAATATGACTGCCAACGCTCCCATGCAGGAATATTCACCACACTTCGTCTCTTCGGTCTTCATCGAGTGATTAAGAGATAGACCCCTGCGAATTTGATCGTATCTTGCAATATAGGGTTCGTTCGGATAAAGGAATTGTTACACACGCGCGCGCGTGCGCATGTAAGTGTGCACACACACAGCGGTGTACGTACATCATGCAATGGAAGGCCCAACATGATAGCCCGACGATTTACTTGATTAGTGGATAATTTGAATATTTTATTCAAATGTTATACCTATCCCAAGCTACTTAGAGAGGAGATGGACACTGCTAATTAAACTCCATTTCCTTGAGAAATGGCGTGAAGGATCTTGCATGGCATCCCAATGATTTACAGATTTGATAACTTGATTTAATATAAAAGTTCTTTTTTTTTTCGATATTAATTTTAGACCTGTCGCGTGTTACTTGGGTAGGAAATCAGTACAGTCAAATAACCTCTAGTGCCTAGTGAAATGGTATGAAAGACCTAACGTGATATTCCATTGATCTTCAAGATCATTGATAATTTGGTCTGATTTTTTTTCTTTGAATCGCATTTTCGTTTGTATTCTCTCCTTTACAAATTATGCCTTTATTTCCTGCCATAAACCTGTTGTTTACACGGCGGTCTTCAAAGGGATCAGAGGGAGGAAAAGCGCTTATTTAGACTGTTGAGATTTCCATGCATACTGGAGAGAAATATCACCTTTCCACTTCTCTCGCATCTCCAAGCCATCTGCCACATTTGCGCGGTCAAAACTTCCACCTTCCTTCTGTTTGTGAGATTAGACGTCTTAATAAACGACTTCCAGATGGTGATACATAACTATGGGAATAAGGAGACGTGAAATATTGAAATAAATGACAAAATAATGAAACATCTGCTGGGTTGAATATTGCAATTTGAACCCCTGTTTACTTATTTATTTCCAGAACACACACATACACACACAAAGAATTCAGCTAATCTCTGTGTTTGCCGATTAAGTATTTTCTTTGAGTGGCAATTGGAACTGCATCGTCTGTTTTATGAAAAGAAAATCTTCGTTGCGCTTTCCAAACATTTGAACCGGTTTTAATTGCGATCTGAAAACGTTGACAGCGTAAATCGCGTAACTTGTCTTCAAAAAATATCTGGCCATCCATATTAAAAGAAAGCAATTAATATAATCATTTTCGAGAGAAATAAATTCTCTCTTTCTTTTCTTTCATTCTCTTTTATCCTTCTATTAGCGTCTCGTTGATTCTTACTCATTAAATAGTTAAATAATTTCTTTCTTTTGGCATCTGGTCGTATACATTTCTTTCATTTCTCTTTTCTTTTCTTGATTGCTTCTTATTTTTCTTTTTCCCTATCAATATAATTCCTATTTTTCATCATTATTTCTTCTTTTTCTTCTTCAGGTACTGCTTTAGAGTAGTGCCACCCTTAGAGCCTAAAAGTCTTGCATAACATCGTTAGTGAGTTCCATTCAAACAATTCAAAGAGAACGCAGCAGAATGTAAATTTGTTGACTCCAAGAAGACCTTCGACTTCCCCAAGGTCATTGATGCTATCAGACAACATGGCATACATCCCGTATATGTTATGGTATTGCAATATATCTTCCGACATGACAGTTTGTTTATCAGACTACATAAAGACTCGGACCCCTTTCAGCTCTAAAGAAGGGGTAAGACAAAGCGGTTCCAGCTTACTCAAACTCTTTACAGCCTGTCTTGAAATGATCTTCCTAAACCTGGACTGCGCAAATAAAAGAATCAGAATAGACGGCGAATACGTAAGTAACCTTAGATTTGCTGACGACAGCGTCTTTCTTGCTCGGAACCTACATGGTCTCCAATAAATGCTAGAAATCAATGAAGAAAGCAAAAAAAGTAGGTCTTCACTTGAGTTTCAGTGAAACAAATATCATGTTCAACAAATATGTTGAGGACAAAGACGCAACGATCAAAATCCAGGGCTGAAGAAAGTAGACAACTACATCTACTTAGGATAACGAATCTCCATAAAATCATTAAAAGAAAAAAAATCAAGCGGAAAGGTTGATGATGATGACCTTGCGTTAGAGCTGGCCATGATCAATAAATATCCGAACCTCTTTTCCTGGTCACGTTTTTATTCTTTCTTTCACTCATTAGTTCTTTTTCCTCTCTCTCGCCTGTCTCTCTTCTCTTTTCTAATTATCGAATATTTTTTTATTTTTTTCCTTCTCTCTCTCTCTCTCTCCTTTTTTTCCTCCTCCCCTCTCTCCTTTTTTCTCCTCAATTCTGACTTTCTTGTCTCCTTTTTTCCCTTTCTTTCGTTTAAATTTTGTCTGTTCTCCTTTTATACTTCTTCCAATCATCCTTCCAGTCTTTTTCACTCCCGTCTTCCTTATTTTCTCATCTCCCAACGTTTTTGTCGTTCAATCTCTCTTTTCTGTCTTTCTTTTCACTGCTCTTTCTTCCTACCAACCTTCGTTCTTTCTCTCTTTTCTCTTCCCTCAGTTTTTCTGTCTTTCGTTCTTTCTCATTTTTGTCTTTTGATTTCACTCTCTGCCTTTTTATTTATTTTTCAAATTATTTCTTTGTTAAATTTCTCCTTCTTTCGTTCTTTATCTCTTACCCCCTTTCGCAATAATTTCATTCTTGTAATAAGTCACCTTCTCCATTTAATTTAATTCTTATATTTCTTTCGTTCTTTTTTTATTCCTTTCTTTCTATCTTTTCTCGTTAATTTCATTCTCGTAATTTATCCCTCTTCATTCCTATAAATCTATTTTATTTTTCTTGTTGATTTCATTCTTAGAATTTTTTTCTCTCTTTTTCCTGTTTCATTAAATTCTCGTAATTTTTCCTTCTTTTTTTTTTCTCGTTTATTTCATTCTTATATACTTATATCCCATTCTCATTCCATCTCTTATCACATTTCGTCTTGCCTTGCCTTCTCCCTTTTCCTTTCTTTCCTTTTTATTTCTTTCCTTCCTTTCTTTCTTGTCTCCTTTTTTTCCGGATAAACCCCTCTGTCCATCTTGTATATGTGATCCATTTATTCCCTCGCAGTGTTTATATCTTCTGAGACAAATTCCGATGTTTGGATATCAAACCAATTCCAACCAAAGTGCCACTGCTAAGACCCCGGATCCACCCTTCCGTTTTCCGGATAATCGTCCGGCAGTCGCTATTTGTAACTTCGTTTCCATGATAACGATATACAGATGCCACTTCAGGTGCCATCAAAATCGTTCAAATATTTGTAAATAAGCCGTTCGAACGATAAATATAGCATACAAAACATGTATCAAATGATAGCGTAGTGGCTAGAGTGTTGGACAAGAAGTAATCATGTCAGCGGTTAAATTTCTGATAATGGAGGCTCGTTACCACAAATATATGAATAAGAAAGAGAACTCGAGTATGACAAAGACTTTTGCATTATTCAATGATTTTTTAAAGCTTCTATTTTCATTTTAGTTTTCATTTAATTCATTAGATTAAGTACAATTCATCATTATAATTAATTTTCTGTGACTATTTATCTCCATCCTTATTGTAGTTGCTTTTTATCGTGACTAATCTCAGGTTCGATTCTCTTCATCGAAAAGTAAATAAATTAACAGCGCAGATCGAAATAAAGAACAGAATCCAGATGAGTTTCGAACTCGCGAGCGATCGCTTACTTATCGCATAACAATTCTTACCGTTGAACAACTAGTGCTCAGCGGCAAGTGCCAGTCCAAATCAAACCGTTAAACTCATTCCCTATCGCGATTTCTTTTGCGCCATGTTTGTCATCAACTGGTAGTTTAGTTCAAGCCATTTGAAAATCGTTTTCAATTCATTTTATTACATGAAGTATAGTTGCGATAAAAAGCAACAACGTAAAGATGAAGGAAAATTGTAGCAAAAATTATAGATAATGATTTACAACACTTCACCAAATAAAATAAATAATACATAATGATCTTATATCTATCTTTGTTGCTCTTATCACAACGTTTAAACTGAGCTATTTTTCAGACGTTTCTAGGTTGTTGTAGTATCTGATGACCAGACTTTATGTCTATTCATAACATGAAAGATACTGCAGTAGACATTTTAAACATTTTTTAAATCAAAAACTGTTTCCGGTTATTTCTCGAGTGAACAAGTTGAAAATTTCATACAAAAATGAAATATTCTACCTGATTCTTTAAAAACGAATATCTTAATCTTTGTTGTTTGTATTTTAATAGCTGAATAATATATTGTCTGGCCCTGTATTCAAATTCGTAAAGTACCCATTCCCCGAATGTGTATTTTTTTCCAGTGCGCTTCAAATGAAGACATACAGTTTCATCGCTCGTGGTTAATCTTAATGCAAGTACCTGACGAATTTGAAGTAAAGTAGACCCAACAAGAGTCACCAGTTAGTGATCGTCAATGCTCACCGGTCGTCCCTTACAAGTTGCATCTTCAAATAAGTGAAAAAAAAACCCCACCTCCCTTTTGAGCAATACAATTATTGACTCCACCTTCTCTAAATGCTGGACATATTCTACGAGTCGCTGACTAAAGCTTAGCGAGGGAAGTGATTAATTTTTCTGGTTAAGCGACGACACCCCAACAAATTACAAAGCTTCTTTTACCCCTTTCTCTCACCGCCTCCCTTCGAAACTACAGATGTGAAAAAGTCAGTCCTCTTTTTTCCAGTTGTGCTTTTCGGGAACCACAGAGAGAGAAAGAGAGAAGAGAGAGAGAGAGAGAGATTTAAAAGAGAAAGAAAGAGAAACAAGCTTGAAGGAAGAATATAAAAAGGGTGATAGAAAGCGGAGAAAAGTTAATTCGTGTCTGAACATTGGAGAAAGAGAAGTCTCGTTACTATTATACATTTTATTTTTTTTTGTTGGGTCATTTAAAAGAAGTGAAACCTTTGTTGTCCTTATCACATTTCAAACGCTGTACTCACCGGCCTTCCACAGGTGTCTGTAGCAATTTGTAACCTTATGGGAATCTCAATCGGAATCCTTTATTTGATGCACAGGATGTATTCTCATTCTTCTACCAGTTACATTTATTGTTTTCGTTTGGGGAACTTCGGAATTCGTATTCACCAGTTCTTCCTAATTATGCCGATCAGCCAGTCTCACTACTTCCAAGATTTTTGCACTACCCGATCCAGGGACACGCGTTTCGTAAGGAACCAGACGAGCTTCACCAGCGTTTTTATCTACTAAACTAAATGACACTCATTCAGTTAAAAAAGAAATGTCTCACACCTGTTCTTTTACAAGAAGCTTTGTTGGCTAGTCCTCATTTAGTTTCTCGGTTGTCTCAAGTCTGATTCATTCGAAACCTGGTAGACACCTGGTAGGTGTCCCTTGATAAGATGCTGCATACCTAGAAGAATCTTTCCACCCCCCAGGGTCACATGATCTGGCGATAATGGCGTTTAAACTTAATAGTGAACACCTCATTGAACTCATGGTTAAAATTAAATTGTATTCATATATATTCAGGGTCTTCCGATTGGATCATCTAAGCTTGACTTGTTCCCTTTAAAAAGTTCAATAATCAGATTTGATTAGCAGGTTTAAAAAGTAAAAAGAAGGAAATAAATGAAAACCGGAAGAAGTTAGAAAGTAGAATAAAGTTGAATGAAATAAAGCGAAGCTGAGAACGAAGAAAATTTGGTTTGAAAGAAACGAAGAAAATATATTTGAAATCTGGGATGAATAACTTTTATGAAAGATATTTGGCTCGTCTTATCTCATGATAAACCGTCAACCAAAACTGTCAATAAAATTGTCAACATAGGTTTCTTCAGTTTGTAAGTGGGGCTGACTGGCTGGTTGGCTGGCTGAGTATGTATGTTTGTATTCATTACGTGTACAGATCGCACTAATAAGGTTAAAGGGCTGAAAATTTCATTTAACCCTTGTTATGTCTAGAAGAGCAGCCTACCTGCCGTACAAGTAGCAGCAAACAGCTGCTACCCTTACGGTCAACCTTGACAGGAGTTAGAATAATGGTGAAACGTATTCTGTACTGGCAATACTATTTTGACACTCCTACGTATTCGCAAGACATTACAGACGCACGCGCACACGCACACACACACAAACACATACACACACACACACACACACATATATATATATATATATATATATATATATATATTGAAGTCTGTGAAAGTTTGCTGAACTGTCGTTAGGCGGACGAACTTTTCATGTTGCATCTTGACTGGACAGTTTTTTTTTAGCATATCCTTGACAAGTGAATTCCCAAGATAAGCTTCCAAATTTTAGATGTCAGTTATTAGAATTTTTGATTGTCAGCAGAAGATAACTTCGAAGAAAAAAAAATTATACTTTTTTTTTTTGCTTATAAATGATAAGTTGTCGAGAATAGAGAAAAATGTCCGTTGATGTTGTGATTAGAGCAACCACATACTGTAAAGCAGAGGTTTCGAAACTTTGAAAACTCAAGGACCCCTTCTGTGAAGGAGATTTTTTTGACTATTATCAATTTTTGACTAGTGTCTCGATTTCTGTTGTTTTTATTACAATTCACAGATCGTCATCCTACGATTTCGAGTAAGCAACGTGAACCGGAAATGAAGAATAGGCATCCGGTGTGGTTTGATTTGATCGAAATCGGCAACTTGCATGAACGCTCTTCGTTTTCATGGATAATTCTTTCTCGTTTGTTTTGTGCTTCGAGTCCCTTCAAATGAAGAAAGAGAGGAAAAAGCAAGAAAGAGAAATGAAAAAAGTAAAGAAAGAAAGAAAGAACGAAAGAAAGAAAGAAAGAAAGAAGGAAAGGAAGAACAAGAAAAGCCAAGAGTAGGAAGAAGAAAAAAGTATGTTGGTAAGGAAAGGAGGAGTTAATGGCGGGAGAAAAAAAGATTAGAGAAAATAGAGAGAATGCAAGAATAAAAAAGGGGAATTAAAAACCATGGCGATGAAACGTTTATAGAGAACACGAATAAAAAGAAAACAGAGAGGAGAAAGTAAGAGAGCAGAAAAGTGAGAGAGAGAATTAGGAAAAGAAGAAAAGAAATAGAAGGAAAAAGGGAAGAAAGAGGGAACAGAGGTAAGAGAAGAAAAATTAAGAGAAGGGAGAAGAGGAATAAGTGAAGAAAAAGAAATAGCAAAAGATAGGAAGGTGGAGTGGGGTAGAAGGAGAGAGAAAAGTTAGAGGGAAACGAAAGGAAAGAAAAGAGAGTTAATAAGAAAGAAAATGAGAAGAAAGAGCAGAAACAGGGTGAAAAGAAACGAGAAAAGAAAAAAGTAGGATAAGGGATAAAGGGAAAGAGATGAAAAAAAAAAAAGGAAAGAAAGAGAACGAAAAAGGAAAAAAGAAGGAAGACAGACGTAAGAGAAGGAAGAGGGGGAGATAATGATTGAAAAGAAATATGATAGGAGAACGAAAAAAAGGAGGAAAGAAAGAAAAGTAAAAAAAAAAAGAAAAAGAGGAAAAAAGAAAAAGAAATAAAGGAGAGGGAAAAAGCTGAATGAATGATAAAAAAAAAAGCTCTTTCTAAAAATTAACCTTTGTCCCAATTCCCAAATGTCTCCTGTTCATCAAATCCTGCTTAAACGCAAAAGCCCCAGGGTGACTTATCTCTCAATCTTTACCCATAGCAACTCAATATTTACAAATATTTTTTTTCTGATTTCCTGGCGCGAAATTCCGAAGGTGCTTCGCCAGCTCTTCCACCCCAACGCTTGGACCCTCTACCCCTTCGTCATGTTACTTTAAATCCTGAAATTTGTCGGCGTCTAAATTTAGCAACTATCCCCACCACTGTCAGCCCCTAAAAGAAAAAGATATCTCAAAACACAAATCACTCGTTAAAAAACGAAGGGAAGTTGAAACCAAGCTTCCGTTCACATTAAATCGTCTTGGCAACAGGTTTATTTCACTTTGTTTTCCTTCTGGAGATAGTTGTCAGCTAGTGGTGACCATGGAAGTGATTTTTTCCGTAAGGATATTCAAAATCGGTTTTAAAACAATTTTCTCACACGCTTACATAACTGAACATTTTAATTCTCTAATGAAAAATATTTATGATCGAAAATAAAAACATCCAATTGATCTAACCGGCGTAAGAGTAGCTGCGATAAAAAGCAACGCAAATAGAGTTGGATTCAGTAATTGATAGCAAAATTAATAATAATGATTTACAATAATTCATTTAATAGAAAAGATTAATTTGTTTACCGATACTAAATTACCGGTTAAAAACAAACATGGCGCAGAAGAGATCGGAGTAGGAGGTGAGTTCAAGGGTTTGATTTGGATTTGCGCTTGCCACTTGTTTCTGGAGCTCAGTGTTGGTAGAGGCCGGGTCTTAACCAAGCCATCGTCCGGCATGGTAGGTCGCAGGTTCGATCCTTACTCGCGCAGTTTATTTATTTATTTACTGCCTAAGGGATTCCGGTTTAGTAGTGATAAAAAGAAACAAAAATCAAGATGGGGAGTAAATAATAGCAGCAAAAATATATTAAAAAAGATATAACATCTCTATCATTCACTAAGCTTAATCTGACACAAGACAACAGTACTGGAGCACCCAGTGAGCATCGAACTCATTACGCCCGCTAATTGATTTGCAGGACGAGCTTACCACTGTACCAGAGTAAGCATCTAATTACTAAGCTTGACTAATTCTGCGCATGCCATGGATAGACACTGAGGATTGAATTCGGTATATAGTATGAATGGTTAGGGGGCCTTTTTCGTTTGTCCCTACCCTAAAGCTAACGTCCATAATCTTGAAGTGCGAGAATGCAAAACAAAAATTGTATTTTCTTCTTGTTGTAGGCTAGAAACATAATCCATGGTGTAGGTTGGACCCTAGGCCAGTCAGGTTGTAAATTTTTGCAACTTGGCCCAAAGAAGCTAATGCTGTCAAAAGTTTGAAATTAGAAAAACAAATCAATACAGGGCTGATCATTTTGAGGCTGCTTTGTTAGACCCTACCAACCCAGAATTTTCATAACCGGTAGTAATTGATTTGTCAAATTTATTTGGCTACACCATCCAAAAGTTTAGCGTGAGGGGCTTGCGGAAAGGGTTGTGGATTAGGATTATGGTTTTCATTTTTGAGCTGTGGACAAAGGAAAAAGACCCAGCATTTTGGGTCTTTTTCGCTAAAACCAATTTCTTATGTAAATTTGTTAGTGGACTTTTGATCCCTTTTCTGAACACAACGTTTCGGCCGTTGAACTCTACCATTGTCTTCAGGTGATGAACAAGTGATTTCTTTTTTTGTTATCTGGACGGAAAACGCCTGTCTCGTCGGTTGCATAAAAATTCAGACAAAAATCCAACTCAATGGGTTTTTTTCCTTTTTAGGTTTCTTTACTTTCAAACATTTTGGACGTCACCTTGTGGTGATGACAAACAAAAAAGGAGACTAATTATTTACTAGCTATAGCTTAGTCTCGTACCAGGTCATAGAAGTGGGGACCAATGACCTTGACCATCAGTCCAAGGTAGTCGCTCATAAGTATTTACTATAGTTTGATTAATCTGATGAGGGCCAAATATTGGTTTGCTAGACTTTCACGCCAATCATAACTCCACACTTTGAGCATTCTATCAGACTAAATCAAGCATAGTAATTTCACATATCTCATTAGAGGAGGACATAGCATCGATAACATGTTAAAAGCAAAATTGCCATCGTATCAATCGTTTTCCAAAAGAATTCTCTTGTTCCAGTATAAGATATGGAGCAAAACTAATGATGAAAAAGTAGTATTGATGATAATTCTATCGACCTAGAATGTCGATATAAAAAGCAACAATAATGAGATGGAATAAAACTACTTAGACAAAAAGAAAGGAATTAAAGAGTACACACCTCTGCCAACGTTGTATACTTACTAAAAACTGGATGAAAACAAAATATTTAAAAACAATTTTGCAAGATGTACTAATACTCTCTATGTAATCTAAATCTGGCATTTTTATTTAGTGTTTGTTGTTAACCTATTCTTCGTACTGAGTGAAAAAAATTATCTCTCAATCAAAAACAAATGAATGGATTCACCCCAAAATTTGATAATTTCTTCCCGATTCTATGACTCGCCCTGAATCAGAATCTCTTTGAAATCGATTTAGAACTTTTGGAGATATCATGTGGACAGTTATGAGCGAAAAAATTAAAAAAAAAAATCTCTCAATCTTGAATAAAATCCTGGATCCGTCCCCAAATTTAACCACTCTTTCCTAAGCCCATGTCCCACGTTTCCACCCAGCGATCTGACCGACCAAAACGCTGTGAAAAACGAAAATGTAGATAAGACATTGAACCAAAAACTACTTTTCGAATAAACCGTGTCTTCACGGCCTGCACGGTTGTAGTCAGATCGGCAAGTGGGGCAGCATTTGACGTTTGCAATTATCAAGATTAACACCAAAATAGAGTCACCATTCTTCAACAGTTCTCAAGACGAAAGAAACCCTTCAGCTAATGACCTTGTCCTCCTTTATGTGATACGTTCGTCACATTCCTTACCCTGGTCAGAAATAAATATTCTTTGTTGCTAGTTGGAATTTCTGTCAGTACCTTCTTATCGTGTGGACCTGGGCCGAGCATACGCCTACCGTCTCAAATTGTACAAATGAGGGCAAGTATGTTCTGCGTCTCTGTTCATTTCACTTGTAAAAGTTAATAGAAAAACAGACTTGTTGGCCGTTTAAGCTGTTTTATCACCCTTCAATGAGGTGCAGGGTGGCCGAGCGGATAACGACTCGAAGAATGGACACAGCAATCTCAGTTCAAACTCCAGCTGGGACGGCATGCGTACATCTGCGTACTTATACACTTGGTAGAGGCATGAATCGTTTTCTCTACCAATTAGTAAAATAGTGCAGAGTAAACTGTGTGACGCCACTTCGGCTGCTTGATACCTATATATCAATTTCACATACCGAAGATGGCGAGTTTAATTATTAACGCGATATATGGAGACAGAAGCCGTAGCCGGCGTAAGGACGCTACTTACTTATTTATCGTATAGTTCGGCGAAGAAGACGACACTTGAAACATCCAACAACACACCCAGAAATCATCTTATAGGCCAGATTAAAACAACAAAACAAAACATTGACTGAAGTTAAGTATAATCATGAGTGTTCAGACAGGAATTGGGGTCACCTCTCATCTCAAGATCTCCTTATCCAATGAAATATACGGTACTTATTGTCGTATAAATTGCTTTGAAAAGCTAATCTGGAAAAATATTCCCATTCGTTTTGGGATAATGTTTACTTGGTAATATTGGATTTGATTGATTTATTTGTTTTGCTGAGTGTCTCGTAAATCTGAAGCTTATATTCAACTCGATCAGATTATGCGTTCCTTGGATTTAAAAATGGTTTTCACGTACATTCAAGAAGGGTGAGAATAGTGGTTTTACAAACGTAAATTGTTTAATACGAGACTTTTATATCATTGAATATTTCGTTACAACTAATTGAACACCTATCTATCTACAATCTATCAACAAGTTCATGAAGAAGAAGAAGAAGAAGAAGAAGAAGAAGAAGAAGAAGAAGAAGAAGAAGAAGAAGAAGAAGAAGAAAAGAAGACTACTACTGCTATAACATTTCTTATTTTACCTCTGACCTGCTCTCTGGTCATTCTGTAAGGGTAGGTCTAAGATTCTTTTCTGTAAAATTAGATTTGTACTCCCACCCAGACAAAAAAAAGTTGGATAGATAATTATGGCTGCTCATCTGAACTACTTTAAATGAAATGGTATAAGTACCAACTTTTCGGCAAAGATCATTTTTTATTTGATTTATATTTTATTTAATTTCATTTTTCTATTTTTACCAATCTTCTGAAATGATCACTGCTGGTTTAAAAATTAATTTTTTATTTTACCTCTGACTTGCTCTATGGCCATTCTATGTGGGAGAGTGCAAAATCCTTTCTTGTAAACTTGAATTTGTACTCCGCTACTGACAAAAAAAATTAAGTTCTCTCATGCAAATATTAATTTTCGATGGAAAGTGCTTTTCAAGTGAATATTCAGCTGAATTGGGTACCCCTCTTGTATAAATTGGCTAGCCTCTTTCAAATTCCAGCGTATAAAAAAAAAAAAAAACAAACTTGCAGGATGGAAAGAGGAATAGGTAGCCAGTCCCAACACCAACTAGAAAGTGGACTCTTACTAAGTCAAGACAAGGTATGAACATACTAGTTGTACTTGAGTAGCCAAGAGACAAACCTCTGTGCTATGGTTTTTAAGCAGGTGGTGAAGGACAAACATTCGGTTAGATGTTGCACACACCTATATACTTTCACCTGTTGAGAATATACCCTGGGTGCTAAGAGCTAATAGAGCTCAGATGTACTACTGGATGATATCAATTTTAACCAGCCTACTAAAGTCCGGTGGCAACCGAAAGCACTAAAAAAACAAACATGGCAGTACAACCAAATCAATTTACCGCAAAAAATGGGCACATATTCTAGATTTGTGTTTTATAACCGACAGGTGCTCCCTTGTTAGCCCCCAGGGAAGACCCGGTTATCCCATGACTGCTAGCCAAAACCCCGGCTTGTGTTCCCTTAATGGTGTTCAGGAGGGAAACAGTCGTTACCAGGCTACTGTTGGCTAAAATCCCAGCTCATGTTCCACTAATGACAACCAGGAGGGATGCAGCCATCAGCGAGCGGTAGTTAGCCAGAACGAAAAGAGAACATGGACAAGAGAGGACAATAGGTTAGTAATGCTGCTTCAAAAACTGTGCTATAGGGAACGCATGCAAGAAATATGGAGGGAAAAATCCACGGTGGAGGTATCAAGCTAGCGTCTGGCTGATCAAGAGAAACAAACTCTAGAAACCAAATGACTCTCAGAGACAGTACTACAAGAGATCTACAATGAAATAGAAAAAGAAGAAAGTAGTTTACCCGTAGGAGACCCTCTCAATAAAACCGACGTAGTTAATGACAAAACTGAAAGAAACCCAAACAAAAAGGAAATCCCTGAACAGAGGCATACACCAGAGAGAGACGTTGACATCCCAACGGAGGAAGAGGAAGCACAAATACTAACTTTGGAAGAAATTATGCTAGAAGAAAAAGTGACATTGTCAACTCTTTGAGACAAGGACAAGGAGAAACTACTAGAAGCAACCGAACATGTCTATTGCCTCCTACAGCATGTCGAAACGAATGGCCTAACAGAGCTCAACATCCTAATCTACGCTGGAGCGGAATTGGTAACAGAGCTCTTCACAATACAAGGAAGAACTCCAGATAATAGCAGGGAAAACCCAATTTGGAAACAAGATTAGAAGACTCGTGTAAGACTATGGGACAAATACAAGATAAGACAAAAAGGTATCCCGGTGGCAGTGGAAGAGATACACTAAAGAAGAATAGCAAAAGGGGTGAGACTGAAGAAATAAAGACAAAGGACTGCCCAGTGAGCACAGAACCACACTTTCCAAAACAACAAGAGAAAGTTTCACCAAGATCTGAACGGAGAAAGGGAACAGAACAAAGCCAGATGCAACAGAGACAAAGAACTCCTGGAACAGCATATGGGAACCCCCGGAAAGTCACAACAAAGCCCCGGAATGGTTAAAGAGCATGAAAAGAGAACTAAAAAACAAACATAATGGAGAACCAATAGTATTGAATGAGATCGCATTGAAACACGCTCTCAAAAAAAAAAAAGCCAACTAGAGAGCACAGGACCTGATGGGATCCACAGATATTGGGTTTAAGAAATTCACCACACTACACGACAGGCTCATCCACCAACTCCAAAGCTGCCTAAATGAGGGCTATGTCCTAGTATGGATGACCAAAGGTAGAACCACGTTCACCCCAAAAAATCCTGAAAAAAAAGGACCAGGCAAGCAATTATAGAACAATTACGTGCTTACCACTCATGTGGAAAATCCTGACCAGAGAGATAGCGGAGAGAATATCCATATCCATGAAAAGAAAGGTATTATAACCAGATAAACAGAAAGATAGCAGAAGAGGAACCAAGGGGGCGAATGACTTGCTCTACATCGACTAGTTGACCTTGAAATAAGTAAGAAAAGGAAGGAGAACTTTGCAGTAGAATGGATAGACTATGAAAAAGCATACGGCATGATTTTACACAGCTGGATGCTCGAATGCCTCAGATTATTCAAGATCAGTGAACCAGTGGTGAGATTCATTGCCAACTCTATTAAAAACTAGACTAGACAGCCACAGGGTAAAAATTAGCAGAGGTAAGTATAAAAAAGAGAATCTTCCAGGGAGAGTCTCTGATTCCATTACTATTTGTTCAAACTATGATACTACTCAACAGAATCCTGAAAAACAACAAAGAATAACTATTCTCCAAATTAAAGGGAAGAGTCAACCACCTGATGTACATGAACGAAATAATACTATTTGCAAAGAATAGGGGAGAGCCCGAAACGTTGTTCAACAAAATGAAGGAATACAATGATGACCTCGAGAATAGGAAAATGTGCACTAATGATAATGGACAAAGGAGGGCTCACAACAGCAGAAGGAATCGAACTCCCAGTCTGTAAGAAGATTAGAGCATTGATCACACAAGACTGATACAAATACCTGGTGATTCTCGAATATAACACGATAAATCGGTAAGAAATGAAAGAGAAAATAAGAAGAGAATACCCTAGGAGGATAGAGATATTAGTGACAAAACTAAACTACAGGAATGGACACCAGGGATGTATCAGTAGTAAGATACACTGGACCATTCCTTCGATGGACAAAGGAAGAAAAGTCAATGGACCAGCGAACAAGAAAGCTTATGACAATGCAAAAGGCCTTGCAGCCCAGAGACGACACGGATAGACTGTGCGTGAAGAGAAAAGAAGGCAGCAGAGGACTTATCAGCATAGGAGACTGTGTCCAGAGGGCCAGAACAGGTCTAGAAAAGTATGTGCAAGTAAATAGTGAAGACATTATAAAGAGCACCCAGAGCAGCGCACCGAACAACAAAAAAGAAGAAAACGAAGGAGCAGTACAAGAAACAAAAAGAGGAAAATTGGAACAGAAAAAGCTATACGGAGATGTTAAAAGATACAGGATTTTGCAGACGAGAGATTATGTACATGGCTACGAAAAGGAAACATGAGGAGAGAAACAGAATCGCTCATCATGGCGGCCCAAAACAAATGCATCAGGGCAAACAACATCAAAACAAAAATCGACAGAACTCAGACAACCAGCAAATGCCGCCTCTGGGGAAAGGGGTGAGACAGTAAACCACATAACTAGTGGATGTAGTTAACTAGCCCAGAGGGAGTATAAACACAGACACAATAGAGTAGCAACAGTGATAAACTTGGAACTGAGTAAACGAATGGTATTTAATCATACGGATAAGTGGTACCAGCACAAACCGGAGACAGCCCTGCTGAATGGAAATCACAAATTACTCTGGGATTTTAATATCCAAACTGAGCACCCCATCTAAGCAAAAAGACCGGACTTAGTAATTGTAGACAAGAAGAGGAGGATCTGTCAATTGATAGATGTGGCCGTGCCTGCAGACCACAGAGTAAATAGGAAAGAGAGAAAAGTTGGAAAATACCAGGACCTTGCAAGAGAACTGAAAGTGTGGGACCTGAAAGTCATGGTAGTACCAGTGATAGTTGGTACGCTCGGAACCGCACCAAAGACATAGAAAGCGAGATTGGAGGAACTAGGGATAGGATCGAGACTATACAAACCCCAGCACTATTACGGACGGAGGAAAGTACTAGAAATATGAGATCTACAACTCCAGTTGTAAGCAGTGGACTAACAGAGAAGGGGAAGAAGAAAAAAACAAAAAAAATCATCCCCTGAGACGCAAAACGTCACAATTACAAATAATAATAATAATAATAATAATAATAATAATAATAATAATAATAATAATAATAATAATAATAATAATAATAATAATAATAATAATAATACTTCTGCGATAACCACTGGGCAACCGGTGTGAAACTGTAAATCGCAGAATTACTGCGACCTATGAGTACTAGGGGAGGAGGGCTGGAGACTTGAGGAGACTTGCTATCACTCAAACTCCAGCGGTTACTGCCAGGCAACTGGTGTGAGATTCCAAATAATAATAATAATAATAATAATAATAATAATAATAATAATAATAATAATAAGAAGAAGAAGAAGAAGAAGAAGAAGAAGAAGAAGAAGAAGAAGAAGAAGAAGAAGAAGAAGAAGATGGTGGGGGAGGAAATGGACAGCGGTGAGGGTGGAGAAGAAGAATAGTTAGCAGGTGTCCGAAATGGGGGCGGGGGAGGAAATTCTAGTGAGGGAGGAGTAGTAAGAGAAACAGTAGGGGTTAGGTTTTTGATGTTGGGAAAACAATCTTGTTTATTCTTCGCTTCAGAACCGCTCTTGCATTATTCTTATCATCCATTGACAGTACTGAAGGAATTTCGGGTCATTTGGGCTGACAATTACCACCGGATTGAGATTGTATAAATTCCTTCTAGTTCCAATTAGTTCTCAAACGAATAAATAAATAAATAAATAAATAAATAGATAAATGGATACATTAGTAACAGGTCTGATTGGTCACTCAACAGAAACTGTCACGTGTCCTGTGTCTTTTGTCAGCATGTCTTGTTGAAGGTGATCCATCAAAAAACTGGAAAAAAAAGGCTATCAATGGATAAGTTACTTCTCTCTCTATTCGTTTGGCAGAGATAACTGGAAAGCACGTATTTAAAAGAAAAGAAGAGGCGTGAATGTTGTCGGACACAAACTAAGGGACCAATTAAGGGTAAACTTTCATTGTAAATTGAGCCCCCCCCCCACGAAAAAAAATTTCTTTTATTCGGGTGGTGGGTTGGAAAAGTTTTTTTTCCAGGCGTACTGAGGGTAAATGTTAAAAAAAAAAATAGACATACCCCAAATGTCCTGAATAGGAACCTGAAATAAACCGAATCATTTGCCTGAAGAAGCCCAAAGTGGCAGAAACATAAACGTTTGTCAGCAAGTTCTTCCCTATATCATATTTCAAGCTCTACTTTAACTCGACTTAGTGTTTAACCTTAAATGTATTGAGCATTCTATGAGATAAAATCTTATCACACATCTGATATTGTATCATGCTATATTATATTATGTTATATTCCTGATTTGTATTACACACACACACACACACACACACACACACACACACACACACGTATATATATATATATATATATATATATATATATATATATATATATATATGAATTATGAATAGCATTATATCATATAAAAACTCATTTGAAATGATCTCCCGTCTGTACACGGTAGATATATCACTCAATTTAGACAACGTAAATAGAATAAACAATTGAAGAATTTCATGCATATATATATATATATATATATATATATATATATATATATATAGAGAGAGAGAGAGAGAGAGAGAGAGAGAGATAGATAGATAGATAGATAGATAGATAGATAGATGGATAGATTGATGGATAGTTGTATAAACTTTGCGCCTTAAAATGCTGAAAATTATTTTTTGAATCAATTTTGTATTTCGTTCCGAAATATCCAGGGTCATGTGTTACGATGCTAAATTGAGTGATATGTTGACCGTGCAATGACGGGAGATCATTTTAGATAAGTTTCTATGTTATACAACGCAATTAGTAATTCATTCTGTCGGACAAAATGTGTCCATTCTTTAATATATATATATATATATATATATATATATATATATATATATATATATATATATATATATATATATATATATATATATATATAATTACACAGATATGAAGTGATTGAAATAGTGATAGATCGACCTAGAGATAATCAGAGAGGGAGAGAGAGAGAGAGGAAATAAATATTTGGAATTCTTTAAATGTTTTAGACTCTACCTTACATGTTTATCGTTTTTGTTTCGCTTTTATTGTATTTCTCAAGCGCGCGGTTTTCTATTAATTGCCCCACGTAAATATTTCACGTAAGAACGAAGTTTTGAGAGCCATGACCTTATTTTTCACCTACACACATATGTCTCGGCGCCTGCCACGGAGCAATGAACAGTAGATTAGTCTCGTCGGCCATTACTGCTGCAGTGTATTCGTTTGTCAACTGGGACAACGCACCATTAAATTCCTGTGCTTGTCATAACCAAAATGAATAACCCCACAGGTTTCGTTCGGTGATATCAATTATACCCCAAAAGAGTGCACGAGTCGAAACCTTACATGGAGAGACCACGAGACAGCAAGGTATATCAGGAAGAAAACGGGTGTCCATGACATCATAGAAACTATTAAAAAAACTCAAATGGCGATGGGCAGGCCATGTTGCAAGAATGAAAGACAACCGATGGACATCACGTCTCACAACATGGATCCCCAGAGATCACAGAAGAAACCGAGGCCGACAGAACGCAAGATGGAGAGATGAACTAGACAGATTCAGGAAATACAGGCTCCGCAACGTCCATGATAGAGAATTGTGGCGAATCCTGGAGAAGGTCTATGTCCAACGACGGACGTTAAAAGACTGATGATGATGATGATGATGATGATGATGATGATGATGATGATGATAATGATGATGATGTAACTGGTTACGAAGTACGTAGCGAAAGATATGGTATATGATACAATTAGAAGCAAATTGTATTGACCACAGTTTTTCGATCACGGGGAAACAAAAGCAAACAAAACGACGACGTATCAAAGAATATGCTTGTTCAACTAATAGAGTAGTACTACAACAGGTTGAGATTTTTCAGAACGCAACGTTCAAGGTCGAACCGAATTTTATGAGCGGAGATAAATCAAACTAAAGTTCAAGGTGTTTGTAGGGATCAAAGTTGAACTATCTTCCTACTCTTGATATTTACTTTGAATGAAAAACTTTGATCTACTGATTTCACAAGTTTACCCTGACTTATATAATCTTCCATCTGTATTTTATGTAAGTCCAATTCTTTGTTAGAGCTACATAAAATTGGCAATAAAAAAATCTACACAAAATCATTGACGTCACAGCCCAATCGCCATTATGCTTTTTTTCTTTATAAGAGCAGTGGTTCCTTTACTTTTTAAATGAAAAATCCCGATTTTAAAAATATATCAAATTAACTGGCGACAAACTATTCTAACAATACCAGCTTGCTGATGATAATAAGCACTATTTGACTTATTCTATAAAAAGCTCAGTCAACGCTAAATGTTATAAAAAAAGCTCACTGGAATTCATAACGACTTATTAATGTCATTTGATTAACAAAGGAGTTATCAGATATACAATCAAAATGGCGCCCAAAAAGTGACACACAGACGAAGGATTTTAACATGGCGGCTTGAAATTCGCCTAGCCACGCGGAAACAGGAAAACTGAAGAAATTCACATAAATCATAACGAAATAGAGAACAAAGACTCCATAATTATAGTGTAAACACTTATTCATTTAACCAATGTTAAAACAAAAATGTATATAAAATATAACACATGAAAAAGACTACGTACAGTATCGAAAATGTTGAAAATAAAAGTTATTGAATCCTAAGCTGAGCTCATCAAAGTTTAGAAGGAAAGGAATCTAACCACATGTTTGTTCTGTATCGATATAGATGAAAAAAAGATAGTAAATGATAAGCCTGTTTTTTTTTACACATTGGCCTTAGCAAATTTATTGGAAGCAAAAGAGGTTGCGTTTTCAAGGTGATTTTGCACCATTTGTTCATTCCCTAATTCCCACGCATGCATCAAGTGTTGATTCTTGGTGCTATTTTGGATATACTCACATGCAAGTCACATTCAACGACAAGTCCAGGTCTGTAGTTTGTCTTCATGTTAGTGTAAAAATGCTGTTTAACGCTTCTATGTTGTCACAAAAGATAACAATATTTTGACTGTCTTGCAGGGTGACTATGGATATTCAGAAGCAACGCCCAGCCAAAAACTTCGAGATGATCGTTGTTTAAACTGAATTTTCAAAATTCAAAAAACTTCGAGATGATCTTTGTTTAAACTGAATTTTCAAAATTTTGATAAAATGTCAGTTCAGCTAATCCATAATGTTTGCTTCCAATGAGGTCAGTAATTTCAGCTGCAAAGGAATTGCAGATCCTGTCAAAATTCTTTATTTCACCATTCAAGAAGTAACGATCAGCAGGTACTTACAAGTTTTGTCTGACGTCACAAATCATCAAATCGTCGTTGACAGATGAATTATTGCTGATGTAATCTGAAAAGTTTGGAAACATATCCAGAATCTTTCGTTATTTCTTGTTTTCCATAAACTGAGCTACTTGAAAGCTGCAATCTTGGCATGGCTTCTTGAGACATTTGAAACACTTCACTGCAACGACAAATTAAGTTCATTCAGTAAGTCGAATACATCTGCAAGATAGGAAAGTTTGCCCGACCAAATTCAATCAACCATGAACAAAAAAAAAGGTCAGGATTATATTCCGTCAGAAATGCCAGTAGCTCTTCTCGAAGTTTGAATACATGCTGTAATATTCTGCCACGGGAAAGCCATCGTACTTCTGTACGAAGCAAAAGGTTTGAGTATTCATCCCCATGTCTTCACAAGGCTTAGCAAAAATACAGAGGTCTGGTTTTAATAAAGTTTATCAATTTGATGCAACAAAACAAGAATTCGAACAGTGATTGTCCTTTATTCTTCGCTGCTGGGAATTCTTGGTGGAGAATGCAATGTATCGCAATGATGTTATGTGCTTCCTTCTTCACAAGAGCCACAATACCAGACTACTTCCCAGTCATTGAGGCAGCACCATTTATCCTGTTGCCAATGTGACGACCTTCTATTTTTAGAAGGAATTTGTCAGTCTCTTTTTTCAGGTTCTGGAGGGTGGGTCCAGTTTACCATGTAGTTATAATGCTAAACTGAAACTGGACTTTCTGTTCGCTGTACTACGCTACAACTTTGAAGGAATTGGTTACTTCCATTACGAAAAGTAATCTCACACGATTTGTGTGAACAAGAAGAACACACAAAGTACTATGGACCCCAACCAAGAGACAGACCTACAAACTGAGAAGCATGCAGCGCGCGCATGAGAGAATCATGCTCAACCTCACATGGGGAGATCACAAGTTAGCACAGTATACCAGGAAGAAAACGGGAGTCCGAGACATCACAGAATTTAAATGGCAACGGGCCGGTCATGTTGCAAGAATGGCAGACAACCTATGGATATCACGACTCACAACATGGATCCCTCATAGATCATATGCGAAACTGAGGCCGACAGAATACAAGATGGAGAGATGAACTAGACAAATTCAGAAAATACTAGCTTAGTGACGCCCAAGATAGAGAAATGTGGCGGATCCTGGAGAAGGTCTATATCCAACAATGGGCAATAAAAGACTGATGATGATGATGATGATTATTATTTCAACGTTTTAACTGGAGGTAATTGATGTCGATCACACACACACACACATATGCATAGATACCTAAGCCAGTAACAGTAGATAAACCCTCATGCTATGAAAGATGATCAGTGTGAAAAAAACAACAACACTATTTGTGTGAATAAAAAAGGTGCATGATCAAACACTTTTGCTGAAAAAACCTATCATCGTTGATTTTCCTAGTTTGTCCTTGATAAATCTTTGAAACATATTTTATCGAATGGTGAAAAGTTCATGCTCTTTTTAGTTTATTTTCAATAGTCTCCGAGATATGGGTCAATTCTGTGATTGATACATTTGATAAAAACAACAATTATCCAAAAATAAACCAGATTACAAGAAGGCTTAAGATTATTTTTAAATGCCACAAATAGAACAAAATATAATACGTGTACTAATCAATTATTGAACATAATATTTCATGAACTGATATTGTCATTTAAGAAATAGGAATATGCAAAAAATTACTCAATAACTTTTTCTGTTTCAATCAAGAAAATGCCGATCAAAGGTGCACGTAGAATCTAGATACAATTTCACGAAGACGTGGAAAATATTTCAGTAACAGAATTCAAGCGTGCTAACAGTCCATGTTTAAGGCAAACTATTCAACGTTTTTTATCATTTATATTACCCTCACTGGATTCGTTCACACATAAATTGTTCCATGCACATTTAGGCATCTGCTTATTTCTTCCAATACCTTGAGCATTTGTCTTTGTGACGATTGCATGTAACCATTAGAAAGAATGATAGTTTTGACGTATTTGTTTAATAAATCCTACTCGTGGTATCACAGATTATGAATCCTACTGGGACACCACGGGTTACATTGCTAGTAATTAAAAAAAATCCTCCTGACGATTCACATCGACACCGCCATCATCACCACTGCCATCACTAATGAGCGTTGCAACCAGGACCGTGGCAAAGGCTTCATGCCCTCTTTGCGCCCCCGCTTGTTTTCTGCTGACTATTATTTTTAGCTTCGTGTGAGCCCTTGGGACTTTTACACCCTAGGTGATTGACTAGGTTCGCCTAATGGATGGTAACAGTATTTTTCTCTTGTTATCCTCTTTATTTCTCTTCTGGCTGGAATTAATTTGCTTTCGATGGAGTAAAAAGCAAGAAAATGGTAAATCTCAGTCGCTCTCTCAGTGTCTCTATCCAACTGTCTGTCTCTGTCTCTGTCTCTGTCTGTTTGTCTGTCTCTCTCTATCCGACGTATGGGGCTGTTGTTTTCCCACTTGTCATGCACCATTGCCCTTCGGGTATTTTCCCGCTCAGCCGTGTCGTCTGCTTGCGGGAAGCCGTGGAATCGGAATGGCGGTCGTCTGCCAATCAAATGAAATATTAATGGACGCGGCAATATCATTTGACAGACTGGCTCCGATTGGTTGGCTCCGTCTATGTTCGCATGGCTACCCTTGTTTACTTGAAGCAAGTCCCACAGAGGAATTGCGGGATGCCCGAGCGGGTAGAGGCCGTAGAATGAACTCGCCGAGACGATTTCAAACTCCGACTGGGACAATTTGTGTTCATTTTGCAATAATGATAATAATAATAATAATAATAATAATAATAATAATAATAATAATAATAATAATAATAATAATAATAATAAAGGCATGAATCCACCTCGCCTCGCAGCTATGGCCCAAATAGTTTAAGGTGAAGTGAGTGACGTCACTTAGGGTGCTAGGCTATTTCACACGTCTCAAAGACTAAGAATAGTGATGTGATATGTAGAGACAGAGTAGAGATGACTGAAGCCGTTGCCAGCGTGAGGGCAGACCGATTCCTATCGTCATGAGAGACGGTGCTTTATGTATTGTTTGTAAGGATTTTCATTTAAATTTTGGCTTAATAGTCTTAATAGCATAGTCATATACATATGCATCTTGGTTTTCAAGTGATGCGTAATTTTAGAAGATAAACTGTTATGTTCTTGCCGTTTCGTACAGTATATATTTGATAAGTTTAGTTCAATGCAGCACATCAGCCGAAAAAAGACGAATACAGTATTGCACCAAGTTTTCAAGTTAAGTATTTTACCTGGGATCAATCAGGCGCCAAATTTCTGACCACTGACCATCACTCTCTTTCTGATTTTCAATGTATTTCTTTGGTATAAAAGTTGTTAAAGCACAGTCATGATCAATTAAGGAAATGGTAAATCTGTGGTTATTAGGCCAACTATTTGGCAGGGAAAGTCAACCTTCAAGAACAAGGAAACCCCATTAGCGCTAAAAAGAAGGGTATACAACCAATGCATCCTCCTGATAGTCACCTATAGAGCTGGAAAATGGAACCTAACCAAGAGACAGATCCGCAAATTGAGAACCACGCAACGTGCACAGGAGAGAATCATACTCATCAGAACATGTAGATACCACAGAACCAAAGTGATTTAACGCATTCATGATTATATACATATATATTACACACATACGTACATACACACTCATACGCTCTCTCGCTCTCTCTCTCACACACAGACGCACACACACACACACACACATATATATATATATATATATATATATATATATATATATATATATATATATATATATATGTGCACATACATGAATACATAGATTTGCATGTTTATACTCATAAGCTTTCAGTAAGTCACACATTGAACACAGGCGTCAAAGTATACACGATAGCATATATACACGCAAATATATATGCACATATTTACCCCTAAAATGGACAAATGCACACACACACACACACATAAACACACATACACACACACGCACACATATATATATATATATATATATATATATATATATATATATATATATATATATATATATATATGTGTGTGTGTGTGTGTGTGTATGTATACATCCAAATATATATATGTATTCAAAGAGAGAGAGAAAGAGAGAGAGGGTGAATGTGCGTTCCATCCTTGTTTATTTCCTTGGTGAAAAATCTCTCCTAGCAGTCGATTCTTGTCAGGAGAAGACGGATTGAAAAGGAAATCTTTTGAATAACAAGGAAAAATCACGAAAGAGAAAGTAGGGGGGGGGGCGGAAGTCGTGGAAATGTTGCCAAAACAATGATAACAGTAAAATTCTAACAAACAACTTGCAGTCATAGCTCAATGATAAAATCGTCGGCCGGCGAGAAATGAGAGGACCGGCGTCAACGTTGGAACGCATTTCACTTTCGAACTGACGATTCATTCTTTCTACCATCTCCATTTCTGTCGCTTCCAGACAAGCCCATGGGAAAGGATCACCCTGGTGTAACGGCTTTCAAATCTAGCATGGATTTTTTAAAAATCTGCAACGAAAGTTGACAGTTCTTAGAACGGGGAAAATTTCATGTTAAGACCGATTTTCAAATCGGTTCATAGTGTTTGTAAGGAATTAAGCGACTCGAAGAGAGAGAGAGAGAGAGAGAGAGAGAGAGAGAGAGAGAGAGAGAGAGAGAGAGAGAGAGAGAGAGAGAGAGAGAGTGGTTGAAGAGATATAGACAGCATATTAAAAAAATGATTGAGAGTGGACAAAGAAAGTGGTATATCATTTTCTTTCTTATGTCACACTACGTCATATCATTACTTTTTTAGTTACATTCTAAAGATGAGAACATAGAAAGTACAATAAAGGAATAAAAAAAGGAAAAAAGGAAAGAAAGAAGGAAAGAAAAAGAGTAGGAGAAGGAAAGAAAGTAGACGATATCATGTTTATATACACTCCATATATATATATATATATATATATATATATATATATATATATATATATATGTAAACAAACTGTTTAGAGTGAGGCAGACTCGGGGGTAAAGTGTATGGAAGTTAGGTTTATTTATTTATCTATATATATATATATATATATATATATATATATATATAACCATTGCATTTTGGACGATATCTTTAAATCATCTACATTACATCTGTATCTACAACATGAAAGTTTCTGAACAGAGTCCGTTCTTTTTTTTAATTCCATTCAAAACCGCATTTCAATCGGTCTAATCTCTAGCTTTTTTTTATGATAATGCCGCTGCATTCGATAACCTTAAAGGAGCTTATAAAAATAACCCCTCGTTTCAGATTTGTAGGTAATATTCCAGTCTATTGTTCGCCCGCAGATGGTACTTTTCCATCGAATTAATATCATTGTCCTTTTCTAGACTATGATCTCCTGGATTTCTTATCTACCATAACAACCATACAATATCTACAAGATGAGATGTAACGATACTAAACCATCTCAAGTGAAGGAAATACTTGAAATAAAAAAAGAATAATTTGGAGAAATCTGGAGTATTGAGGTGACTTACTGTCATTTGATCTCATGCTTATATTATTAATAAGGATAGTGTTCATGATCCTGGTACTAATTATGATTATGTTGCAAATATTGATTATATTTTTGTTACTGCTGCTAATTTTGATGATGCTTCAGATTGTTTTGCAAATATGAATATTTGATAAGTGTGTTGCTAATTAGGGTTACAGCTTTATGTTGCTAACTATGATAGCAACTAAGTTACGATTATTTTTATGCTTAGGTTGAAAATGTTTACGATTAAATCGCTACTTATGTTTATGATATGCTGCTAACTATGATTGAATTCATGATTAAGTTATCAATTTCAATGAGGTTGCTAATTATCATTACGTCTATAATTATGATGCTAGTTTGTTGAGGTTGCTTTATTATCATTATGTTGCTAATTATGATTAAGTTTGTGATCACCCACCTGATAATTATTACATATATGAATATATTACTAATTAGAAATGTTTATGATAATCCAGTAATCCTCTCCAGGTGACTTTGTGCCGTACGAAGTTATGCTGAGTAAATATCAATAAAGCTTTTTTCCCGAAGGAAAGATTGGGGCAACACCTCTTACTCCATTCTAATTTCTCGATTTGACCTTGTGTCGTACTAAGCTTTGCTCTGCAAATATCAAGCATTAATTCTCCAATCAAAAGATTGACGCAACACAATCTTTTTACTCTATTCTTCCTACTCCCCAATAAGGTTTGTGTCGTACTAGGCCCAACCTACAGTTTCGATTATGAAATCGGATGTTGCATTAAAATACAGGCAAGAAACAAAGAGAATGAGAAATTAAAAATGGAGGAAATGAGGAGGAGGAAGACTTATAAAGTCTCATTTAAAGAAGAGTTATCCCAAAAAATGGAGTGTTAATTAAATGTTGGCAAAGACCCAGAATAGAGAGAAATGGACGAGGCCATGAATACAAGCAATATGAATATTGGGAACATTTTTCGTGGCTAATGGCGAAAATGAATACCACGAATGAAAAGGATTTAGCAAACAAGAGAATAATTACGGCCTGCAGTGGTCGAAAATTTTAATATAATGAAGGTTACTGAAGAGGAAGTTGCCAACCACGAAAAAAAGTAAAACAAGAAATATGGTAACAAAAATCAATAATAAAGACTATCAGTACAAATCAATACAGGAAACAATGAGAAAAAAGGGCAAGGCTTTCGGAGTAGTCCGGTGGTTGGCATACCAATTTTGAAAGCTGTTAATAGTAAATTCGATTCCCAGTGCGTGTCCAACGGTTCTGTAACTGATTTGATTTAATCGCAGAATCAATGGATTTCCGACGATCAAACTTGGTTCATGAAGAAAATTCACGGATATATTTGGAATTTCTAAAGAAACGATTTTTAAAAAATGAAAAAAAAAAAAAATTGTGAATTTGTACCAGTTGAGGAATCCATAGTTTAAAGTGGTAGTTAGGAAATATTTTTATCAGAAACATTTTTACCCTTGAGTGGAAGAGTCAAGTGTTACGAACATCGAACCAAGGGCATCATACTGTTCATTATTAATGTAGATATTAACTTAACATGAGCTGGTATCAAATCATCTATACTTGGAGCTCCAATGAAGATCGAACCCACTAACCACGGTGAGCAAGATTAGCTTTTTGGTTATTGCTATACGATGTGCATCCTATTCTGTTTTTTTCTCTCTATATGATTCAATAGCTTTGCATAGTTTGGAATCAGACCATCGATAGTGAGAGGTCTGATGAGAACTGAACCCAATACTAACAACGGTCTGGAAGATTAGCTCGCTGATCAATGCAATACTACGGGCGTCCCCATCCATTTCCGAGACACGCGTTAATCGCAGTGAAAAGATTAACAGATATATTTGGATTGAGATGGGTTTTTTTATCACTACTGAATTCATTCACCTGGAAGACTGCATAAGTTTGAAACGTTAGCAAAATCTGTGTATCTGAGTGAAAGAGTCCTACGTTACAGGCAGCGAACCAAGAAAATCACACCGTTCATCATTAGAGTAGATTTTTACCGGTTGAATTGTTGTAAAAGAGACAAAAAAGATGGAGGAACCAGTCCGGGAGTATCAGTGGGTAACAGCAACGCGAAAACCTGTTCTGTAGTTTTGAATATTCGCTGCTTCATAGTCGTAATCGTGCAAACTGATAATGTAACCCACTGGCTCGATTCCTTGACAAGCCGCAGCATAGCAGACGACTAAGGTTGGGGACTAGGCTTCGCAGCGCGGACATGTAATGCAGACACCGAACTCCAACATTTAAGTTATATCACTAAAGCCAGAAATGATCGAAACAGGAACACTGCACCTTATCACAAAGTATGAGTATGGGTGTAACAGTTCTTTTGAGGCTATTGCCTGGGCAAGATAGGTAGTTAGTCCATGCGCTTATTAACTAACATTTCTTCGTCTAATATCATTTAAGTTATTGATAAAACAGAGCACGAGAGGGAGTGGAATCATATTGAGGGTTATTTTATTTTATTTTTTCCCAAAGCGACCGTCTCTTCTACTAATAGGCTGTATACGGGATGGTCGAAACGTCGTGGTAACAACAAAAGCAACACAATATTCCAAGGTACTGTAGAAATTATAATGGTTCTCTTAAAAAAATAGACGGTTCTTTATAATGAACGTGTTCAGTAGTCCGGGCAACTCATGGTATGATGAGGATTTTGCACGAAATTATAGATAGTAACATGAAACAATGAGTTCAATGCTCCTAAAAACTCTTGCAAATAGAATAACTTTTCACAAAAATTACAGGAGAAATCATAAAACAGAAGAATGAGTTCCGAAGAATTTATGACTTATAATGAATATGAATAATAATGACTCGTCTCCAAATTACGAAATGTACCTTCAGCAAAATGAGTTTAATACTACCAACAACTCTTGGGAATAGGATAAATCTTCACAAAATCGTAGAAAGTATATTCAACGAAAAAAGAGTTAAATACCCCGATTATAAAAGGCTATCTTTGACAAAATGGGGGTCAATACTTCAACCAATGTAGATAGAACGGGCCCTTAAAAAATGAGGAATCAAAAAAATAAAATAATAAAAAAAGAAAGAAATAATCGAAAGAAAAAAGAACGAATTTGAGAAAAAGGAAGGAACCGGGAGGAGAAATGAATAAGAGAATCGGAAAAAAGAAAGAAGTAAATAAAAAAACAACCCGAAACTGGTAGAAAACACAAGTAGATGAAAAAAATAAAATCAAGTGGAATCTTCCCCCCTCTTTTCTTTCTTCTTTCTTTATTACTTTTTTATTTTTTCTTCTTTCTTTCTTTTTTTTCATATCCATTTTTCCATTCCTTCTTTCACTCAATCTCATCTTTTTTTTTTTTTTGCTATCTGGACTTTCCTTCGAGCGTTCTTCTTTTTCTATCTCCTTCCTTTCGTCTTGCTTTATTTTTCTCATTCATTGGTTCCTTCCTTCTTTCAACACTGGTCACCACGTGGGCTAACTCGACAGTCAATATCAATCATACAAAGGATAAGATGTTTTGAATCGATATTTTCCTCCAAAGCATTTGTTTAGTACAACAATAACATTACTCTCCAAACCTGTCATGGAGATTACCAGTTGTTATGAGCACAAAGAATTGTGTTTTCAATGTCACCTCGTCCAGACCAATGCTCTGTCCTCAAAGCAAACTTGAAAGTAACAAAAATATTAGGCATTATTGAAAGTTCTAAAGATGAGGTGTATAGAGCATTGTTTGTGCCAACTACAACAGATATATTTGGAGTGGTGACAACAATTTTGAAAGTAGTTTGCAATGATAGATATTTTCGGCCTTGAACATCCATTAGAAAAGAGACCAAGCCAGAATTTTAAGAAAGACGTCTTTACAAACGCACGTCTAGAATAATTCACTTAGGTAACTATGACACAGGAATACAATAGTAGAGCGCTCAGTTAAGAAAACACACCATTACACTATCATATTGATCTGCAAGACATGCTTGTTAAACATTACTCCTCGCAGGACGCCCTGATATAGTTATTTACTTAGTTTATCCTAGTCTGGCACAAGTCCTCAATTGTAGGACACTCCCTGTAAATCGCACTCTCGACACGAGTGAACGTGTTTGCAAGACCAGCAGGCTAACCATTGTGCTGTGATATACACTGAATAGCGATTTAGATGACTCTATCATGCACAAGATAGTCGTTACTCGGCTTAGTCTGGCTCTAGAGCTCTAGGGGTGGGCCACCTACTGTAGATCGGACTCACAGCACAATCAAATCGGGCGGTGAGACAAACCCGCTGCCGATTGCACTGCACTAAGCGCCACAGTCTGACGTGATACAGACGCGTCTCGTGCTGATACAGGCTATCTTGGAATGGGTTAAAATACCATTTCGAGGAATCTGGCTGACGGCGCCATAGTTATACGCTAAACATAGATTCGTACGAGGCCGCTATGATAGAGCATTAAGATGTGTTATCGATATATGCCTACATGCACCATGATTTTCTCAGTTCTCAAGGTAAGGTCCCAAATTTCGCTTTCTTCAAGGACATCTTGGAAAACTCAATTTATGAGTGTCTACAACATTATGTCTATCTCTTCGGGTAAAACAAAGGAACTTTCTGTTGGAGTTTAAAATAACTATTGAGATAAGATTGGCTTGAATTACGGCTCAGGAAGCAAATACCATGATAAAAAGTCGTTGAGTGGATCGCAGTTAGATATATTCGACCATGTAGACACACACACACACACACACATATATATATATATATATATATATATATATATATATATATATATATATATATATATATATATATATATATATAGGCGCTCCAGGGGTTGGTGTCACCTGGCGTGGTAACTCAGGGTGCTACCCCCAGTGTAGGCAACTCAAAAATTCTTTTGCACTAAATCAATCTCATAGAATTTTAAAAATCGATGAAACTCGCTGAAAATCACTGTGAACCTTTTTTAATCATTGAAAATGGCTAGATACGTCTAAAATGGCGAGAAAATAGATGAAGATTGGTTAAAATCTCTGAAAAATAGCGCTAAAATAGAGACAAACGTTCAATTTTCGCGCTGCCCAAACGTCAACAGCGTAAACCCTCCGATGGTGTCAGCTGAATCGGTACGCTTCCCCGTACATATATATATATATATATATATATATATATATATAGCCTCATCAGCAAATTGGCAGTTTCAAATTTACTTCCTTTTGACAATCAGATTCCGCCTACTTGCTAGGAGTGGTCAGTCTTGATTTCAAACCTCCAAGGTTCATCATAATTAATAAGTATCAATTATTGATTTGAGATGAATGCTCTTATAGTCAAAACAATCATTGTCTAATGAACAAAGGATTCATTCTCTTCTTGTGGTGACTCATAAAAAAAAACTGTTTTGTCATCCTGACCCATTGTACTTGTCTAGAGACGACAGGCCAATCCTTATTCGGACAGCTCGCTGGAAAACAAACGATAAACGCTATTTGCTTTTCGTTTCTTTTCGTAAAAGCAAAAAAGGGTGGGACGTAAAATGAACTTTCATAAAGTGGGGTATACCTGCATTAGGTTCGACTAGAAGACGATTTCCACGGATTCGAACTGTACACTTCAACACCCCTTGAGTTATACATTTTTTTTTTTCACTAGAGTAACTGTCTCGAAATGAATTTCTAATATACTTTCAGAACATAGATCTGGTCTATATCTAGTAGGTTATTGATAAACTTGATTCATCCTGACACAACATCGATTTAGGGGGTAAGTAGAACTGTAGGAAGATCGTGTTGTGTCAGCCTTTCGAGTTAACGGGAATATGCTCGCCTTGAAAATCGGTTATGGAAATTCCGGTTCGTTATCAGCTTGCACGCCGACTACTGACGCCAGATGGTGCCGATTCAACACGCAGTTTAGTATGGAGCCTGTTCGGTTGTGAACGTGAAGGCTATGCACCACTTTTGGTGAAATTGAAAGTTCGCCCTAATAATTTTTTCCTCGTTTCTTCTATATTTTCTCTTCTCCTCCTCACTTTTAAACCTTTTAAATTTTTGACGCAGTAGACGTGCTCATACTTTTTGTCTTATTCAAGATTTTTCTTTTCTGTAGTTGGTAGTAATGTGTAAATGTATCGGCAGTTTGGAAAATAGATTTGAAAAGTAAAAGAGTCCACCACCACCAAATTTTTAATTGCTTTAATAAACAACAACATTTGTCCGTACTTAGTAAAGTTGACGTACAGTTTAAGGAAGAGGCAAAGTATATCTCACCCTTTAAAAAGCTTTGTGACGACTGTTGCTTCCGTTATATCTATTTATTCATTTATTTCACTCATTCGTATAAGAATCAATAGATCTTAATCATTTGTCATTTTTTTTTTCATCTGCGTTCAAAAACTGAAAGCTGTAAGAGCGGGCCAGTTGAGCAACACCTACAAAACAGGCACAGCATTATTCGTAGGTGTTTTGTTTCATGTGGTACAGCCTGACACAACGGCAGAGTAACCAGATTTACGGTAACAAATGATGCAACTTGATTGTACTAAAATCTACGTAGAGAGCAACAGACCATGAATCCGACTTTTATGCAGTACAAACTAATATAACTGAGAAAAATAGCAAGATTTACAACACCAAATTATATCACATGATATAATATATACATATACATATATATATATATATATATATAATTCGAAATTATTATTCGCAATGATATCCCATCATTACAAAGTTTACGTATCACTTGGCGTAGACAACGAGAATAGAATAATGATTAAAGAAAACGTCTAAGTGATATATTAACCGTGTAATGATGGGAGATCATTTCGAATAAGAGTTTCAATATAACATAACGCAATTTATAATTATTCTATCGGATCATGTATCCATTTCTTGATACATGCACACACATACACTCACTCATATATATATATATATATATATATATATATATATATATATATATATATATATATATATAATTCATCGTTGATGGCACGGAATCCACTTCATGAAGAACAATCTAATACAGCAGTAGAATATCCAGATTTACAATGCCATCATGATACAACATAATACATACACACACTCTCTCGTTCACACACACACGCACGCACACACACACACACACACACACACACACACATATATATATATATATATATATATATATATATATATATATATATAGTTTTACAGCTTTAATTACTAAAGATTTTAGAGAATTTTCCGAAATTGATGTCCTTTCAATCAATTATTTCCAAATATCTGTTGATGCAATTCATCAAAACTTTTCAATGGGTTTTCCATTTTACGTAGAATTTAATATTACAGTATTATGTGCGAATTTTTCTTTTTGGGATCATCAGTTGTTTACCATGTAATAGTTTCGTGGATTTAAAAATATGATATGCCTCTCCAGCAGTGTTGATCAAGCAGCAGCTCACCTCAAGCTACGATTCTGATATTTAACTTCGTTTTATTATTTTTAGCGCTGTATCATGATATATATTTGTTATTTTATGTAGGGGTATTATCATGATATACAAATATGTGTGTGTGTGTGTGTGTGTGTGTGTGTGTGTGTGTGTGTGTGTGTGTGTGTGTGTGTGCGTGTTTGTATGAGAGCCTTCATTGCTATAGATATATGACTGCGACCCACTCAACGACTTTTTATCATAGTATTTGCTTCCCAAGGCGTAATTTAAACCAATCTTATCTCAGTTGATATTTTAAAACCCCACAGAATGTTCCTTTGTTTAACCTTGCGCGATGGAAAAAAAACGTCGTTGACATTCGTAAACTGAGTCTTTTTTAATGTCCTAGTAATATCAACGATAAATGTTGTTTATCTATGAGATAACGCTTGCGTGTTTGACTGCTAATACAGGTATTTACTATGCTTCATTTAGTCTGGCACAAGGATACACGAATGGGGCACCCAGTCGAGAAAAGCTCTCTACAATAGTGACGGTGGAGCAACACTACTCCATAGCGAGTCGCCAATCTATCTAGCTATCTTCATGCGTGAATGTAAAGGGGCTTTTAGTCTTAGCTTCGTATATCACAATCGCACCCAGTGATTAACTAAAGCTATTTACAACAGTGGGTCTCAGAATTCCGGATTAAAACCCCAACCCCACATAAAGATCTGAGGTTAATTCCTCTCCCATTTTTGATTGTCATCTAGTAAATATTCTCTATTATTCTTTCCATTATATGTTACACTCTTGACTGAAAAAAAATCCTCACCAATTTCTTCTCAGACACCCTTCAGGAAATTCCTACCCTGGGAGTCAAGGGCCTCTCGTTCGAGAATTACTGGTCTACAAGATTAGCTTTCTAGCCAATGCTACTTCACGAGACACCCACCCACCCACCTACCTATATATCTCTCTCAGTTTGTACATTAATATATATATATATATATATATATATATATATCAATTTATCTATCGCGAATTTGCTGACTCCCACGCAACGTTTGAAAAATCAGCAACGTCTTTTGAAGAGGTCCGTACTTCAAAGCCGAGAGAAAGTTATTTGACTCCTTGAATTTAGTTGTCCAGACAACCAGCTCGCAACCAGTCTGTAGCTCACGCTTCACGGCTGTAATCACCTTGGAAACCGGACCCGTTTCAACGTAAGTGACGATGGACACGATTAGTTCAAACATACAAACATTACGGTGAACACCACGAACAGTAAATGCGTAGAATTCCCCATTCCTTCTCACTATATACAATCTCAGACAAAGAAATGCACCAGAGTATCAGCAGTTGAAGTAGTTATACGTTGGGTGAAAATGAACACCCTGTTGGAAATTGATAATAACTATAATTATTTATAAGTCGATTGTTATCTAACTAACTTCATTTTTAGACCGTGTATTATTAGAATTTGCCCGGTGTGTAAAAATTCAACGTAGCACCAATTTCTGCAAGCGTTTCTGTATGGCCTAGGTAGACTTTTGCAGGAAGTCCGATGGTATGTTGGATGGAACACGCTGAATTCGTTAGTCCAGTTGATACAGAGTTTTTAGCTTGGTGCGATACTCTTCTTCTTTCGGTCAACCCCACAAGAAAAGGTTGCTGGGGTCTATGGTCAGGGGTTCGTTGCAGACGATTCATTTCTATTAGGAAGTTAAAAATCACCCATCCTGTATAGTAAAGAAGCAAATGCAAATGTTTCCATAATAATATATTTACTTTCATTCGTCGTAATGATTACATACACAGTGACTCAGCAAATGCAAAAAGCTTACACAGGAAATAAGCAGAAAATTGACTTTTAGACGTTGCCCTAGGTCAGCACCACGTATCCTGAATCCATCCTTGGGCAAAGTTACCCCTGTACACACATTTGCAATCCGTAGAATGCACCCATCCCCGTAACATATATATACATAGATAGATAGATAGATAGATACACTCATACAATTTTCTCAATTTTCCTGATACACAAATGATTTCAACATTGACACGTAGAAATCTCTTTTTTTAGCAAATGAAGATGACAAATTTAGAAAAATATTAACCTTGTATCATGTCCCGATCCTCTCTAAACCTTGTTATTTTTAAAGTTTCATCATTTTCCCATTTGATGTTTGGCAATTATATCAAACAGTCTCCCAAAACATGTAACGGGAATAAATTCAATCAAGTTTCTAAACTTTCGTGTTTCCATATTGTCGATTAAACTCACAATTTCGTTGGATAAATATCATCCCTTTCCTCATACACACACATGTATATATACATGTGTGTGTGCGTGTGTGTAGCGTTGCTCTTACCGTCTTTTCAAACAAGAGTTTCATAATGATTTAACGCAATTCATAATCCATTGGACCATATATCCATTTCTAATTGTCGCGTTGGAAGAAACAAATGGAGCAGACATAGACCGTGAATAAACAGTTATTTGGGCCCTTGCATATATATATATATATATATATATATATATATATATATATATATATATATATATATATATATATATATGATGTCAGGGTTGAGTTCTACATAGAAAGTAAGTACTTATTGGGATTTTTAATTCTGCACGCAATAAAGGACTTGGAGCAGATAATATCTGACTGAAGCTCACAAAGCGATTCACGAGTCAGCAATGACCAAGTAATACGTCCATTTGATTAGTTTTCGCTTGCTGTATTACACGGCTCGCCGGAACAAATGAGCGAGGGAAATTACCAGCTCTTTTTATCTTACCCGTGATATTACGGGTAATTCTTTCTTTTTTTTATTTATTAAGCAAAACGTTAAAACTTTCATTCATATCAAGAGTGACACAGCGAATATTTGAGGAACAACAATAGAAAAAAAAAAATAGAAAAAATCTCCATTGTATTTTAGCTCCAATTTCATATCAGCTTTTCTAATCGATGCTCGTTGACTTCCCCTCAACTTTTCAGTGTAGTCATTTTTTTTTGTTGCAAAAATTAAAAAATATTTCAGGTGGTAGATTAACAAATTAATGAATAAGCACCGCATTTTGTAAGTTTCTGTTCTCAGTCTATGTATTTATTGCAAATTGAAAATCTGGAAAAGATTATTTCCAGTAGTCAGAAATGAATGTAAGCATTACTGATAGAATGAGACTCATTAATGCATTATATAAATACATTCTATGATGTTTTGGACTCCCATTTTCTTTCTAATATAGTGTGCTGTCTTATGATATCTCCATGTAAGGTTGAGCATGATTCTCTCAAGTGTAAGTTGCATGCTTCTCAGTTTGTGGGTTTCTCTCTTGGTCAGGTTCAATGTTTCAGCTCCATAAGGGACTATCAGGATAATGCATTGGTTGTATACCTTTCTTTTTAGGATTATTGGGGTCGACTGGTCTTTGAAAGTTGAGCTTGCTCTGCCAAAGTCTTGCCATCCTAGAGTGATCTTTCGCTTGATTTCCTCTTCTTTTGAGGATATCATGGAGATTCGTGGTCCAAGGTAGATGTAGTGGTCTAACTTTCCCATTTTTTCATCTTCGATTTTGACAGTTATGTCCTTATTCTCAATGTGATTGTTGCACGTAATCGATGGACATCACGACTTACAACATGGATTCCCAGAGATCACATGAGAAACCAAAGCCGACAGAATACTAGATGGAGAGATGAACTAGACAAATTCAGAAAATACTGGCTCCACGACGCCGGTGATAGAGAATTGTGGCAAATCCTGTAGAAGGTCCATGTCCGAAGACTGATGATGATGATGATGATGAATACATTCCTAATGATTAAGGCAATTATAATTCATTGAAAATTGATAAAAGAGAGTTGTCAGCGGTCAATAATTAATGTAAATATTACCGGCCGTCTAAGGCTATTATTATAATCCCCTTGGAGGAAAAAAATCACGGATATATTTTAATTTCTGTTGGATACTTTTTAGAGAGGGAAATATTGAACTACTTTCACTGGAAGAGTCCATTGTTCCAAAGAAGATATTTCTTATGGGAAAATTGCTATTTTGAATCGAAGAGTCCATTATTATGGATAAAGAAACAAAAAAAAAATCTCACCTTTTTTCTCCTGGAATTACGGATAATAACAATAAAACTTCTTAATGATGACGAATTAACCTCTGCGGTGGCCGGCAACACATTAACAATGATTCAATCAGAATCTGGTGACTGTAGGACTTCGCCATCAATCTTTTAATGTCCGTCGTTGGACATAAACCTTTCCAAGGATTCACCACAACTCTCTATCTAGGACGTCGCGGAGCCAATACGTTCTGAACTTGTCTAATTCGTCTCTCCATCTTGTATTCTGCTAGCATCGATTTTGTTTATTATCTCTTAGTTGTTATTCGTAATGTCCATTGGTTGTCTGCCATTCCTGCAACATGGCCATTTGACTTTTGTAATGGATGTTATGATATCTCAGACTCCTGTTTTTTTCCCCTAATACATTGTGCTGTTTTGTGATCTCTCCATGCGAGGTTGAGCATGATTCTTTCATGTGCACGTTGCATGGTTCTCAGTTTGAGGGTCAGTCTCTTGGTTGAGTTCCATATTTCAGCTCTTCAGCAGTAACTATAATACGTCATTTTAAGGCAATAGGAAATGCTGAAAAATTGAAAAATGGGCCCACATGAACGAAATAAGATACTCTTTAACAACACCAGACAACAGGTCTCAGCAGTGTCTTATCCTAGAGAATTAGGATATTAAGTCTTGCAACTTTCTCCTTATTTACCTGATATTTCTCCTACAAATCTTTCCAAGCATTTTGAACATCATATTCGTAACAAAAAGTTTAATTATAGGGAAGCTATAATTAATGCTTTCAATAGATTTGTGACCATGAAACCAAAAGAATTTTAAGGAGATATTATCATCAGAGGGTCGTTGGAAAAATGTTATTGCTTCATATGGGTCATAATTTGATCAAATATGACCTATTTTTGTTTGTTGGTAAAATCCTTCAACATATTACTCGGGAAATGTCATTCCATTTGTAAAAACCTAATTCATATATATATATATATATATATATATAATTCTGTCATTAAGCGACACTGAACGAGGGAGCTCGGAGGGTGGAGGGATGTGCCTGGAAGCCATTTTACATATGTGCGTATTGCCGAAAGACTGCAAGACGCTCTTTCGTGTCAATATTCGCTCCGACATCTTGAAAGCTTTCACCGCGTGTCAAAAGTTGACAAGTTTATGATTTAAGACAAATGTATTTTGGGTTTTAGTTTTTCCGATCCTAATCTCAAGTCGGTCGTCACTGCCGTTGCTACCATAACATACTATATAAGTAAATAAACAAATGACACACACATACACACACATACACACCCACACACATACCCACACACTCACACAAAGTAAAAGATTTCAACTGACTTTGACTTAGCTCGGAAGTCAAGTATGGCATATGGTCACTTAAAAAAGAGACGAATAGAATGTAAACGAATTCATCTATATGTTTATGAGGTGTAGAATGTTGTAAAAAATCTGCTTTTTATTCATTTTTTTTCATTGAGTGATCGTAGAAAAAATTGGCTGTGAACCTTATATACTGACAATAATTTTTCATTTCAAAACATACCTCTGATGGAATTCCCTGAGAGGCAGTTAGAAATTATCGAGCCGCTCCTCATACAATCATTTTGTGCTGTATTTTATTCATCTAAATTTACTTCATTTCTTTCGTTATTTCATTTTTCTTTAAATTCTGAAATACGTTTCTGTATTTTGTGTAATTTTGGGATATGATTATTATTCAAATTGAAAAAAGTTACAAAAAGGACCTGAACCCTGACGTCTGTTCTTTTTTTATCAAAGGCTTTCATGTACTGTTCAATTCCATCCTCGACAACAGACTACCTGGCCACTAAAAAAGGCCAGAGCACACTATCGATACGGAATGAAACCAGCTGGATTCACCTTGAGCAACACTTTTATTTGCCCCAGTGAGAATGACAAAACAGTCGGATTCAGCTAGGAAATATATATAAGAATGAAATCAAATCATTTTTTCACACTTACTTATGTCATTCATTCATATATATATATATATATATATATATATATATATATATATATATATATATATATATATATATATATATATATATATTTATATATATATATATGTATATATATATATATATATATATATATATATATATATATATATATATATATATATATATATATATATATATATATATATATATATTACCATTGAGCTATGCAGCTATCGGTAATCCAAAATTTATTCTCGGTCTGTACACTTCTTTCAATGTGACGGTTATGTATTGAGAAATGGATATCTATGATCCGACGAAATGATTATAACTATCACGTTGGAAGAGACGAATAGACCAATAATAAACTAGATGAGAATTTGGTTTGAAAACTGGTATTCGGCCTTTGCATATCTGGCGGCTGTTCAGCTCAATGGTAAGAGCATTGCAACCTTGAAGCGGCTACCCTATCAGTGGCAGGTTCGATTCCTACAGCGCCCTAATTTTTTAAATTTTGTATCCCATTATGCTGTCTAGGACAAATAATAATTTACTGTGTAATATATATATATATATATATATATATATATATATATATATATATATATATATATATATACCAAAGTACAAATTAGTTATTCAATATCCGACATGTAATGAGTTCATTCCATAAAGTGCTCAATACATTCGACATTAAGTTAAAGTAGAGCTCTAAACATGGTGAAATGATGAATTTGCTACATGCACACACGTTCATGTTTCTGCCCTTTTGGGCTTATCGAGCTGCAAATCTATTATATCACCACACACACACACACACACATGCACACACACACATACACACGTGCACACACACACACACACATACACACGTGCACACACACACACGCACACACACATACACACGTGCACACACACACACACACATATATATGTATACATATATATATATACTAATCTGTCTTTGTACTAACCTGTTTACATTTTATTCCAAACTTGTTTACAACGTTTCCATCCAGAATTTCATTACAGCACCCCAACCAGCCTTCCCTCTTAGCTTTCAGGTCTTCCTCCCGTCGTACCCGTAAATCTGCTCAAATTTATATTTTCCCTCTTACTGCATCGTTTTCTTCAAAGTTGCTGTTCCCTGTTAAGTTTTTTCTTTCTTCTTATCAAACATCTTAGCGGGCACCGTCCGTTCCCCATTCTTTTTTTTTTTGTTTGTTTGTTTCTAAACCTTTGGTCCCCACGGTTCTTACAAATCCCTCAATCTCCTGAATTATCTGAAAGAAATCATCTTTTTCTCTTTCTTTTTCGTTGTTTCCTTATTTCAGTGACGTCAGACTCATAGCACCCCCTTTCCTTAATTGTTTGTATTTTTATTCTTTATTTTGCAATTTAATTTGATTTTTTTATGAAGAGGAAAAGAGGCTTCGTTATAATTATTAATCTTCTTTCTCTGATGTGTCTTCGGTTATTCTCTCCTCTTTTCATTTTCCTCTTTTTTCACTTTTCTGTCTTCGACTTCCCTTTCGACTTTTCCACTCTCACTAACTCTTCTTCTTTTCTTTTTCTTGTCCTCTTCCTCATCGACTCCCCCTTCCTACTTCTTCTGCTATTTCTTCTTTTCCCACGTAAGTCGTCTCACTGATCTTTCTTTCTTTTGCTATTTTTTTTATCACCTCTCTCCTATCTTTTCTACTTCTCCTTTTCCATTCACCCCTTCTTTCCTTCGTTCCTCCTCTCTTTTCTTCCTTCAATCTTTCCCCCTTTTCTTCATTCATTCTTTCTCTCTCTCTTTTTTTGTAAGTCTTCACTTCTTTTTTTCTTCTCAGCTTACTTTTTTCTATCATTCATTTGTTTCTCCGTTCTATCAATGTTTCCATTTAGTTACACCTTTTAACTCAATTTTTCAAAATGTCTTCCCCCTCCCCTGTAAACATTTGTTTGACCTTTCTTTCTTTCTTTTTTTTTCTTTCATTCTTTTTTTAGTCAAAACATTTTCTCCCTTTGTTTTACACGTCTTCTCCCATTCTCCGTACAAAACTTTACGATTTCTCTCTCCCTTTCTATCTTTCTTCCTCCTGGTCAATTTTCTCATTTTCTTTCTCAACTTCTTAAGGATTTTCCTTCGGCTTTTCTTTTCGTCTATTTCTATCTTTTCTCTGACTCGCTTTATTTCCGTTTCTTGTATCCTGTTTTTTCTTTTAATTCCTCAATCTCTTTCAATGACCTGCTTCAAATCCTTCTCTTTTAATTCCACTCCCTCATTCAATCTTTTTCTTCGTTTCTCATTCCCAACCCTCATTCATTTTACTGCTTCAATTCTTTTAAAATTACTATTTTCATTTCTCTCGAGCTTTCAGATTATTCTATTTTTCGTCCCACCCCCAACTTCTGTCAATTTTCTCTCTCTTTTGATTCCTCACTCTCTTTCAATCTCCTTCTGTTTTGTTCCCCATTCACTGTCACTTCTTTCTTCTCTTTTCATTCTGCACCCTTTTTCAATCTCTCTCAGTTCTATCAATTCCCCATCTTTTCAACCTCTTTCTTTTCTTATCATTCCCCACCATTTTTCAATCTCTTTCTTTTTTTCATTGCCTACCATTTTTCAATCCGTTTCTTTCCTTTTCATTCCTCAACATTTTTCAATCCTTTTCTTTCCTTTTCATTCCTCACCATTTTTCAATCCTTTTCTTTCCTTTTCATTCCTCAACATTTTTCAATCTCTTTCTTTCCTTTTCATTCTCCACCTTTCTTCAATCTCTTTCTTTCCTTTTCATTCCCCACCATTTTTCAGTCTCTTTCTTTTTCCTTCCAATTCCCCATCCTCTTTCTATTTTTATATTTTGATGCCCCTTCCTTGTTTTTCTCTTCCATTATTGCTCTTTGTTATTTTGCTTTTTTGTTTTTCTGAAAATCCTTGACGATGCTGTCAACAACACGTGGGCACCATGTGCAGAACGTTTTAGAGACCAAAATGGAGGAAGCGATGAGGAAGGGGAGGTTATTACTCTTCACAAAAAAAAATACAAAACACAAAAAACAGCAACAAATAAACTCCACTCTGACTGAAGCTTAAATAACATTGACTGTAAGTTTTGAGAGTTTTTCAATTTTTGTAAAAACAGTTTTCCTTTAAGTGAAAAAAAAATCTTAAAATTTGAACATGGAAAGAGACTTAATGGAATAATATTTAGATATTTTTTCGAAATAAATGATATGAAAATGTATTTAAATCTAGGTACGATTTGAGGGAATAGTAGATGTAAACTGGAAAATAACAACAAAAAAGACAAATCGTGTAATATGACACACTACTGTAACAACCATTTGTATCTATTATTACAAATATGACAGTAGCGTTGGTTGCAATCGGTTGAAGTGACCCGAGTTTATTCCCTTCCCATTATTTTAGAAGAAATGTGACTAATGGACATATAAATGTTGGGAAGGACTCACAGAGTCACCTGATATAGCGAACGACTCAAGGTTTCAACTAATGTTTGGTCCATCCAAAAACTGCCCATCTTCAAGTATTGACCCTGACATCAAAGATCAAGCTGTGCCCCTGTCTCTACGACCCTTTGTGCAAAGAGGGCATGCTGAGACATATATCTTGTTGGCAAGCTATGATTAATTTCCAGCCTTTTAAAATCCAATGAAAATATACACGATATTTGGCAAGAATGGCATATACATAACAGAACCAGCGACAGAATTTTTTTTGTTTCCTAAAGAAAGCATAGCAAAAAGAAAGATTTCAAGTAATAGGATTGAGTAGAGGATAATAGCAAATAAGAATATCATTCACAACCAATTAATCTTTCACAGAGAACTTATTTTCTTTTTAATCATTGGAGTATAAATGATATATACTTTTATGATACGCATAAATGCCCGATGCTTTTCTTCAAAAATTGTTTCATGTACAAACAAAGACATTTATTAAGTAGAGCCTAAAGGAGAGTATACCTGCCTTGAAAAATCAACTTTCGAAGGTCTGGTTTTCAGAGAAGATATATGCAACAGGTCTCTCTTTTTTTCTCTTCTTTTTTATCCCCCACCCTCTTTCAATCTCTTTCATCTATTTTCATTCTGCATCCTTTTTTCATTCTCCTCTTTCTTCAAATCATTTTCGTTTCTTTTCATCCCACGCTCTCTTTAAATCTCCCCATTTGTTTACTTATTTTTTTATTTTACAACCCTCTTTTAGTTTCTTTATTCTCTTCTGTCTTATATACAGAGGGGGATATTTTCTGAACTTAGATCAGTACAGCAATAAGCCAAATAGTGGTGGGAAGATTGTATCGCACTAATTTTCATTGTGGGACAGTCTGTCAGCCTTGAAAACAACATCTATAATCCTGTATTTACCTGGCGTCACTTACTAACAGAGCTGAAAATGTTGGCGAATTTTTCTCTGAAACCAAATGTGATGAGTTCGTTCCTTTACTTGGGAGTATGAGAATAGAACTGTTTGTGGACCCAGTCCAGCCTGAAGTTAAGTGGTTAACTTTTAAAATTAATTATTCAATGATTTATTCGATGGGACTAGGATCCTCACTACTATTATTTCAATTGCTACGTTTCGACGGGTGAGCTCTCGAGCCTTTTGCAGGTGTATATTGCATCAGAAGATCTTCATTTTTTTTTCTTTCCAATTACCGCTTCCCCCACTAGAAATCCCATGTTTCAGTATTCATCTCTCTTCCCCAAATACGAAGATAAAGCTAGCCTTTCTAGTTTAAAGGTTAGATGATTTTCGTATTGCAGCAGGAATCAGTATAACCAGTCTCAGGACTCAACCCAATTTTGACATGTAAATTTTGAAAAAAAAAGAAAAGAAAAGATTTAATATATAATCAAGGTTTCAGCATCCACCCGGTGTTTCGCAGATGGCTCAATGACTTGTAAATCCTTTTGAACACTAAATATTCTTCTTTTTCTCTTACAATACACAGACACAATAAATTTACGTACACAGTTTAAGCTTAAGCTATCGGTGTGCCCCTATAAATTTACCTGTAAGCCCTTTCAATAAATTGTAATTCTGCTTTTTTGTCAATTGATGATAAAACAAAGGAATCAGAGTAGACTGGGAATACTTGAGTAACCTCATCGTCTTTTTTTTACCGAGAGCCTCCACGACCTCCAACTAATGCTGGAGGTACTGAATGAAGAAAGCGAGAATCTTGGCTTTCACATGAACACAGTAAAATGAACATCATGTTCGCGAAGGAAGATCATGTACAACAAACATATCGGAAATAAATGCAAAGTAATCAAAATCGAAAACGCAAAGCTGGACTAATTAGACCACTATAAAGACCACTCAAGAGAGGAAGAAGTCAAGCAAAGACTCTCTCTAGGATGGCAAGACTTCGATAGAGCAAGTTTGACCTTCAAGAACAAGAAAATAGCATTAGTCCTTAAAAGAAGAGTATACAACCAATGCATCCTCCCGATAGTCACCTATGGAATTTAACTAAGAGACTGACCCCCAGACTGAGAAACACGTTCACATGAAAGAATCATGCTCAACATCACACAGAGACACCACAAGACAGACCAATATATCAGAGGGAAACAGGTGTCCGAGACATCATATAAACCATTAGGAAACTCAAATAGCAATGGGCTGGCAACATTGCAACATTGGCAGACAAGCGATAGACATTACCACTCACAACATTGATCCTGAGAGATCACATGTGCAACCGAGGCGAGATGGCAAGACGAACTGGACAGGTTCAAAAAAAATATTGGCTCTGCGACGCCTACGATAGAGACGTGTGACAAATCCCAGGGAAGGTTTATGTCCAACTACGGACGACAGAAGACTGATGATGATGATGATGATGATGATGATGATGATGGATGTTCCCTTAGAGCCAAGGCTGTGTATGTAGAGCAAAATACCAATATTGAAATACATTACCTAAATTACTACTAGTCAGTTGCCTCGTCTTCCGTAGTTACCGATACAGGAATAGATTTTGTGATTACTTATATTTTGTTTCAGTTGTGCAAATTACTACTTTGCATTGATTACCCCCCCTCCTCTAGCATTAGGATAGCCCTATGACAGAAGTAACATTCGGTCTGTAAGACGCACGGTGAAATTTTCAGAGGTAAAAGCGCTTTCGACAGCGGGAAATGTAATATGTGCATTAAAAACCTCTGATAGGTATACATTTCAAACACATGATATTCTAGGTTGGCAGGCGTATGTTGCAATCGTGATGTTATGAGTCATTTCGATATGACACCATAACTTGTTAGACATTCATGTTTTGTTCATAAAGATCTCGTGATCGCTCAAGCGATAAGAGATAGGTTTTCGATTACAGCTGGACTTGGTGGCTCTGGTCGACTAACATTGTAGAGAACAGGGGTCCGAAGTTCCACCGTAACTGACTATTCAGAAATGTCTTTTATCTCACAGTCAACACAGATTTGAACATGACTTGAATTATCTGCAATTTCTTTTGCTTATGTATCCAAGGAGCTGAGGTACTCATAACATACATAAACAATTTATGAAATATAAATCAATCCACCAATTGATTTTACAATTAATGGTAGGTTAATTCAAAAGTTCCTGGTACCATTTTTGATCGAGGTAATAGAGGTATTTTTTGAAGTTTATTTACCGACCTTTTTTTTTGTTACTGGCGTAGTCAGTCATCTGCCGTAGTATGTCGTTCAGAAACTTACAGGAACGAACATGTGATCGTTTAAACATTTGTCATTCTGTTTTTGCTTCATATAGCGCCGACTTCAGACAAGATAGTCACTGGCGACAAAAAAAAATGGGTTTATGAAGTCATAAAAAGCAAAAGAAAGTACATCCATGGCTGGATAATGATGCTATGAATGTATATTGAATAAAAAATGCTGTTAGAAAATATTGGAAACTTTTGCATCGACTTGGTGATATTTAAGTAAATTTATATTTAAAATATTAATGAAATTCATAGAATTGAAATTTATGGAATTGAAATGAATTGATGTAGAATTTTACTGAAATTTTACAAAGATAAATTTCAAGGGTACTGAATAGGTTCAGAGATCAACTGAATAAATATTAAATCTATACATTTGCAATCCTTAAAATTTTCAAAGGAAAGTAAAGGTATCCGGCCATTTAATGTTAATAAAGATATATTGACCGAGGCAATGGCCTCTGAACCTTCTTCAGAATTCCCACACAATTTATTTGGACGCCTCTCCTACTCTTCAAAACGCTCTTCATTCAGCAGATTTCCTCTTCCGGTCTCGTCCCTTCCAACGGCGAAACGCCGAAGGTCAAAGGGAATCAATTCTGGTCTGCACAAGTGCTGACAGACCTGGTTGATGCGATGGTTTGCCATCCACGAGACGCGAGAAATGTCTGACTGAGTCATTGTAAATACGATGGTCACACAGTCTACAAACTCACTTAATGGCATCTCACTACCGACGGAGAAAAGCCACGAGAAAATGTCTTTCCGCGTGTGCACAGTAAAGTGAGGTCCTTTCTGATTGGTTGCGAAATTACACCGAGGCCACACAAACGCTTCTCGAGATATTCAAAATGGCTGGATAGTTCTAGACAGACCGCGTTTCTACTGTTATAAAGGCTTTTTTCATATAAATAGTCAGATGAAATCCCTATTATTTTTTTTTGTTTAAATTGTTCGCACGATTTAGAAAAAAAACCAGTTAAAACAGGTCAAAGTTATATAGACCGACAAGCACGGCTCTAACGATAGATCAGATTGGTCGTTTAGTGAGACCATCAGATATCAGGTTAGGAAAAAACTATTATAGATAACACAGTAACAAAAAAATACTTCCGATCCATTCATACGACTGCTATGATTTTCAAAAGAAAAAAAAAACACGAGTGAATGCGGATAAAATGTTTTGATCAAATTTTATCTGATGAAAGAAGTTAGGGTTCCATATTCCCCTCGTGGCATAGATGAAAAAAACACAAGCAAATCCTACATCTAAATGTAACCTTTTGATCAAATATTTGTCTGATTGAGAAGAAAGTCGGACTCAAGTAGGTAAGACTATAACAGTTGTATCTCTTCCATGGATTGATAGAACCACAAATAGTAAAACTGAATGAAACCATTTGATCAAATTGAGCTGCTTTGTAGATAGGAAGCTTAATGTTAATGATATTAGACCGTAAAGGAGGGTGAATCCGAAAAGAAAAGAAAGAAAATGTGAATAAAACCTTATGATCAAATATTTTTGGTATTAAGAAGGTAGGGCGATTGGAAGTCGGTCGACAAGATTGTATCTATATCTTGGATTGACAGAAACACACACAAGTTAAATGTTTTGATCACATTTGGATGAGATTAAAAGAAAGTCGGGCAAGACTTGTACTTCCTTTCTCATTTATGGTTGTAGTCATTCCTTGTATTGATCTGTTTACGATTTGGATGGTTGCCTACTTTCGAGATTTCAGTTTCTACCATTAATTTGTCTTTAGAATAGAAATAACATAAAAAAACGAAGGAATCTCAACATTGATGAAATTACACCGTAAATAAATGAACTCCATAAAAGAAAAATGTTGAAAGTTAATTAAAACGGACTTGAGTGGTTCAAAATATCCATCAGTCTATCTCAATATTTATAAAACTTGCATTTTGCAGATTTTACAAGTTCACGAACATACCAACGGCCGAGGGGGGCATAGTTTGTGTCGTTATTTCAAGGGATACCGACCTACACGCCTTAAAAATCAACATCCAAAATTATAGTTTTTGCCTCGACTCAAACACTGACATTTTTTAGGAGAGGGAGATTGTGCAGCGCCAGTCTTTCAAGTAAATAAGCCTCAAAAGGCCCCAACATTTGTGATCTTGGGTTTTACTTGGGCTTGAACACCGATTTTAAGTCCAAGTAGCAATAATCCGGGAAAAGACAAGAGTTAGAGACATCATAGAATCCATAAAAAATCTCAGATGGCGGTGGGCTGGCCATGTTGCAAGAATGGCAGACAATCGATGGACATCACGACTCACAACATGGATTCCCCGAGACCACATGCGCAACCGAGACCGGCAAAATGTTAGATGGAGAGACGAGCTAGACAAGTTCAGGAAGTACTGGCTCCGTGACGCCCATGATAGAGAAGTGTGGCAAATCCTGGGGAAGGTCTATGTCCAACGACGGACAATAAAAGACTGATGATGATGATAATGAGCAATAACAATGAAATTAAACTTGAGCACTGAAAATAAACTATTCCTCAAACAAACAGAAAGTTAGTCAGATAGATAGATGGATTGAAAGATTGATAAGAAGACAAAATAAAGACAAATAGAAAGATATGAAAAATGTTCAGATACGGACTAACTAGACACTGATAGACAAATAATCAGACAAGGGCAAGGAAAAAAGGGAGGTAAGTCTGATGAATCATCCTCATACATACATAGTATTTATTGGTTAGAATCGTTTGGTTTTCAAAAAACAATTTAACCTGATTGGATAAGGGAAAAATACATTGTTCAAATGTAAATGGGCTTTTTGTTTCATCATCATGGGAAAAACATATTGTTGGTTGCTGATGAGTGCGTTTAGCACAGAACGTCAACATTCACCGGGAATATATCCGTGTAATTCTTATTTATTTTGATTAATAGCTCTATTTACTGTGTTAAATATTGAGCTCTGTGATAAAACATCTACAACGGATAAGATCTGTTTTCTATTTCTTTCTTTTTGTGTTTTTACAAATTGAAAAAATATATATTGAAGACAGTATATATATATATATATATATATATATATATATATATATATATATATATGTGTGTGTGTGTGTGTGTGTGTGTGTGCGCTCTATCTATTTACTCCCCCACCAGAGCAAAATGTGACCCAAGTTCGGGGCTTTACGTGGGGAAAATAGGAGACACCCGGGAAAAATAGCTCCAGCCGACGCGGCTTTGGTTTGCTTAGCAATCAAAGTAACCACCGCCACGAAAGCGTCAGGCACGAGCCCAACCTGTTCCGTTAAGTGCAATGGAACCATGCTGTCCTGGGGTGCCGTATACCCCGCAGCTGGGCCGAGTAATAGACAGGGAACCCGAAGGTTCCAAATGCGCGTAGCAATCCGCAGCCTCGGTTTAACCTCATTAGCTGAAGCATTGCACCGGTGCACTCGGTCTTTGACACACACCAACTCCAGCCCATTCGACAGGAAAGTGTCTGTACCGGCTCCTCGGGCTCTATTGGGGAACATATACTACGCTTTAATCCATGTCGAAAAGGCCAGAAAAAGGAGTGCGCGTGTGTGTGTAATAACAAAATAATCATAAATGCGTTTTATTATTTTGAAACTCTATTTAAAATGATCTATTGTTATTACGCGGAGAATGTATTTGGCCTAGACTGCATAGGTAGAATGGACAATTTAAAAAAATGGTGATTTTTTAAAATGTTGTCTATGGATGGATTAATATGTCAGAATATTTCTATTTTAAAACATCGTTTTAAAATATATGTACATTCTTTGGGGCTTGATTTCAGAAATATCTTTTCCAAAAAAAAAAACGAAATTTTCATCTGACTCTTTCGAATGGAGTTTCAACTCAGTGGATACCTAAAAGGAAGGAAAATTGAAAAGCTGAGTTCAAACAAAATCCAATCGGAGCTATGATTTATTTGGGAACATTTTTGTGAAACAATCGCCACTAATGTCTTCATTCAGTCTTACAGTCTTCCTTGTTTATAAACTTAAAGTAATCACAAAGTTTATAAACTTACACACAGACCCAAAGCTTATAAACTCATTATCATGAGATTATGTTAAGAATGAAATATTTGATGTCTAAAATGAATGCCTTTTCTTCATATTCAGCAATTGCCTTACTCGTGTGTGTGTATATATATATATATATATATATATATATATATATATATATATATATAAATTTTTGAGATGAGGCATTATTATTATTATTTCTATTGATATTCGGGTCATCCTCATCTTGGTTGTTTTTCATACAACGTTACTTCCCCACACCTACCAGATGATACCTGACGAAGGCCGTAGAGTGCAACAGCCGAAACGTTGTATGAAAAACAACCAAGATGAGGATGGTCCGAATATCAATAGAAATAATATATATATATATATTTATATATATATATATGTGCGTATGTGCTATCAAGGAATGGAAATATGATCTGACAGAATGATCATAAATTGTGTTATATTATATAGAATCTTTTTTTTGAAATGAACATTATTAAACGGTGAAAGTACCATTTGGCCAAGACAATTTAAATAGAATAAGCAATTAAAGAAAACGGGGCTGCTGTAGGAAACGAACCTGCGATCGATAGGGAAGCCGCTTCAACGCAGCGTCGTACTGAGACTGATAATACAGTGATGAATATATTGGTGCGTCTGGATACGTACACTGGAAGAGTTGATGGATTTTATTGAAGACGTTACGCATTCCGGTGCCGATGAGGAACTCTCCTGATCCAAACAAATGGTAATAGAGACGAATGGAATCGCGGTGAAGAACAAATTGAAAGAAAACTGGACACATGACGATGTACATATTTTGCTGAATCGGTAAAATTGTCTGCTTGGCGAAATCCACTGATTTTTTTGTGAAAAAAGGTTTGATTTCATTTTGATTTCGTTAACAGTTGATTACAAAAGTAATTGTCTTTTATCCTTATTTCGATTAAATAAAATTTCAATCAAAATAAAACTACGTATTTATTTTATAAAAGAGGTGAAACTCCGCCAATAAAGCAATTTTGCCGATTCGAAGGTATATAAGTATGTCACTAAGGATTGCTTCATCTGTTTTTGCTTTCTTTTCCTTTTAACCGCCATTCTTTCTTATTTTCAAATAATGTTTTCTTCTTTTTTTGTTTTCAACTTGCCCATCCATGTTTCTCTCTTCGTGCTCTCTTTTTCTTCACGACTCTCTTTAATACTTTTTTTCTCTCTTCACCTCTGTTCTTTCTTTCCTTTGTTTCGTTGTTGATTCTATCATTGTCTGTTCATCTCTCTACCCTCTCTCTCTATATCTAATAGGTCGGTGCAAAAATGATTGCGGTTTTCCATCAGCAACTTTAAAGCAGTATTTCTCGGCAAAGATGAAAAGTTATTAATCAAAATGAGATCCTTCAGAATGGACACATCTTTGCCAACTAGAAACAAGTTCATTTATTCTTCAAGCAAAGATCCTGGAATCGATGAATTCTCCGAGAGCGTTTTGAAGAACTGTTTGGTTGTTGGAGACCTTCCCCAGTACGAGGTGAACGAAAAGTTTGAAAAAGTGGTAGTTGGTCGGACAGAGGTCCTGCGAGTGATTTGGATGAGGTAGAGTTTCATAACCTAGTTCGTTCAATTTCTGGAAGGTCATTCGGGCGACATGCAAACTTTTCCAATTTGGTACAAATATTCAACAACTGTCGAACAAGCAACGTTTATTTCCTCTGCAACCCCATGAGATGTTTTACATGGGTCCGCATCAAATATGTCCCTCAATTGGATGCCATCAATTACAGAGGGACGTCAGCTACCCTCATCATCTTCAAGGTTCATGTCTCCGTTACAAAATTTTAAAAAACAATGTTGAGCTTCAAATTTGTTGACGGTCCCACTCTGACCAAATACTTGGTTGATATTGTTTGCAGTTTCCGCTGATTTACGTGTCATTTTGTACTCGTACAATAAAATTACTCGAATTTGCTTTTTTTCCATCTTTGATTTGACAGCCAGAAATAAACCAAAATAAATAGGGAAAAGGAAGCGTTCAGCTTAAATAAATAGAACGAAATTCATACTTTAAAATGGTATATTCCATAAACATAGTCAAATAATAGTTCATTCTAAAATAAGCATCAAAGTTTAAAATAACAAAAAAAAATGTAATTATTTTTGCACCAAGCTTACATCTATCTATCTATCTATCTCTCTATCTATCTATATCTATCAATCTATCTATCTATCTATCTATCTATCTATCTATATATATATATATATATATATATATATATATATATATATATATATATATATATATGTCTATCTATCTATCTATCTATCTATCAATCAATCTAACTCATTTTCTTTTCTTCCTTCTTGGTAGATAATTATTTTCAATGAATGGAAACCGAAGATAGATAATCTGTTTCACACAATTTCCCCAACTCACCGAAAAGTAAAGAAAAAAAACTAAACAAAAAAACAAAAAAAAAACAACAACAAATAAAACGAGGGAAAAATCCAAAAAGCAAACCAAAAAAAAAAAAAAGCAAAAACAACGAAACAAAAACAACAAAAACAGCCTGACACTTGGCATTAGTATTTGTTTTACTCGGTGAATAGATTGTCTTTCCCCAAGTAATCTACACAAGGACAAACCACAGCAATAGGATTCCTTTCAATTGTGGAAAGGAGGGGCTCAACCAGGACTGGGAGTAAAAGTCTGAGAGAGTCGAAGTGGGTAGTGAACACATGACATAAGACGTAAGAAATATTTACAACGCCGACGCTAACCAGAAAGACACACTGCTACTATTACTTACACTTCTAATACTATTAGTACTACGTAGCAGCTTTACCACTACTACTACTACTACTACTACTACTACTACTACTACTACTACTAACTTTATATATAATCCAGTTGGTAATTTATCCTCTCCACGAGGGCAGAATGAGACACGAAGTCGTGTTAAGTGTGGGGAATTATGTGCATACGCATTGGTGGGGACAGAAATTGCCCGGTTCCCTTAGCATTTCTGCGTGGGATGCCTCAGGCATCAGGAATTCACCCTCACCCTACCCCCTCACAGTGCAATGGAGAGGTGCAGTCAGGGGGGGGGCAACCCTCCTTCCAGAACTGGATTTTATACTTTTAGGGGCAATAGAGAAACATAAACTAGTACAAAATGAATTTTTAACGGTACTTTCTGGCAAAAATAGCTGGTCGACTTATTGATGAGTAAACAGATCTCGGGAAAATATTCTTTAAAAATATTTTGAAACTTAATATCATTGTCGATTTCAAATTTACAACATTGTTTACACTAATACATAATGCTATTACAGGTGGAGAGTGTGGGTACTGTTGCCAGGTCAAACATTCTTTATTCAGATTTTCTAAGTCTGACACAGGGCCAAGACATTATTTTTCCTTATCACAAACTCAGAGTAATCAATGTATAGAATATTACAATATGATAGAGCGAATGTTTCCCAAAATGCACCTTGTATAGGATAAACCCGGGCGCTTTATAACTCTAATTTGCTGTTGGTTTATTCTCAAAAACTGAGGTCAGATCTTCGCTGGGCGCTCTTGTGGCTTTGTGCTGTACTAGTCTCAGTTTGGTAAAATCGTCAGGGAGATTTATTTGACCTTTTTTGCGATCGAGAGAAAATAGGATAGAAAGATATTTCCCATGGTTGTTGTTTTTGCAAAGCTCTAGGATTTGCTGACAACCTCGTGCTTTTTGCTAAGAACGTTCATGATCTATGGATAATGGTAGATGAACTAAATGAAGGAAGCAAGAATGTTGGTCTCCACATAAACTTCAGTAAATCAAATGCCATGTACAACAAACATGTTGAGGACAAAGAGACTACGATCAAAATCGCAAACGCTAAGCTAAAGAAAGTTGACCACTATATCTACCTTAGACAACGAGTCTCCATTGAATGCTAAAAGGAAGAAGAAATCAAGCGTAGAATAACTGGCAAGCTTTCGGTATGGCAAGCTCGACTTTCAAGAACTACGGAATCCCACGAGTCCAAAAAAGAAGCCTATACAACCAATGCACCAATGGAGCAGAGACATAGAAAGATTCATCCTCAAACATAAAACCATTCATCGTGCACATGAGAGAATCATACTCAATCTCATGTGAAGAGATCGTAAGACAGCACGGTATATTACAGAAAAGACAGGAGTCAAAGATAGCATAGAAACCATTAGAAAACTCAAATGGTAATGGGCTGGTCATGTGGCAAAAATATCAGACAACAGCTGGACATCACGACTCACAACATAGATCCCCAGAGATCATATGCGAAAATGTATCCGACAGAAAATAAGATGGCGTGACGAGCTAAGCAAATTCAGGAAGTACTGGTTCTGAGACACCCATGAATGAGATGTGTGGCGAATCTTGGAGAATGTCTATGTCCAACTCCGGACGCTAGAATGATGATGATGATGACTGTATACGTGGTTTGTCTGGAAGGTATTCAGTCATTCCATACTAACGAAAATAGCCTACCTAGGGCAATGACGCTTAAGTTTCCTTCAAAGCAATCTCCTTTGAACCTCAGGCGCTTATCCTAGCGTTGGCTTTTTAAAAGAGTCTGCCGTCATATGCCTCGTCTGCAGCCAGAAATCTCTTTTGAAAAACAAAAACACAAGTCACAGGGAACCAAATCTTGACTCTAGGCAGGGACTGAGTAACCTGAGTGATACAATATTTTGCAAAAAAAACCCAAAAAAAACCCAAAAAACAAAACCCAAAAAAAACCCTGCACGATTCGTAAAGACTCATTCGGTTACACAGTACACAAACCCATCCAATGGCGTCTCAATGCTGACTAAATAAGTCTCACGGGAGAGTGTCTGTTCTCTCCAGATTAGTTGTTTACATACATCAAGGCTGAGCAACTGGTTCTTGAGATACTTTAAAAGGCTGGATACTTTTCAGATAGACATCGTATAGTGTGAAGACCAGTTGCATTGTAGTGCAAGCGTTCTTGCCTCATCCACTATCTTCTCCCCTTGGTAACCGTTACATCATCAGTGAGGTTTGATTTTTTTTTTGTAATCGATTAAAAAGAAGAAAGGCAAAACAAACCTCCTCGAATGTCTGATTCATTTTGGTGTGAAATATTTCTTTCAAGATTCGAACAAAAAATCCCCAAACCCGATTCAGTCAGAACAAATGGTTAGTAGTAGCCTCGCGCTTATTCTTTCATCTGAATCATATTCGAAAAAAAAAAAAAAAATCTCACTTCCCACGATGCCTTGTGAAGCATCCATTTCCGGTCGGCAGGAGTCATCAACCGTTAATCAATTTTTAAACCTAATTTCTTTCCTTTTTTTTTCCTTTTATTTTTAAATAAATAACTTTTTGTCTGCATTTGAAACTCAATTTGTGTCTGCCCAACTCTTTTCAAGGGCTTTACAACAATGACTCAGCATTATTCAGATTTATTCACTTCCAAATAAAATGGGGAAAAAAGAAAAAAAAGAAATGAATTTAAAGAAATTTAAAAAAAAAAATGGTAAAAAAATGGCGGTTTCCCGCTGCAAAAAGTGAAAGGAGAAATTATGTTAACCATTAGCGCCAGACAGTTTGTAAACAGTGCAACTTGCATCCGGTGACGTCATATGTTCTGCTATTATTTCAAATCCTTCTTTGCTCTCTCTACAGAAGAGAAAGATATTTTCTTTTATCTTTCAATCTTGTAACTCTCCGTTTCATAAGTGAGAGTAAAGATTTAAAAAAACCCTGAATGCCTCCTGTTTTGCCCTCTCGTTATTATTTATTTGAATCCCTTTCTGTTTTAATCTTTTTACTTCTCGTTGGTCCTTATTGTATGGGACATTTTTCTGTTTGCGTATGTGTGTGCGTTGTACACAAGCCCTTCCCCCCAGGGCGTAACTTTTGACCGATTATCCCCATATCTTTTATATATCTTGAAGTACTTGTTAGTTGCAGACCCCCTTATCAGGATTCAAGTCGTGGCGGGGGTGGGGGTCAGTTTACATTGTAAGTTTTTTTTCTGGTAGACTGGTCCCTCAATTTGTGTCTGGCAGAATTCACACTTGTTTTCCGAAAATTCTGATTTTTTGTGATTGCCCACCAACTAAAGGCAAGAGAAGTAACTTGTTCATCGATCAACCTGCCCTTCAGACCCCCCCCTAAAAAAACCATTAAAAATTATTGTTTCGCGCTTGGATATGTAACTTTCAGTTGTGCGTCCATTTGATTATGAGTATTATTATTTAATCCATTTTCACACCTGGTGCCTAGAAGTTATCGCAGGTCAGTTTTTTTTTGGGGGGGGGAGGCATTTCTCCAAGTCCACCAAATATCATAAGTATGACTCTAGCCTTCATGTTCCACACAAAGTCCTGATATTCTTCGTTTTGTTTTGACCTAACCTTGTGGTCCCTTCACACGCCATGTCTAAAATCTGTATTGTTGACGGCTATCAAATCCAGTCTTATCACTTGGATGGAATGGGCGATCTGGATCTCAAAATCCCAGAGTATCTTATAGTTCTTTTCTAGAAAGTTTCCGGTTTGTGCTGATGCAATCTGTTGGGTCAAACTGAAGTCGTTTGTACATTTAATTATGTATCATCGTTCCTACTCTGTCATGCTTGCTTTTGCATCACTTTTGAGCCTGCTTGCTGCATTCACTTATAATGTGGTTTGTCGTCTCATCTTTTTTTCTCTACAAATTCGATTTACTGCTATTCAGGGATTTAATTATTTCGCTGATATACGCCCTGATTTGATACAATTAATCCTGATACATTTGTTCATGATAAGGAATTCTGTTTCTCTTTTCATGCATTATTTCTGAGCTCTCTTTTGTTCAGCATTCATTCATTTCCCTTTCGCAATTATGTTGGATTTGAATGATCATTGTCTGCCATTTTCTGTTACTCAATCGCAAGCAATAGCTAGGGACAGGTCCATTTATTACGGAAGCATTGAATTCTCGGATCATGGGACCAATGAATTTTTCGAAGGCGTTTCAAGTTGCAGCCTGGTTGTTAAAGACCTTTCCTTGCAGGAAGTAGTCGGACGGAAAGGGGTCGTTTGAGTAAGTTGGATGAGGTAGAGTTTCGCAGCATAGTTCGTTCAATTTCTGCAGAGGAATTCACGCGACGTGTGGTCAGGTTAGGTCACGGAGAAGAATTGGTCCTTTTCGATCGACCAATATGGGACGTGAACGTTGCAGTTGTTGGTGCATTCTGTCGATTCCCTGGCAATACGTCTTTGCAGTGATGGTTTTGCAAGGACTCAAAAAGTAGTAGTGCAGGATTCCACCAAACAGTGACCATAATTTTCTTTTCATGCAGGTTTGGTTTGGTTCCTCTGCAACCTCTTTGCGGCCCACTCCTATTATGACTCAAATGAACGTCATAATTCACAGGAGGACGTTTACTGCCCTCCTTATCTTCAGTGCCCTCATTTCCGTTTCAAAATGTCTGGGACCAATTTTGAGTTGTACGTTCCTTGACGGTTCCCTTGATGAATACTTGGTTCATTTTTCGATCAGTTTCCGCTGTTATAAGCCCCATTTTGAACTCGTGAGATAAAAATGCTCAAATTTCCTTTTTCCCCCACCTTTGACAACCTCAAATACATTTGAATGAATAATGAAAAGAAAACGTTCAGCTTGATTGAATAGAGTGAGATTCACGCCTTAAGATTGACATTTCATGAGTTGCCATACTAATATTTGAGCCTCTTGTTTGTTTTTTCATTTGTGCCTTTTCTCTGCAAAAACTACAAGACCTATCGACCTAGTATTCTGCATGTAGACTAGGGAGAGATCAACGTGAAACACATTATATGTGAGGTTGACTTCGAACGTTATTCAAGGCCATCAGAGGTCATTTCTGGTCAATATTCAGAGTTATGAGCCAGAAATTCGGATCAAAGATGTTGAAATTTAGCACATTGGTACATCTTCCACGGCAGATCACAATCCATATGATATTGACTTCTGAGATCATTCAAGGTCACTGGAGGTCATTTCTGGTAATTCAAAAACGAATTTTGGGCCTCAATTTAGAACTTACAAAACGGAAATTGTTTATAGAAGTACATCTTTCCATGGCGAAGGTTATATGCATAGGATGTTGACCTATGATGTCAGTTCAGGTCACCAGAGGACATTCAAGCTAATTTCCAGATTTCATCGGTCGCGTTGTGCAAGAAAAAATACTGCAAAGAACATATTTTTCCTGTTTGGTTATATTTCAAGCTATCCCCCCCCCTGGATAACGCTGGGTATCTCTATTAAACGATAAAATATTCCAAAATGAGCATCAAAGTTTAAAACGACAAAAACCACAATTATTTTTGCACCACACTAATAATAACAGGTCTGGTTATCATCTCAATAGAAAACGTATTGTGACCAATGTATGTGGTCTGCAGGTCATGTTTGGCAGCATGTCGTTTTTTTGTAAGGGGTGATCAATTGAAAAGTTGGAAAAAAAGGATGATCAATGAATAAATTACTCGCCTTTTGTTGAGTGAGAAAAAGTCAGAATGAAAAGAAACTAATAAACGTGTGCGCTGCAGGACACAAACCAATTAGGCATGAACTCAAACTTTACAGAAGAAACTTACGTTGACAGTTTCAGTTGACGCTTTTTAAGAATTACCATCTAAGAGCTATAAACAAGGATATGTATGTCAACCTACAACGTAGTTTATTTCAGCCATGATCTCTAAACTTATGATTCTTGACACCAATCTCTTATGGAACGTTGTTTCATCGTAGAGCAGATTCAATTAGAATCCGCTTGGAAATTCTATATTCCTATTCATTTATTTTTCTCGGTTTGTTTTATAGCAAATATGGGGGCCTTCTTTTCGTTCCCATTGTTCGACAGAAACTTTTTCCCACCCTAATTATTCCAGGCCCCACAGTCTTTTTGAAAAACTTGTTTTCTGGTATTGTTTTCCTGATTTCAAAAAAGTTTTTTTTTTCTTTTTTTAGCCTTGGAATAATTTTTCTATAACCTTTCTATTCACATTGTGATCTCTGGATTAAGGTTAGATATTTTTAGTTGAGGCGCTTGAAGATAAGAAGAAAGCACACACAGACACACACACACAGACACACACATATATATATATATATATATAATTTCAAGTGAATTTCTATATTGTATACCGCAATTTACAATGCATTCTGTCGAATCACATATATCCATTTCTTAATACATAACTGTCGCGTTGAAAGAAGCGAATAGTCGGAGAATGAACAAGATGAGAATTTGGGTTGAAAGCAATTATTTGGGCCTTTGCATTATCGGCAGCTGTTTAGCTGAGCTGTAAGAGCATCGCTATATATATATATATATATATATATATATATATATATATATATATATTATAGAAAGAGACAGACAGGCAGATAGACAGATGCTAGTGGACAGTTTCGGGTATATGATCATGAAACAAAAAATACTTTTTCTTACAGTTTCGATCGTTTCGTTCGAAGTAATCCCCTCTCGTAAACAGCATGATCACAAAGGGTAAATGCTCACAAAGAGTTGCAGCAAAAGCAGGTACTACAAATATTTAGAGAAAAGGAGAGGAAAGAGACGAGACCGTACAAACAAATACGACAGGTTAGTATCAGTGATAGACTGGTGACTAAGCAAACGACTGGGATTCAACCACGAAGACAAATGGTATCAGCACAAACCGGGGATAGCCCTGGAAAATGGAAGCCATAAATTATTCTGGGACTTTGACATCTATACTGACCAACCCATCCAAGGGAAGGAGAAACTGTCCAACAACAGATGTGGCTGCACCTGCAGATCACAGAGTAAATACGAAAGAGGGTGAAAAACCAGGGAATTGCCTGGACCTGACAAGGGAACTGAAGAAAGTGTGGAACATCAAAGTCTGGGTTGCACCAGTAATTGTAGGTGCTGAAACACAGAAAACGAGATTGGAGGACCTGGGGAAGAGAAGTATGATTGAGACTATAGAGATCAACCAGCACAACTCAGGACTGCACGGATACTGAGGAGAGACCTGGAAATATGAGATCTATGACCCCCAGCGGTTAGCAATAGCCTAACAGCCAAGAAAAAAGCATGATGTGGACGGTATAAACCACAGCGCAGCAGAAAGGCGAGGAAGACTGGAGACCTGAGGAGACTTACTGTCGCCTAGCCTTCAGCTATAACCACCAGGAATCTGGTGTATAACTGTCAACCACAGCACTGTTGTGAGATTATGGAGAGGAGGGATGGAGACTCGAGGAGACTTTCTGTCACTTAATCTCCAATTGTCTCCAACAGTGATCACCCGGCAACTGACGTGAAAATGCTAATCATGATAATGAAAAAAATTTTCCAAGTACAAAGACCTAGAAATTGAGATCACAAAAACATGACAAGACTGAAACAATAGCTGTTGTTATTGGAGCCCTTGGGGTCGTAAAAAAGGTGTCGATAAATATTTCGGTAGAATACCAGGTAACCCAAGCATCTATGCGATCCAGAAAATTATCATCACGGGCATGGCCCATATCCTTCGCAAAGCGCTGTCCATGTAGATATTTGGTCTATTACGCAACTATGTACTGTTTCTTATGTAGCCTCTTATAATTGACCCCCCTTTGTATATATATGACCAAAACCTCATCTCCCCCCCCCAAAAAAAAACAGCCCAAAAACTAATCAGCAGTGCCTAATGTCATTAGATCGTTGCCACTCCAAAATTTCTCGCTGAAATTCGATGTGCAAAGTATACAACTAGACATCAAAATAATAATAATAATAATAATAATAATAATAATAATAATAATAATAATAATAATAATAATAATACCTATCATTTTTCCTCAAAAATCAATCACTGGACAATGACTAGACATCTTTTCATGGGTACCAGATTGTTTGGCAGGCTCAAATAGATAAGAACAAAGGGATTCCTGTTAAAAAAAAACTCTTCTGAACTATATGTAACATATACGTTTCCGTGACAACTGCGCATTTCGAACAAGGGGCCGTGTAAGCGATAATGGTAAACATACGCTGGTCACTGTCGGCGATAAAAGGAAAAATGAGATACTGGAGGTGAGACACTGGTGTCTTTATTTCAGAGTATCTCTACGTCAATTAACGTATTCGGATACCCGTGAGTAAAAATTACAACATAAAATAGACGAACGATTAGTCAATAATGCTGATTCTTTTCAGTTTTGAAATAAGCTAAGCGCTTGTATGATTGTTTAAAGGCACTTCAGTGTGTCCACCAATGGAATGCATTTTCTCTGGTACAAAGAATATGTCCTTTGAGCTTATTTGCATATGACATAATGATGTTGACCTTATTGAATACATGATTACGTTAACTTCAATTCCAATACGAAGCATCTTTTACGTCTTCTATGTATATACGTTTATATAATATATATATATATATATATATATATATATACATATATATATATATATATATATGTTTATATATATCATATAAAATATGTATAATGTGTACAATACGTATATATTATGTATAATATATTTAATATATGTATATATATATCACATAATTATATGTAATATATACAAACATTTACAATACATGTTTATACATTGTCTTTTATGTTTTATGTATTATATCTAACACACATTTGTTTTCACCCATTTAGCCTGCTCAATTATTCACCAATATTTTTATGAGCCTCATCTCGTTCATCTTCATGCTCAGCTTCGAGCATCTTTACCGGAACACCAACCGTCTGTCAAAGGAGTAAAACTCCTCCTATCCATAGAGGTTCAAGAAATCCATTTACAAGTGTCCATTCGTATTCTCCTGAAATCGTGGGAATAACAGGATCAGTTGTGTGAGAACTCTTCCGTATTCCGACCTGACAATCCATCCTTTTGTTATGTTGGACCAAACACTTCCAAGAAGTGGACAATGTCCCTCCACCGATGATGTGCATTGCATGACGGTCTATATTCACATTTTTCCTTCATCTTGGAAAGTCTGACGTCATCAACTGTTGTCAATCTAAGGTTGCCATACATAGTACTAATGAATTGTTCTAGTCCACTTATGAAGTCAACTAGCATATACCAAGAGCTTCCCAAACTTTAGCAAGACTTTAGCAAGTCTAGTTGCAAATCTTGGTCTCTCCTATCAGTGTGATATGGCCTCTCTCTTTGAATCCCAACCTCAGTATGCATAAAACCCAAGAAGGGCGGTGCGATATTTATCTGTATATGCCCTAGCAATTTCTGTTGTATTGATTAATACCCAATGGTTCCTTGGGCTAGTTTCAAATAAGATTATAACACCTTCGATTCTGTCAATATAATTGAGAAGAATAAATTATTTGTCTCCGTTTAGAGTTTACACAAGAACTGTCTCGTGGCCTACGTACAAGCAGTAAAGCACAACCTTTGTATCTGTTTCATGAGGTTGACCTCAAAACGACAATATTCGTTTTGGCAATTGTTCTACCATCCTCTAATATGAAAAGGTAGCCATCACCATCAAAAATGAATACGACGTCTCCTCTCTAGTTTCTAAGCATAAGAATCTTCACTCTACTCTCTACGTATGACTTATCCAAGCTGTTTTCTTTTTGTTGTCTTTGTTAGTTAAGAGATATTTCCAGTCTGCCGGTTTTTTTAGTGTTCTCATCTTGTGCATTCAACAATTTTCCCTTATACATGTCTGTGCTGAAAATGATATTGGCTTTCTGAGGCATCACGTTGAACACTTTTGCAGACATCTGTTTGAAATAAGGCATTTCCATCCTCTTCAATGCATTCTCCCGATAGTCACCCATGGAGCAGAAACATGGAAACTAACCAAGAGACAGACCTACAAACTGAGAAGCATGCAGCATGCACGTGAAAGATTCATGCTCAACCTTACATGGAGAGATCAGAAGACAGCACAGTACATAAGGAAGAAAACAGGAATCAGGGATATCATAGAAACTATTAAAAAACTAAAATGGCAATGGGCAGGCCATGTTGTAAGAATGAAAGACAACCGATTGACATCATTACGAATCACAACATGGATCCCAACGGATCACATGAAAAACCGAGGCCGACAGAACACAAGATGGAGAGATGAACTAGACAAATTCAGGAAATACTGGCTCTACAACGCCAATGATAGAGAAATGTGGCGAATCCTGGGGAAGGTCTACGTCCAACAACAGACGTTAAGATGATGATGATGATGATGATGATGATTAAAAGTTTTCTATCTTGTGTTGGGACTTGTGTAAGGTATCCCTTTTTTAAAAGCATTTTAGCCCTTTCGATTTGCCCGTTTTCGCTAGGCAGCCATCGCTCGTGCAAATACTGAGTGGGACTGGAACAAGAAGGTATTTCATTACATCCCCAAGATAAATCTGCATGTCTGTTTTTGTTTTGTGATTGGACTAGCGACTGTATTGCAATATTTCCTTGTTATCTGTATTGTACTTCCTTATTCTTGATAGATTTTACGTTCACTTTCTTATCTTACATTGTCCTAAAATCAAATCTTTTTATGGGCTCTAAGAACTTTTCATATGTTTCTAGCTTCTCCTTTATGAAAACTTCATCAGCTTCCTTGGCTCCGTGTATCATCTTCTGTAGAGACCAAAGAACCTGAACAAATGCAATATAATTATTCTTTATCGACCGTGGAAAATAAATCAATAAGGCCTCTAAAGGCATTCACTGTCTCACAAACTTCTCCGTCACTTTTATAGATTTCTGCAGGTCGAAGATCTCTATGCCATGAACTGGATTGCAAGTTGTACAATATATTTACTACATTTAATGTTACTTCCTCATACTTCAACTCTTCACAGGTTGTTCGGACCCTGCTGATATGCATCATAATTCCCAGAAATCCCTGTGACACTAAAACCACTTCCACCAAATCCAGTGTGACTTTTTGCAAGTTTTCTTCCATAGATTTGTCTAAAGATAGTCCCAAAATGACTAATTGATGTGAGCTTGTGTGTAATTGATAGATATGTTTGTAACGAAAACTCAACAAGATTAAGAAAAGAAGTTCTTGATGGCGGATTCGTCTGAAGTTCGTTCGTGACACCAGAAGAAGTAAAAGAAAAAAAAATCGGTTTCCTAACCCAGAGTTTTTTTGCGTGGTTGATTTTCGGTGGGAAACCAAAAAAAAAAAAACAAAAAAAAAACCTCATATTTTTCTTCTTCGGAATTACCCGTGTTATTGTTTCATTTTCTAAAATTAATATATGGAGCCGTCCAGATATATATATATATATATATATATATATATATATATATATATATATATATATATATATATATATATATATATGTATATATTTGTGTGTATATGCATGTGACTGTATGTGCTTATATAGATGTTTATATACATGAGCTTCTCTCTCTCTCTTTACATATACATGTATATATATTTGCGTGTGTGTATGTGTGTTGATATATGTTGATATAGGTGTTTTATGGATACCTTGTGTTTACACACACACATATATATATATAAATATATATATATATATATATATATATATATATATATATAAATATATATATATATATATATATATATATGAATATATATATATATATATATATATATATATATATATATATACGAGTGTAAATGCATATTTGCGTGTGTTCATATTTATATGCTTGTCATGGACACATAATACTCTCAGTCCCTTGTGTTAGCTGTAAAAGGTAGAGTCTTGAACCCGGCTGATAATATTGTTATTTCAGTTATCAAGATCCTATCATTCATTTTCCATACGTAGACATAATGACTTTATCTACCTTTATTTACATCAGCTATTTTTGTTCCTCGCACAATTGAAGATAAAATGTATATTTCTTTTTTTAAACCAACCTTTTTCATACAATAAAATACATTTCCAAACCAACTGAAATGAGATACCCAACATTGTTTTCTTTACAAACTCGCCTATATCTAAAACAAAAAAAGAGTCTATTTTCCAGCTCTAGTCTGCTACCTAATTTTCCCTTTTATTGTTAACATAAACCACAATATGTTGGTATTATCACTCACACGGCGCCCGTGTTCGAAATGTGCGATTGTCACGGAAGCAGATATATTACATATTGTCTGAGTTTTTTCATGGGAACATTGTTTTTAATTCTTATCTGTTTGAGCCTACCAAACAATCTGGTATCCATGGAAAGTTGTTTAGTCATTGTTTAGTGGTTAAAATTTAAAAAAAAAAAATAAGATAAGCTTTTAGGAAAAGTATTGTTAGTTTGTTAAATTCAAATTAATATTCATTGTGTATACAAATAAGGTAATTAACATATGGATACTTAGAAATGAAAGATAATGTTTCGGCTCCATTTTGGTACCATTTTTGTTATGCTACCACCAAAATTTACATAGGTGTGTTGGAATCATCTCAACTGCAAGTAGTGCACGATTGCCTTAGAGAGATTTAAATTACTCATAGTTGCTTCGAGTTTTTTTCATGGGAACATTTTTGATTCTCATTCAGTTGATCCAGCCAAACAATTTGGTACTAATGAAAGAAAAAAGTACTTTAGTTAAAAGCATAGTAGGCCTTACTGAAGGCACCAGTTGCATAGCTTCAACGTAGTTATTTACTATAGTTCGGTTAAGTCTTACGTGAGGCCGCCAAAAGTACATTTTTCATTGAGGATGGAACCCACTACACTAACAATGAAAAGCAAGATGTGTATTCTGACCGTAGTCTACACACGTCTCAAAAAGTTAATGCTCATATTCATCGTACTTCGCTGGAACATATCATCTATTTTCTCGCGCTCATGACGTTTTCCTTCTCTCTCTACCCACAATTCTCTGGGGAGACCTTTCAAACCCCAAAGCAGGAAATGACTGATCTCTGCTCGGGTGGCGGATATAAGACTCAGTGTTGTATATTTGTAGCCGCAGATATTTTTACTTTCGGGCCCACACTCCCCTCAAGACACCTCTTCAAGATCGCAACTATTGGTCGAAACTCTTACTGTGTTACTTGCTAGGATAGGAATTTATTTGCCTTGGAGCAGCGGTTGATAAGGCAAACTAAAAAAAAGCGGTATTATAATTATTGTGAGTTCGATTCTCACTGGGTGCCCCACACAAGTTGAGTAATTATTAATGATATTTGTTTGTGTTGCCTTTGAGCTGGGTTAGCAATGTAATCTCTCAAACTCTCTATTGTTGTGGATTCGATCCTCACTGGGTGTCTAGCAATTGTTTCAATGAGTTGTAATGAGTTTGGCCGAGTAAATATCGATAATATTCGACTGTCTTGGAGCTGTGTTTGCAGACTATTATTACACTACTGAGTTGATCCTTACTAGATGCATAATACTGTACCATTGATCCGTTATAAGCTAAGCCTATTAAGTATTTTGGTCACGTCTATGGTAATCTGTTCGATTCCATTTTTAGACACGTCGATACAATGAAAGAAAAAAGGTTCAGTATCAGTTCCATTTGAGCACCTCGCCGTGGAGCAATGGTTAAGAAGCTAGTCTCATTTATCCATAACTACTGGAGTCAGATTAATCCTAACTGGGAGCACCGCATTCGTGCCCAAGTATCAGTTCGTACGAAACTTGGTTAATACCTACATGATTCGAAAAACGTATCTGTATTTTGATTAACACATATATGAACTCACACACAGATATATATATATATACACGCACACACAAACATGCTCTCTCTTTCACACGCACGCATGCACACACACACACACACACACATATATATATATGTATATATATATATATATATATGTATATATATATATATATATATATATATATATATATATATATATATATACATGCACGTACATAAATATATAGATTTGCATATTTATACTCATATGCATTCAGTAACAGTCACTCATTAAACGCAGGCACCAAAGCATGCACGCTAGCACATATACATGCAAATATATATGCAAATATTTACACCTGAAATGGACAAATGTATGTACACATGTACATACATCCAAATATATAATGAAAAGTTTATTTTAAGAAGGACTTTTCTGGGGAAGAAAGAGGGTAATAGAAAGGTAAAGTGAGTGATATATATATATATATATATATATATATATATATATATATATATATATATATATATATATATATATATATATAGGGAGAGAGAGGGAGAAAGAGGGGTAGAAAGAGAAAGAGAGACAGACAGAAAAAGATTATAAAAAGGGAGAGAGAGAAAGAAAAGCTGATTGAAGAATAAAGAGAAAGAGAGCGAGAGCAATAGAGAAAGAGAGGAAAAAGAGAGAAAGAGGGAAAAGAAATAGAAAAGAGAAAGAAAAAATGTAGGAGAGCAATGGAGAGAGAGAGAGTGGGAGAGTGCAAGGCATTATCAACAACTTAACTGTGTGATATCTTTTGGGGATACACTTCTATGATTTCCATCATATTTTGAAAAATATTTTGTAAGTTTCACATGAATTTCATTATTTAGGAATAAAACATTTCAAAGAAAATATATTTCAAAGAAATATATATATATATATATATATATATATATATATATATATATATATATATATATATATATACGTGTGAGAGAGCCAAAGGACAGCTCGGGTGGCAGATTGGTGAAATATTTCGGTACATGGGTATGAGCCTGTCTGAAATCGCGTGTTCTTACACCCTCGTATAGAAAGACACATTTCTGCGTGGGTTTCCTCTATAACCTCCCCTTGCACTCACCAACTCCGGTCAAAATACGTCGTTTGGGGACGAGAAACATACCACCATATTGTAGTCCATAAAATGTTTTGCTGAGTGAATCCCATGAAATATATGGCCTCCTCCGACCTGCACCAACTCACCATCGCCATTTACACATACTTTCTGAGTCTACGCAGCCATTGATATGAGTTCACAAGCGGTCTTTGAATATTCGGGGTAAGAATGCCGGGGGTGGTGGTGTCACTCCTTGAATTCTTGCTGGTGATCTCTGGACAAGACCTCCTGAAATTCTTGGGTATCTCTCGACAGGCCCGACTTGATATACTGACAAGTGTTCGTTCAGTTTTAAAACTGCTAACATCGTGTTTCCTTTTCACGTCATTTTACTCTTTGGAAATGACCCCACAACAGGACAACGAGTACACTCTTGAATGTCTACCCAGGGTCTGTAAAAAAAAACAAAAAAACAATCTGTCGATTTTCACTCTTATATATCTTTAATTACCATATGGAGTACACCATATGGGGAAATGAAAGAAGAAACTAAACATCTGGACCTCGATAGTTTCAAATTATCTGCACTTCTTAGATGTATAACCATCATTAGTAAGTTTTGACTAGAACAGTGACTCACAACGGGGCAGCTTGGATATATTTAGGGGCAATTTGGAATTTGGATACGAAAAGCGAAAAAATGAGTCGTTCGTTAAAACCTATCTGATTAATTCCTAATTATTTCATAAACATACAATGCCATTATTTTTTAATTACTTAATAATGTTAATTACTAATTTCACAAAAAGGTGATATTGTAAATTTGAAGTGGTAATATTATAGCATGTCACATTCATCAGAGAATTTCATCACCTGATTTAAAAAAAATGTTTAATTGAAATTATTTTCCATTGATTCAGTTTTACTGGGTGGACGTAGATAGATTTAGTTTAGAACTATCCAGGACAAGTCGGCGAGTTTTAGAAGATTGTATCGCAATTCGATAGGACAGACTCCCTGCTTGCCTTGAAAATCGGCTTTCAAAATTCTCGTTTTCACTTGGGATCTACGACCAACCTAAGGTAACGGTGGGAAATAGTTAAGTACTTCAGCCGAAACTTGAAAAATGCACGAGACACTGGGCTGCTATAATTGTAGGTGGAATCAATTTCCTTTTCCGACATGGGAAATAACTTTTCACTGGAAATCCAATAGTGTTTATATCGGAAATATTTTCATTGGTAACGATTCTGGGTCATTCGTAGCAACCTTTTAGCCTGAGCAATGCCAAATAAATTGACAAGACGATACTTAGCTCGGAATAAATACCTCTCGCTGCTGGTGAGCGCATGCGTAAACATGGTCCATTGTGAAAGTAGAACTGTCTATTGGCGCAACAGGGTATACATATGCGTTTTGAAGAATTCAAGGCAGCCATTGAACTTCATAAGAACACTTTAGAGATTGACTAATGTCCAAGAACAGGGAATGATGGTAAGAGTGGGATCAAAACGTAAGGACGAAGTAGAAAAGAAAGGCGTAGTATAACACACATGTTCACCAAACTTGTTTGCAAGGTCTACAAGAGTATATACGATAACACTTTCTCGAATAACGATATTTTTTTACTGGCAATGTTTCAGGACAACCGCTGCAAATGTGACTCCTACACCTGTTGGCAGTGGATTGGATGACTGAGGGATCATAACAGTAGGTTTTTTCCGTGAGAGAGGTTCTCTAGTGACAAGATTATGTAACACCTGACACAGAATTCTTGTTCTTGGAAGCAGAAAAGTAGCACTTGAAGATCAGATGTAATTGGTGAGTTGATGAGATAATTCAATTTCTAATGTAGAACAGTAAGTAGTGCATGTAGTATATTTGGTTTGATACTACGATTTGCTCAGTTGCCTGATGTAGAGGTTCAACACACTTAACCACCAACACTCCATCTCAAGCAGGGGTCAGTATCAATTTTCAGAATCTCAGATGACAGAAACTTCATTAGTTGAAATCCGATTGGCTGATTCAGAGTTGCTAGCAGGACAATGAGAGACGAGTCGATGGTCTTTCTTTCATGGTTTATCATCTACAAAAAACACCGGCTGACCTTTTTTTCTAATATCAGTGCAATAGTATTAATATTTACGTTTTATGAAAAGCATCTATTGTAAAAGTACTACTTATTCTACTAAAAATCTTAGTTTTTACAATACATATCGCGTGTTTTTGTGAACGATTGACTACAAAACAAAGACACGAACAATAAGAATTTTGGATGACTAGTATTTCCAAACACGTTTTAAATTCTTGGCTTTTTTTTATATTAGGAGCATTGTTCTTGTATGATAATCCTACGCACGTCAGGGCAATCACTTTGAATGTCTTTCCACGCTCTACGGTTCAAAAGGGGGTTATCTACTCTTCCATATAAAACATCGTCTTTGGCAAGATTACGTTCGACTGAATCTGCGGTATCTTTTAGAAATGTGTTCGCTTGGTAGCTACTTGAGTCACAGACCAGCGGGTGTCCGTTGGAAAAGAAAATCAGAATCAGATATGAAGTTGGCTGGAACAGATATGTGTTTCACTGACGGTCCATCTCTGCTTGAAGAGGTGGGATTCACCCCGCTATAGTCCTGGCTAAAACCTACACCTCGTGCCCAAATTCTGTTACCTGGGTTGTTTTTCGACTTTTATACGAATATCGAAGTGTTAAAGCTGAAAAATTCTTCAGTCCAGCAGAATTGATTACCCTGCGAGCGAACTCGAACCCGGACGCCTCAATAGTCCTGGCTCCAATCCACATTTTTTGAGCGAAATTCTGTCACATATTGTCATGTTTATATATTTATATATATATATATATATGTATATATATATATATATATATATATATATATATATATATATGTATATATATATATATATATATATATATATGTATATATATATATATATGTATATATATATATATATATATATATATATATTGAAGAATATCTATGAGTTGAAATTGAACAAAACAAGCTGTAATATATATATGTATATATATATATACATATATATATATATATATATATATATATATATATATTGAAGAATATTGATGAGTTGAAATTGAACAAAACAAGCTGTAATAATATATGTATATATATATATATACATATATATATATATATATATATATATATATATATATATATATATATATATATATTTATTGAAGAATATCGATGAGTTGAAATTGAACAAAACAAGCTGTAATAATGTCCCACGAGTTCATTTCAACCAAATACTACACCTGCTGCAAACTCGGATCAGGACATCAAAAATAGAAAGTCGTATTACTTGAGTAAACAACATACGAAGACAAATGAACACATCTCCCCTTAAAGTTTTAACCCAAGCAGTTATTACTAAGCTTCAGATACATCTTGACACTATTTCAGGACAATAAAAAAGTAATAGAATGCTGAGAAATCTGATTATATGTTTTCATCTATGAACTAAATATCAACAGTTTTTTTTTTAATCCTGGAAGTGTCTATTCTGTTATTCCACCTGTCTACAGGCTGTAATATTCCGATGGGGTCCAATTTAAATGTACATCGTATTTCATGGTGTAATAATGTCCAATGGTAATCAATTTAAATGTATATACCATCCCTGTCAACGAACTTGGACCAGGACAAAAAATAAAAAAAGAAATCGAATAACTTAAAGAATACACCATACAGAAATAAATAAAAACATTTTCCTGCACAACGCTGACGCAAACAACTCAGTAAAATGATCATTGTTCCAACCATTGATTCAGACTCGTCCTGACTTTATTTCATGACAGAAACAGCAAAAGAGGCAAAAAATGTTGAGAATCTGAGGATATGTTTTCATACAAACACGCACACTAGAGATATCAACAGTTAGTCCTGTAATCTTCTCTGTTGGCAAACAATTCAAGTCCAAACCATTATTTGACAGTTTGTTTGACAATCTATTTTGACAGTTTCCCTCCTTGGTTCCCTTTCCGGGTCCTTTCCGCTCTTTATTTTATTTTTGGATGTCTTCGACCGCAAACTTTCCGGCAATTACGTTGACGATCGCACAAGGTTCTCACTTAACGTTCTTTTGTTAAAAGCCATTCCGTTACAGCGTTGATGAGAAAAAAAATAGAACCAAGTTTTTAAGAATGAAGATTTGTAAAACACTCAGCTGAAAGTGTCACGTGACCAATGTCTTTTGGCAGAGAGTCAGATCAATTAAAATAAAAATGAGAAAAAAGTTGACTCATAAATAAGTTACTTTTCTCGTCTTTTGTTGGCCAATTATCGCAATAGAAACAAAAGTCTGATTTATCAAAAAGCAAGTTTGAATGCTGCCGGACACAAAATAAAGGATCAGTTTAGCATACACTTACAGCGTAATCCCTACTAAAAAAAAAACTATTTGGGGAGGATTTTCAAAAAACGAAAAAAAAATGTTTAAATCTCCTGTCCTTTGTTACAATTGACACGTACTATATGCGTACTCTATACATACATACATAGCCAGCCAAACCAACTCAAAAACTGAAGGAATCTATATTGACAGTTTTGGTTGACGGTCTCTAATATAAGATAATCTTATGAACACACGACAATAAAAGATGCAGTCATGGATGTCCGCTTAAGGCGCAAACGGGACATTTGCCCACCCCCAATCTGGTCTTCTCGCCGAGGGCGAGGGGGTTGAGAGTTGGACCCTTATAGAGGCTTGGGATCAATTGGTCATTAGAAACAGTGACAGCTTAGGAAACGTCACAGCTTAGGAACTCTCTAGTTCTTTACCTGACAACCAACATCCATATATCCTAACCCCCCCCCCCGTGGGATATATCCTTTTGTCTCTCCCTGGAGAAGAGGCAGCGGACACCCATGCGGTACGAAAGTGTTCAGCGAATGCTATTGTGTGTCATATAGGGTTTGCTACAGTTAGGTTCTGGATTGAATGATGGAGGAGGCGAAGCACTTTTTATAATTTTCGCTTTACAATTATTTATCCCCGTTGCAATTACAGTTAAACGTGTACTGTGCACCTCTACTATCGATGCACACAAAAACGAAAAGAGAGAAAAAGGTGTAACAGAAACTGAATTAGCTGTATTACGGAGATCTGACGATGGGCAGCGAGCTGTACATATTCGAAGAGCTCTCAGTCTTCAACTAGCAACTGTATGAGCCAATTGCAGTAACGCCGAAAAAAAAATTAAGCTTTTGCTCAAAATGTAACACCTTTAGCAGCTGAAAAACTAACTATGAATATAGAAGAAGCATGATAGAAACTATAGTATATTCAGTATTTAATATTAGATGAGTTCTGAGTCTTTTTAGAAGCTTGTGATGCTATCGTGACAAAGAATATACCAATATGATATAGGAGCTCAATTCTTTATATCATTGGACCGACGGTGAAATTCCTTTCGCTTTACACAGCTTCACTTGAAGTCACATTTTCCGAGAACCTATCATTAACATTAAGGGAAGACCTGCTGCATTTTATATAAAGCTTGGCACTATTTTTTCTTTTTGTCATGTCATTCATTGTTTTCGCGGGGCGTCTTTTGTTTGGAAACTCTCGGTGCCAACTTGGAATTTGAAGAATTCATTTTTTGTTTTGCTTTTACTTAATAAACAATTCACTCCTGCAAAGAACTAAATTTGACTTCACTGGCATTTGCAAAATCTGATAATAACAATTCTAATCTCCTTCAGTTTACGCCTTCACCACCCACCCTGCTCTAAAAGAAAAAAAATTAAAAAAAAATAAAACAAATGAATAACTCGTTTCTGGGTGTGACCTTTCGTCCTTGGTTGAAGGAGTATCTGCCATTACCCTGCAAGAAAAGTTACCAAGTGCCGGACGCTTGCATTGTTATGAACAACTTCTATTCCATGTTAATCATTTCCCAAGCTGGCTACCTCAGTTGGTCTCTCATCCATTTCTTTTTTAATCTATGGCTCGTTTTTTTCTTCTTTCTACTTACTTCTTGTCCACCTTTATTTGTCGGTGCATTTTATCTAATATTTCATTCCCGATATTTTTTTCGCATTAATTCATTCTTTTTTCTTCTTTTGATATCTCTCTGTATCTCTCTTTCTTTCTTTTATCCCCTTCCTCTTTGTATCCAATTTTCTATCCATCCATCTGTTTTTTTTCTCCCCTTTCCCTCTTTATACTTAATTTCTTTCCCTTTTGCTATTTTTCTTTTTATTATATTATTACTTTTTTTATTATACTGTTCCCGTTTATATTCTGTTTTCTTTCTTTCTTTCTTTTTTCTTCTTCTTCTTCATCTTCTTCTTCATCTCTTTCTTCTTCAGCTTCTTCTTCATTTTCTTCATCTTCTTCTTCTTCTTCTTCTTCTTCTTCTTCTTCTTCTTCTCTTTTATCTTTATCATTGAAGTACCAATAGTCTGTTGTTATTAATTTCATCATTATTATTGCGGTTTTCGTGATTTTACAGTCGTTTTTGTCTTCCATGTTGTTCTTTTCTCTTTCAATGGTTTTCCATCAATTCTTTGTTCCCCTTTATTCTTCTTGCAAATGTCAACAGGTTTGAATTGATCCATTTGCTGCCTTATAATGGAAACGACAGCCGCCGACCCGTCAATCGCGAAAAAAAAAATTCGACAAAAAGGAACAACAATGGCGTCTTATTCACCGGTCTATCGAATAGTGAGACGTTCAAGTTTCCAACACGAGAGACTTGTACCGGGTAATGCTCTTTGAGTAAAAACACAAAATATAAACAACCCATAAATACTTAAGTCAGAAGGAAGAGAAATAAAAATAAACAAACAAATAACTTTGCATTATTTTTTTTTCTCGCCTAGGACCCGGTTAACCCAGCAGTGTCGCGACGTTTAGTACTTATTTTTAACATGATATTCTAGATTCATATTGTCACGTTTTCAACCTTTCTTTCCTTTCTTGTACAACTATTTGAATCGTCTAAGTTATAACCGGTTAACGTCTGTGTTCTGAAATCTTGAATTAACAGCGAGCAAAACATTGCAATAAAAATATGCAAAATAGGGATGCAAGTCTGAAAGAACCATAGCACAATAATGTCAATTGCAGAAAAAAAAGCATGACTTTACATCTACTCAGAATAAGACGAACATTAATACACTAGCTACGACACTGTCTATAGTTTAGAGAAGAATCATTCTATCTCTTCTTGTTCAAACTATTTATCAGATTCTCTGCCTCTAAGATACCTTCTACAATTTTGAGAAGAGGCAGCATAATTTTGAGAGTTGTTCGGGGTACTGAACTTATTTTTTGTTGGAGATCGATCACACTACAAAATTGATAGTCTGAATAGGCAGATATTCTAGTTATTCCAAAAGCTGACAGGAGTTTGGGAGTATTTTTTTTTCGTTGTTTGAGATCCGGCTCCCGGGAGGCGAATTCCCTCGGGAAAGGAATTTTAGCCGAGAGGGGAAATTCACTCAAGAACGTAACGTATAATGGACAGCGTAATGGCGAACATGACAATCCAAAATGTGGGAAGAATTAAGGAAACCTGGAATTGCAATGGGGCGGACGTAACCCGAAACTTTGAGAACCACTGCTCCATGATTTTGAGAGGCGTTATCATTCCAAGATTTGTCCAAAATGATAAACTCGATCTTTGGGCTGCTTACACTCTTACCAAAATATTTTGGCTGATTCTTTCTACAGCCTTCTCCGGCTGTACTATCTGTAAGAAACGGGAAGATTTTTTTTTTTTACAGAAAGAACCAACCAATAAAAATAGTGGTGAATATACCGACTTGCTGAGTTCAGTCCAAGTCGTGATGATTTATTGAAACTGATTTTATGGGAATAATATGATATTTAGAGATATAGATATTTACTAAATTTAGCTTAGTCTTACATGAGGACACTTGTATGGGATCGCACTTACTGCAACAGTAATTGTCTCTGAGTCTGGCTTGCTGACCATTGCTCCATTGTTATGGGACTAAATATATACTTATTGACTTATTCTGGCACTGACTTCCCATAACTATTCTTACCAAAAGTTAGTAATTGATACAATCATTATCAATTTTGATAGGCTCCAGTCATTTGTATTTGTGTGCGTGTGTGTGGTGTTTTTCGAGAATACACAGGATTTTTCATTTAGCGAGATTCAAGTATTTCTTGGTATTTCTTGCCTAAATTCAACACCGTACTGTTGCCAGCCTCCCTGGGGAGTGTCCACATTAAACAGACTCTTGGCGTGTGCCATATCACGAGATGTTTTGGGGGTGGGGGATAACCCACACAGACCCCAACGTATTCTCCCTGGTTTATTTACGTGTGCTTAAAGGTTGAACTGCTCTTCATATCTTTGGTTGGCATAACTGAGTCGGCCTAATCGAATCTCGACTTAATGTCAGGTTTATTGCATTACGATACGTGACTTCTTTGCGAAATGAGGGAGACAGACAGGCTGGGACATCGTTTTGAATCTGTGATACCCATCTCCGATAAGGAGAGGCAATTCCTAAATAAATTACTTCGTAAACAATGGGAGGAATTACAGTTATGTACCTTTTTAGGAAAGTTCGTTAACGTCACATTGCATTTATGAAAGACTTCAAGCTGCCACAGCTTTGAACTGTGTTTTTGATCTTCTCAAGTACCTTTTCTATATGCTTCCAGAGTCTACTGTTCTGATGAAGAAGAAGGGAGAGAAACAGTCCTAAGAAGGAAAGTGCATGTGACTGGGATGCAATAGATAAATAAATAAATAAACAATAGAGGTTTCGGGCTGCTAGATATATTAGCCCCCTAAAATATAAATTACCCGAATAAATCTAAGGAGATAAATCCTGGTAAGTAACGTGTTCACTGCTTAGGCACAAAAACAAGGTTAGTACACAGTTAGTTGGATTGTTAATGAAATGCGGAAATAAAAACGAACAAAGAATTAAACAACAGTGCCAGGTTTAATTCATGAGTGGATTAAAATAAATGAGGACCGGAGTTTCTGCCGACACGGATATGTGGAGGAATCTACCAGGATAAAGATGTAGAGATAGGAAGGATAAGGGGAAAGGAATGTCACAAGGTAAATGTGAGATAGAGTCTATAGAATGTCCGTCAGTATGGTCATCCTAGTTGTAGCCACTCTGAAGTTATCTTAAGAAGTCCGACCTAACTATGATGAGAGTGTTCAACTTAGATAGGATGTGTTCTTGAAATGAATATGTGATGATGCGTGTGTAAGAAGAAAGTGTTTATACAAACTATACTAACTATCCTGACTAAAAAGAGAGAGAAGAGACGAGCTTACCTCGAGGCCGTCGGAACACAGAAAGAGGGAGAGAGATTTACCGCCACAGTTTAAATATCGTAAAGATAACAATCAGCTATCTTATTGGGTGGCTCTGTGTGACGTCAAAGAGGAAGCGACAAGGAATTTACCATTTCCACAGAGATGTAGGGGCTAGAAGTAGATCCTTTCCAAAGGGCAGATAACTCCGTATATGTATAATTTTCTTTAGCTGTAAAAGGTGGGCACTACAGAGGCATACATTGGATAGTATGTTCTCAAAGGAAAATACAATACTGGATCATTCGCAGGCAAAAGTATATTGAGCCACTTTAAAGCATTTATACGGTTAAATAATAATATTCTTGATGCATTTGCTGAATCTGAACTCACTCACGAATCACCAAGCTGATCCAATAGAGTGATATCTTTGCTTACTGTACAGAACTATAAAAGTATTGTAAGGGAATAGGTGGGTATTATTTAGCCAAAAGGACAAAAGGGGGTCAGCAATTGCTTCCAGCGCTTGGGGCATTAGTACCACATACATACAGAGCTCACTACCTGGCTCTCTTTTGGAAATGATCAAATAAGCCTTTTCTACAGATTTCAAAAACCTACAGACTATTACTGGGAGTTGAGGGATGATCAACTCAAAACTGTTTCCTCTCGCATCCCACCAGCTCCAGAAGTCCTGTTCGAGCTCAAAAAATGTAATTGCAAGACACTCAGGAAGTCAGCTGAATGCAAAAAGTACCAACTAGTATCTATAGACTTATGTGGACGTAGAGATACATGCGAGAATCTAGAGGAACGACCTCTACGAACAAATGAAACAGGCTGACCGCCTAATGAATACTATACAAACTATTTTTAAATGTAGAATAAGAGAATGCTATGACTGGTATTTGGTTAAATGAATTCGTCAAATATACAGCAATGAACAGTTCTATTAAATATTTTATATCATAAAAATATCAGTCACAAAAAATCAATGCATATGCCATATTTTTCCTGATCTTTATAATCGCTAGTGCAAGGTGCATGTTTTAAAGAGACCGGACTTTATGGTGTGCGGATAAGTCTGCCATAACTGTCATCTCACTATCATTGAAGAGATAGTGTGTGTACGTGCACTGCGATTACTCGATAACTTATAGAAGTTGACATTCGCCAGATATATTATGCTTTTTAAAGAGCGAAAGTCAAGGGAGATTATTCATAGAACCATGAAGAAATGTCTGTAATCTTCATTTTTGAAAAATATAATTTTCATTAGATTTCTCAAGAACAGCTGAACTTTTCACCATCGATGCTGAAGCTTAACACATGGCTACGTCTTTTCATATCAAGGGTAACAGACGAGGTTAACCTTGGAGGCTATTAAAGGTTAGCAGAGGCCATTTTTGGTGATTTCTACTCAATTTTCCAAATGCTTGGCGATAATTTTGCACCTATATTGCTGAAATTGGGAATAGTGGTAAATCTTTTCTTAGCGAAGGTCAGAGGCAGTGCGATATTGACCTAGGGTCATTTTTGGTAATTTCTGGCAAATTTTGCAAATTTTACAATTTTCACCCATGAAACTGAAATTTGGCGTAGAGGTAGATTCTTTCAAGCCCAAAGTATTTAGGAATGCGATTTTGACAGAGGTCATTCGAGGCTACCATATGTAATTTCTGGTAATTTACAGCGAATTATCCAAGTTGTTGGCCACAGTATTGCATTCAGGATACAGGGATTCTGCATTGAGGCACATCCTAACAGTGCAAAAGCTATAGGCAATGTAAGATTGATGGGTGCTACCAGAAGTCAGCTTGGGTCATTCCTGGGAATTGTAAAAAGGTGAAAGGACAATCTTTCAAGATTGCTGGCTTTTGTCTGACTCTTCATGCTTCTCCCATATCCAGCTCCGTATTGGTCCCCAACCAACCTTTTCATAATGGGAGAAACACAATCCTAGTGTACGCAGGAGCTCTATCAAACCAAGCAACGAGATAATTTTTTTTTTTTTGTGATTCAAAATATTTCTTCTGTTACGGGCACTTTTTCCACTTGCTGAGTTGCCGACGGAGAAATATATCAAAGAACATATATCTTCTGTTTGGTTATATTTTAAGTTATTTTACCCCCAGGGCAACGTCGGTTATCCCTACTAAAACTTTTATCATGGAATAGGTCATATATTAGGACAGTATTTTTTAACAACAAAAATTCCTATGAGATATCTATTAATCTTTGCTTTGATGTGATTCGAAGTCATACATAGTTTCTGAAAAGCGTAATTGCGAATTAATGGCTGGTATTCACTTATATCGATATATCAAAAACAAAATTTCAATTTCATCGTTGTATCTATCTCTGATGACCACATTGTATGATTACACCTTATGATTAAAAATTATACTTTTTTTAAAAAATTTTCATAATATATTTCATTATAAAAGTATTATTTGTTTTATTGCTATAAAAAAAATCATCACGGATCCGAATCTTCCTTTGATTAAAATCTTCTTGTCCATACTACACTGCTTGCATTTTGACTGACGTTTTTTTGGACTGATGCCTGCCATTTGATTGGGATCCTCCTACAGTTGGCAACAACTTTCATTTCATCAATTTGGATGTGAACAACTGGGAAAACGTGATAAACAAGAATTGGCAAAATGTGTAGGGTAGTCACAGCAGCAGTCTGTCCTATTAGTCTGTCTGTAATTATGTATTTGGTTCTTTTTTTTTCAAGCAATGGAAGTGGTTTAAGTTTAACTAATTAACTGAAGTATAACTAATTAACTAAAATTTCAAGCAGTGGAATCGGTTTTAACTATAATTAATTGACTAAAATAGAATATTATCAATGCTTGTTTAGAATTTCCTGCATCTTATTGTTGCCCTTTATCAGAACCTTCCCAGGACGAATACCTACCGACCGTTAAAATAAGTAGCGTGATGTGGGAATGAATAAGTAATGTCCGACAATACTTGGACACATCTAAACCAGATGGGTTTAAGATTGATACTAGATTTAAAAAAAACATCATAACTTTTATTTTACTCATTTTTTCTTCATATCATTATCGTCACTTTTAAAAAAAATCTCTTTCTGGGTCAAATACCTTCGTACCGTGACTGTAAGTTGCTTAAAGTAATAATAGAGTAGTAGCTTCCCGCGGGACTTGAACTCCCTTTTCATATCACAGATTCTCGTCTTTCAGTGACATCGCCCAACGAATATTCTAAAAATTGAACGCACAGTCTCAAGTTCAATTTGTAGAGTTATCTATTGATTGCCTGATCGATCTTATTCTCTTTGAATCGATCATTTTATCAACTATTCTATCAATCTCAGCCAGCCCATAGTAAGCAATTTTTCTTCATCTGATCTGATATATCTATCTACATGTGAGTTTACATCACAGTATGTATGTATGTATGTATGTATGTATGTATGTATGTATGTATGTATGTATCTATCTATCTATCTATCTATCTATCTATCTATCTATCTATCTATTTCAGTCTCTTCATATCTATCTATTTAGCTAGCTAGGTATCAATCTATCTAGCTATCTATCCATCTATCCGGATTGTGGAAACAACTATATATTCCCTAGTTGTAGGATAAACTTCTCCTACGGTAGCCTCTGCGTTTTTGCTTACGCGTAAAATTTACAATAGTTTCATGAAATACATATCTATTCTATTTTAGTCGTAGCTGTATATGTTTATTTGACAATTTATCCAAAACAAGCGTGTTTTTGGCAGTCAAGATCTCTTTGTAGTCCCCTTGCAATTGGATATTTAGGCAAATTATCTTTCATTTGGTAAAACATAGTATGCTTAACAACCCGAACATTCACTGTTTTTTAGAGAGTGCTGTCAAAAACCGGTTGGGAAAAAAAGACCATCGAGTATCAGCACATCAAATTAGCTTTTAGTTTTTGTCTCTTGTCATCTTTGTATCTGTCATCGTGTCATTGCTGGAATGAGTCCAGAGGAAGGGAAGGAATTCTAATGACAAACACGTAAATATGAACACGCCCTCAGTAAAATGAAATCATCAGGCCCTTCACTGAATAAAAAAAAAAAAACTTCATTCTCTACTCGCACGTTATATTTCACCAATAAATAGATCAGTCAAAAGAAAATGAATGTAATTAGTTTTTATAACTAGTTTCTCTTTCATTTTATTTTTGTTGCTTTTTATCGCAAGGCTAAGTTTATTTGCACAGTCGACTATTGTAAGCACCGTAAACCGGAAATAAAGAAGTAATCTCCGACAACATTTCAAGTCAGAAATCCCTATCCTTAGGAGCCTGTCTGGCCGGGATAGCGCCTTACCGATTAGATTACGAAAGTTATCATATTCAGTCATACAGCTACATTCTCAACTATCCTTTTTTTGTTTGTTTGGGAATTTTCGTTAGCCTATCTTTTATTTTCTATGTGTACTACTTGCTTGCAATCGTAGACTGACGGCCTAGTTTGCAACTAAAAGCCAATGAAAAAGTCCAAACTTGACAATATCAATGGTTGACAATTCTTTATATGAATAGATAAGATAGGCCAATGGTAATATCTGATACTACTAATACTACTGGTACAAAAACAATAGCAAAAATATGAAAGCGAGGGAGATCAAAGGTAGGTTTTGGGATCAGATTCGATCCTCTGTTAACCAAAGTGCTCTCGTAGCTCAGTTAGTAAGAGCAGCTGGTATGGTTAAACTGACTTCCCTTTATTCCCGATCCGTCGTAAAAAATACGAACTCCTTTTCTCTTCCAATATGTCATTTAATTACCAACCGTGGTGTACACAGCAACAGCTATCCTAATTTGAGCATTTCTCAACAAGGATTTCCTTTCTGAATTCTATCAATGGCACGGATTTTCCTCCAAAATTCAATCTACGTTGAGACGTTGAAGGCTGTCCTAGGCCCCAAAATGATCTCCTTCGTTAGGATTCCCGAAATAAACACATTTTTCATCACCAGTGTTTAAACGCTGACTGGAGTTAAATTCCGCCAGTCCATGCGGATCTCATCTGCACTGGTCCTGGATTTTCCGTCGGCTTGTAATGGAAATTCTCAAGTTGATTAATTGGCAGTACTTCTTATTTTGAAAAAAAAAAATTTTCATTTAACAATTTAATTCTTTTGAAAAAAACACTTTCTTGGTATCTAGCATTCACGACCACAAAACATGACTAAATTCATGCCTTATTGTATTGATTGCAATCATGTAATCTTCTTATTTTTCACTCTCGAAACCAAGCGATTAGAAACAAAATGTCTGTTTCTTCAAATACTTATGACTTATATATATATATATATATATATATATATATATATAGCTTCAAAGACTATACATATATATATATATATATATATATATATATATATATATATATATATATATGTATAGTCTTTGAAGCTATGCAGATTTATTCACTGAAGATATTGCTAGAGATATTTTTCCATTTGTATCGAAAGTTTTTCAGTCTAGAAGCATTGAACATTTTACTATGTAAATTTTAGCTAAAGATCCTACGTACAGAATCTTTTCTTGTTTCTGGTTATTAGTTCGTTACATTTTTTTCTGGTTATTAGTTCATTATATTTTTGTTATGCACATCAATTATTCACTGATAACAATCGAACGAAAGAAGTTCAAAGGGATTTGTTTTGTTTTTTTAATTTCTTTACAGAGAATTTGATCTTATCGTACTATAAGCGAAATCTTTTGTAGCAATCATCAGCTGTTTATCATGCAACTGTTTCGAGGGTATTTTACAACAATTTCTTCAACAGTTTTTTCCCAATGGCTCTCCAGCTGGACTGATCAGGCTCCACCGCCCCTCAAGCTATGATTCTTATATTTAGCTTGTTATTTTGTTTTAGAGGTGTCTTGATATACGTAGTTTGTTATTCAATTTTGGTCATTGTCATAATGTATAGTATATGGATGCAAGACGTATCAATGAACTTATTTAGTACCAGTAGAAGGAGGATCAGTACTTAGTACGACGGATAGTACTTGTGTCCCAAGCTGTCGAGTGTTTAGCTAGTTGTTTTTAACCTACGACCGATGCGAACCTACCTTGACGTAATCGGTTTGGATACTAATAAACATTACAAACATTCTTTCAGTCAGATAATATATTCAACCGAACAATTTGATACAAAATCCCCAAAGATTACTAACCTCGGCTCCATTCCAATCGTGAACCTAATTAGATTCTCACATATATACACGTAAATACTTTACATCAATAGGTCCTTTCAATGAAAAAAGAAACATTCATATTATGGAACAAGTCTTTTTTTCGACACAATCTCCTTCTTTCTCAATGAACTTGACAGTGAATTTGCTTAGATCAAAGGCATAGCTAATGATGTGTGAGACTACAGATCCAACCTCGTTTTTATAATGATTACTGAGTAAATGTTGGTTGTCATATTTTGGAAAAAGAAGGCAAAACAATTTATTCTGTAATACGATGTAAGTTGAATATCTTTTTTATTGAATGATGTAGTCTTGTCAGTTTTTTTTTTCCTCAAATCTTTATCATTTTTCACGCAATGTTTGTCTTTTTTTGTCCCGGTCTTTGATTACATGTTGGCGAAAATAATTTGTCATGTCTCCAATCTTCGGTAACTGTTTTCCATTTTTTTTCTCTCTATATAATACGCCTCTTTTGAAGGCTGACCCGACTCGGATGATATAATTCAGTTTTGGTTTTATTTGTTTGAGCTTGAGTTGGCGCCAGAAGCGATCCGAGGCGAACCGGCCCAGTCTGATTTCATTAAAAGATAGCAAGGACAAGAAACTTTGAGGTAGATGCCACGAAATGAGAAGAAAAAAGGAAGGTCGGACGAGAGAAAAAAGAAGGAAAAGGTGGAAGAGAAATAAATAAGAGGAAAAGGGAAGGGTGAAGAGGAATTGCAAAAGAAAGAGAATCGAATATATATATATATATATATATATATATATATATATATATATATATATATATATACACATATATATATATATACATATGTATACATATATATATATATACATGTATATATATATATACATATATATATATATATACATATATATACATATATATATATATATATATATATATATATATATATATATATATATATATATATATAAATATATATATATAATAGTAAGTTTAAAGTAGAATGAAGAGAAAATGAAGGGAGAATAGAATAAGAAGAACCAGTCAGAGTATGAGAACTCGGAACCGTTCCACAGACACTGAAAATGAGATTGAAGAAACTGGGGATAAGAGGCAAGATTGAGACTATACAGACCACAGCACTATTAGGGACTGCACGAATACAGAGGAGGGTACTGAAAATATGAGATCTACGACCCCAGCTATTAGCAATGGTCTTATAACCAAGAAAAAGGTACAAACCGCAGCGCTGTTGTGATAGGTGAGGAAGATATGAGAGGAGCGCTGGAGACCTGAGGAGACTGTCGCTCAGCCTTCTTCTTCTTCTTCTTCTTCTTCTTCTTCTTCTTCTTCTTCTTCTTCTTCTTCTTCTTCTTCTTCTTCTTCTTTTTATTATTATTATTATCATTATTATTATTATCATTATTATTATTATTATCATTATTATTATTATTATTGGTTATGGTTGATGATGATGATGATGATGATGATGATGATGATGATGCCAATAGAACAATAAACAGTAACAGGACAGATGTTAAAGTGGATGACTTCAAAGAAAAAAACGCGCCTCCCAGCAGATATGATTGTCCCAACTGATAAAAAACATAGCGGTGAAGGAATTTGAAAAACCTACGAAATATAAAGATCTTGAAATAGAAATTCGTAGCAAAATAATACTGATGATTATTGGAGCCCCTGGATTACTCAAAGAATGGATAACATACCAGGAAAGCCCAGCATATTTGAAATACGGAAAATAGTTCTCGCCTCTTCTGTGCACATCATTTTTGTCATCATGAATGTACGTACTACACCTAGCATACATCACTCTATGCATATGAAGAAGTATGTTTATTAGAGTGTTGTATCGTCTGTATATGTAAAAATCTTGTCAGCTACACATATTTATTTATAGCCTAGACTATCATAACTTACATTACAAGGTTGCCAGTCTCAAGACTCTGGTTTGAGACCTGGCTGGTGATTTTCATAAACTGAAATCAAAGCAAACAACAACAACAACAACAACAACAGCAACAACAACAACAACAACAACAACAACAACATAATAATAATAATAATAATAATAATAATAATAATAATAATAATAATAATAATAAGAATGATAATAATAATAATGGTGATATAGTAGCAAACGATGGAGTAGCACAGCAAATAAGAAAATAAAAATGGGAAGAGAAAAAAACAACAACATGGGGAATTCAATCGACAGGTACACACTGTCGCAAACAAAAGATCATAGACATGGCTACGAAAAGGAAACCTGAAAGGAGAAACAGAATCGATCATCATGGCAGCCCAAAACCAATGCATTAGGACAAAAGTATATCACGGCAAAAATCGAAAAAACCCAAACGAACAGCAAATGCCGCCAACGTGGAGAAAGGGGTGAGACGGTAAACCGAATAACCAGTGAGAGTAGTCTACTAGACCAGAAAGAGTACAAAACAAACACAACGGGATAGCAAGAGTGATACCCTGGGAACTGAGCAAACGAATGGGATTCAGCCATGCGGGAAAGTGGTACCAGTACAAACCGGAGACAGTCTTGGAGAATGAAAGTCACGAATTACTCTGGGACTTTGACATTCAAACTGACCAACCCATCCAAGTGAGAAAACCAGACCTGGATTAGAAGACGATAACCTACCAAATAATAGATGTGGCCGAGTCTGCAGGTCCACAGAGTAAATAGGAAAGAGAGTGATAAGCTGGGAAAATACCAGGACCTGGCAAGGGAGCTGAAGAAGGTGTGGAACATGAAAGTCGGGGTTGTGCCAGAAATAGTTGGTGCACTCAGAACTGTATCAAATACACTGAAAGCGAGATTGGAAGAACTGGGGATATGAGGAAGTATTGAGCTATAAGACCACAGCACTAACTGGCACTGCACGAGTACTGAGGAAAGTGCTATAATAAGAGATCTACGATCCCCAACTGTTAGCAATGGCCTAGCAGTGAGAAGAGGAGAATGAAGAGGAGAAAAAAAAAACAGAAAAACAAAACAAAAAACTAATGATGGTAGAGGTACGAACCACAGCACTATTGTGATAGGCGAGGGAGATATGAGAGGAGGGTTGGAGATCTGATGAGACTTATTCAGCGTTTTGCGATAATCTCTTGGCAACTGGTGTGAAACTGTTTACCACAACACTGCTGTGGACTGTGAGAGTGTGAAAAGGAGGGATAGAGACGTGAGGAAACTTGCTATCACTCAGTCTTCAGCTGTGATCACCAGGAAACTGGTGTAAAATGCAATAATAATAATAATAATAGTAATGATGATGATGATGATGATGATGATGGTGATCTGAGGACGCACTGGAACTCTCCAGGCGACATTCAGAAAGGAGAAGGAAAGCGCGATAAAAAGAGAAGGAGAGAAATGAAAACAAAGTGAAAATGGCGGAAAATAGTGGTCAGAAAATGGTGGAAGAAAAGGAAGAACAAAGAAGGAATAATGATGAAAAGAAAAGGGATAGAGAAAGAAGGAGAAGGAGAAGGAGTGTTTGGAGAAGAGAGAGAGAGAGAAAAAAAGACGTAGCAGAAAAAAAGGTGTATTCATAAATTGGGTAGCGTAAGTTGGATATTACTACTTTCGCCAACCGATGAAGAAGGCTGCGGAAATCGGTGTGCATATGAAATCAAAAACGATGATAAAATGGCTGCCAAGTTCTTCTATCTGAAAAAAACGTATAACTACCTTTGTCCTATAGTCGCTGTTACATTGCATACATATTTATCATATTTGTCAATATAACAACACAAAGGTGGCACAACTCGTCTGCGTAGGTCACTTTAGGTATTTCTATAGCCTACTTTCGCAAATGTAATTCAGTATTCAGTCGCACGCACGTGCACATGAGAGAGAGAGAGAGAGAGAGAGGCGCCTGTGTGTAAATGCAACGTCAGTTGCTCCGCAATTTTGAATTCATGGTCTAATAACATCAGATATCGGAGATTAATCGCGTTCTATCTGGTATTTGCCCAAGCAAATCCAACAGTCGGGCCTCATCATAGAGCGGGTAATGCCACGGAAATTCTGAGCGGCTACTACTACTACTACTACTACTAATAATAATAATAATAATCCAGAGGCAGTTTTGGAGAATGACAACCACAAACTACTGTGGGACTTTGACATCCAAACTGACCACCTCATCCCGGCAAGAAGACCGGACTTAGTAATAGTAGACAAAAAAAGGAAGGCCTGCCAAATAGTAGACGTTGCTGTACCTGCAGACCATAGAGTAAAAAAGAAGGAGGGTGAAAAAAGGGAAAATACCAGGACCTAGCGAGGGAGTTAAAGAAAATGTGGAACATGAAAACCAGGGTAGTACCGGTCATAGTGGGAGCACTAGGAACTGTCCCCAAAACGCTGAGGGAGAGACTGGAGGAGATTGGGATTAGGGGGAGGATAGAGACCGTACAGACCACAGCACTACTGGGAACTGCACGGATACTGAGGAAGGTGCTAGAGATATAAGTACTGCAACGAATAGTAGCTCTGTCATGATATGCGAAAGAGGGAGGAGACGTTAGCTGAAGACCTGAGGAGACTTATTGTCACTCAGCCTTCAGCGATAACCACTGGGCAACCGGTGTGAAACTGTAAATCGTAGAATTACTGCGACCTATGAGTACTAGGAGAGGAGGGCTGGAGACTTGAGGAGACTTGCTGTCACTCAAACTCCAGCGGTTACCACCAGGCAACTGGTGTGAGATTCCAAATAATAATAATAATAATAATAATAATAATAATAATAATAATAATAATAATAATAATAATAATTACGACAATGATGAGGATATTGATAATAATGATGAAAATTACAAAAGAAAGCATTACTCTAAAATATATTTTTCTTGAGTAAACCTGTGTGGTCCTCATCTCCCAAAAGCAAGTTGATAGAAGTTCACTGATGGAAAACCCTTCTTATTTTGTGTGTGTATCACTTGTCTCCTCTTTTCATTATTATTTCGCAACAAAATTCCCAAGCAAACGTTATTTGCGATAAAGAGATACCAAACCACCCAAGATAACCTGCATAGTCAGGCGGCATTTGTTTCAACTTATTTACATCTAAATAGATAAGACAGAAGTCGTTGCCAACTTAGGAAATGAGCTTTTCACATCATTTCGTAACAGTTGTAGAAATCTCTGTTCACGTGTGTGTTGTGCACCGCGGTCAATTAACAACTGGTCATTGTGCAAAGTTGACATTTGTCAGATATATTAGTTAGCATACAAGGCAGTCTTTGGATTCGTCTTTGGGCTCTCCCACTATTACTTGGTCCAGCTGCAGGGGATACAGCGCCCCGGGGCAGTACTGTTTCATTGCACTTAGCGGGGTGTTTATTCGCTATCCCACCACAGCAAAATATGACACAAGGTCGAGCTTAACGTGGGAAGAATAGGATCCATCCGTCCAAAAATGGCTCCAGCCGACGCGGCTTCGCTTTGCTTTGCAACCAACCATTGCAGTTAACGGAACGGGTCGGGCTCATGCCTGATGCTTTTGTGGTGATGGTTGCTTTAGTTGCAGAGCAAACGAAAGTCGCGTCGGCTGGAGGTATTCTTCGAGGGTGTCTCCTATCTTTCCCCACGTAAAGCCCCGACTTTGTGTCACATTTTGCTCGCGTGGGAGAGTAAATGAATAGTACAAAGCAGTGAAGTGCTGAGTTTGAAGTCGTTTAAATTAATGGTTCTCGAGAAATCTAATAAAAATGAATTAAAAATTGAAGATCACAGATCTTTCTTCATAGTTTCTATAAATCATCTCCCTCAACTTTCGCTCTTTAGAATACATTTTGCGTCGACAACGATTTTTTTCTCAAAATTCAATCCTATCTGCCACGCATCATAATGCCTGACTTCTTCCAAAAAGTACCTTTAGAACTGACAATGCACAAGTACTAGTAATTACGTAGATTGGACAGAAATGTGAAGTATGCAAAATTATTCAATACAGACGCTTATCGCAGTACATCATGTGGGACTTTTGGAGACACAGAACAAGCAGGACTAAATAAAACGCGCAGATCTGAAATATTTTCTTACTGTTCTCTCCATCTGTCTGTCTACACGGTATCTCCAAAAGTCCTCATAGAATCTGAATGAAATTCTGTGGAGTAGCTAAAAAAGAAGGTGGGATATTCCGGAGCACAACCACGCTCGGTAAATTGACATGTAGAGATCAAAATGAAATTAAGAAACCAGAGTTGGCAAATTTTGCTGGGTAGTTTCAAAATTTGAAACCTGGTGCCTGGCAATCAGGCTATTCAAGACGTTCACTGAATTCTACAATGTGTGTGGGGGTGAGTGTTCCTTGCCCCCTCAGAGAACTAAGATGATCTGCCCAACACTGCTATTTATTTCTTATTTCTAACTTTTGACAGGATTAGCCTCTTCGGGCAAAGGTGCAAAAATCTGACAACTTGACTGATCTGGAACATAACTAAAAAGATAAACAAGACTGACGTTGGGGAGAAAGATTGAAAAAATTTGTTCCTCTGAGATCAAATTGCTGTCAAAATTTGGCCGTAAACTAATACCACAAATTGAGTTTCTAGCCGGTGGGGAAAAGAAATGTTAATCTCTTTTTTTTTCTTTCTTTTTTTTTTAGGCTTCCGTACTTAAAAATTATGGACGTTAGCTTTTGGTGGAGACTGACGAAGGAGACCAATCATTCGTTCAAATGGTCGAACTGAAGTCGTTCGTACAATTCTAAGCGTATCGTTTTTCTTCTCCACTGATGTATCCGTTGTTATATTCTTTTTGAGCCAGCTAGTTTACGGTCACGCCTTTATTGTTAATTTAGTCGTATAGGTCATACTAGTAGTGGTAGAAGTAGTAGCGCTATTAGTAGTAGTAATAAGAAGTGTTGTGGTTTAAGGAGTAGCGATTGAGTGGACTTTCCTTTTCCCCCAATGTCGATTTCCAGACGGTGTTATTTTTCTCTCTAAAAATCACGGATTTCCGACGGAAAGGATATGAAACATAATCTCCCAAACACAGACAATTGCCGTTTGTTTCCGATGAATGTGCTCGTGAAACCCTCCGTGTTTGGGGATTTTTCAAGACGTTCTAAGCTCTTTTTTGTTTATTTACAACTTGAGCGCCTCACCGCGTAGCAATAGCTAGAAAGCTAATCTCGCAGACCATTAGTTGAACCCTTACTCTTTTGTTTTTGTTTTTTTTTTTAATTCTATTTTTTACACTTGTGGTCTGTACCGTGCTAAGCTAAGCTAAGCTAAACTAACCTTAGTAAATGCCAGTAATTTGTTTTATCCTTGGCCTCAAAATTAGGTTTTTTGACGTCAAGCATTCTTTCTCTTCTTTCAATTTCTACTTTCTTTTGTACGTTCCACGCAATGTATTTTTTGAATTTGGGGATAGACGGGGGCAAGTCGTTGGGCCGGGGGGGGGGGGGGAGACAGGTGATTTTGTTACAAGGGCTCGCTTTACAGGAAATAAACGTCAGAAAAGATCGCCAAGTATGTGTAGAACGAATACATTGTCCGTAATAAAATATCTATGATGGGAATTTTTTTCTTGGAATCGTTTTTCAACTTTCAAGACCGACTAACGATGATTCCTATAATACCTAAAAAAAAAAACAACAAAAAAACTAGCTTTGATGATCATTTCTAGTGTATTGAGATTAAACCATCGCTGGGAATCCCATTATAAGAAATCTCGTGCCAAACCAAACTCAGTAAATATCAAAATGGTGTCTGCCATAGAGTGAGGCTTAGTAATCTAGCCCCGATGACTATTTTCATAGTAATGAGTTCAATCCTCATTTGATACCCAATTAATGTGACCTATATCCGACTTAGCCAAACTTACTATCTTCTTATTCTTGCGAACTCACTCATACACTATCACACGCACCCCCTTCATATATTCCGCAATTTCCTGCGGGAATTTCTCTTGTTTGTTTGTCTCCAGATTGGCTTTAATGAAAGCTCAGCTGCCAGACACAGATCAAACACATTCAAGATCACAATCGTTAGAAGACAGCGCGCGCCGTTCCCTTCGAAGTCCGCATGTCCGGTTCTGATTATCGGCAACGTTCAAGTCTCCTTTGGAGCCATCTGACCTACAAGCGGTGCCGTTGCAATGTCTGTGCTACGAGCCGGTCCACTTCTAGCAACGCCCATAGTTCGAGGAGTTTCCGTTGGTTTTTCTTCCCTTTCTGTCTCCTATCTCCTTTTGTCTTGAGCTTCGCTACAGCACGTGCGCAGTTTTTGCAATAAGATTCACCAATAAAAAAAGAAAAAAACTGACTAAAAAAAGACTGACTGTTTCAGGTGTCGAACTCTACTCTGACTCCATTGACGCAGTCAGTACACGTGACACATTCAGAGGTAAAAAAAAAATGCAACTATATCAGCCACTAGTCTGAATGTTCATGAAACAAAATTACTCATAGAAGGTCGTGTGTGCGCAAAATTCAAGTTTGCATTGTGAACGGTTGAACACGGGAAACACGGATATTTTTTTTTAAAAACTCAGCGGAGTGTTGAACGCGTCTGTCGATTTATTTAGTTCATCCGGATGTTGTTTTCTTCTTTTATTGTTCGTTTGTTGGTTCGTCTGTCCGGACGTATCTCTGAAAGTACCGAATGAATTTCAATGAAATTTCGTGAAAGGATCGGCAATGGGATGAAAAACGAGGAGGTACAATTTTGGAGTGGATCCAGGATTTTCTTTCCGATTGTAAGATATTTTCCCGGTTTTTTGAACTTGTATTTCTGTATACGCTCATTACTTTTCGGATGGTATCTCAAAAAGTTCGCAATAAATTTCTATAAAATAAATGGACAATAGGTTACGAGAGAAATGATAAAAATTTTGAGCGGATCCATGCACAATTAGCTCCCCTACTCCGCACTTACATGTCCGAACTACACAATTTCGACAGGATTTTATCTCTGTCTACATGATATCTCCAACCAGTCTCAATGATATTCTATGATATTTTGTGGAATATCGAATGCAAGTTCTGAAAATAAACGGACGCGTATGACAGTCTTTTTATTATAGAAAGCTGAGAATAATTTTGCACGATATGAGAATTATTAGTGATTACTATACCAGACACTTCTCGATCAACAAGATGATTAATTGTTGAATTGATGAGGTTATGATTTCAATGATAACAGAGGCTGACTTTTAATTAGCTTGTTATAAACAAGGAACGTCAATATCGTATGAAACCTTTGGAAGAAAGAATGTTATCAAAACGGTTTTTTGCAAGTATATATTTGAAAATTGTGGACACGTCGTCTCAAACTGATTGTCAGGAGTTCTACAAAGAATTATCTCAAGGTCGAGATCAAAAAGACGAAGAAGTGAAGTGCCATATTGGTTAGTAATTACCTTATTGACCCCTGTCATGATTGACTATGGCTGAAAGTGTTCGTTACCGTTTTTGCCGGGGTAGATAGGTTATATACAGGGGGGGGGGGTACCCATTTCATGTTCACTCAAACGATAACTTTTCTGTTGACCATTATGACATGTCATAGACGAGACCTTTCGGGAGAGAGTGCAAGGAGAAATGTGCTGATTCATTTCCAAAGTGTGACATGAATATATGAATCTTCCTCCGAAATACGAACACAGTTTGCCGATTCTGTTTTCCGTGTTGGTGACTGTTACGCCCATCTTTTAGTATTTATAACTAAACTTAACATTGTACGGCAGATAGAAGGGAATGAAAGATTCTGACACCAAACTGCCATATGATTAGGGCCTGATTGCCAAAAAATCAGTATTCAAAAAATAGAAGAAAGAAAGAAAGAAAGAAAAGAAAGAAAAAAAGAAAGAAAAACAACGGGAAGGAAGAAGAAACTAAGAATGAAAGGATGAAAAAATAATGAAAATAAGATAAATAGGGAAGAAAGTATGAGTGGATGAAAGGAAGGAAGAAAGAAAACATAAAGATGAAAGAAAGTAAGAAAGAAAGAATGAATAAAGAAAATGAAGGAGAATAAGAAATAAAGTACGAGTAGAAAAACAGAAAGACAAAAAGAAAGAAACGATTGAAGCGAATTGAGATGAATTGATTAAGAAAGAAAGACCGAAAAGAAAATTTAAAAAAAAAACGAATGGAAAGTGGGGGAAAAGAAAGGAAGAAAGAATGAATGAAAGAAATTGAAAGAAAGAAGGAAAGTATGAATGAAAACAACTAGAAAGTAAAAAAGGGGAAAAGGTAACCAAGAAAGTATCTGATGTAAAGTTCAACTCACTGTTTCGTTTATAGAACATTTCTTACTCCGACTCTCTCACGTGTCACTATTAACTTTAGCCAAGCATGTGACTGGCTCCACACCTGATCAACTACCTGGGAATCAATTGCTAAGATAGAAATAAAGACAGTTGCACTTTCCCATACAATGCACACAAGGTCCTAGTGCTATGTTTAGTCAACTACAGACCGACCTTACAATATGCTACTTCAATCAATGCTAAATTCAATAGGGCAATTATGCGAACTGCGGCCATTTCCACTTTTACGCATTAAGTTATTCAATTATCACGAGATCTTTCTGAAAATTTCTGGAAAACTCGATTTCAGTAACGGAAGATCTCATGCATTTGATAAGATAGGTGCTATTGGAAATAACATAGGTTTCGACATCACAACAGAAAATACGCGAGAGTTGCTTGATTTGCATGCAGAAAAGTTGAGCGAAAATGATATCTTTTAAATCGTTAGAGAAGAACTTGAAAGAGGTTTTAAACGTGTTGAAGCCAACAAGAGTTTTTGCAAAATGTCAGACAAGGAAAGAAGTGTTGAAGTCCGGAGATAATTTAATAAACGCGATCACTAGATATAGGAAACTGTTTGATAATTAGAAAGAAAAAATCGAAATCCGTGCTTGGGAAAAATATTTTCAAACTAAAATGTACCCGTCTAAAATGTCAGGCTAAAGGATCAGCATTAACGAGCCTAAAACTATTGAGAAAATAACCTAATTTTAAGTTTCAGCTCAAGCTATTTTAATGTGTGATAAGATGTTTCAAGTCTTGAAAGTTTCTATGACATGGCTAATTTCTATGACATGATTTTTATTAACCAATGATATTCGTCGGCGGCAAGCATACAGACAGAAATTTACATATAAGCTCACTTTAATAGTTTACTTACGATGCAGTTATGAAATAAATGGAAATATAATAGTTATTCTAACTAACCTCAACAGTTTTGGTATTATATGCAATTAAAAGTTGTTTTTAAAACACATTTCTAATCTAGATGGCCAAACTAAAAGGACGGAGAATCATAGTAATTTTTGCTAGAGATTCTATTAATCACTTCAGGGGAATCCGTCATACGCGAGTAAAAATTTAGATTAATTAATTGCGTAAAGAAGGCTTAGCCTGTAACCCCCCACCTTATGCAACGGGTTCGATCCTCACTATAGATGCTCTGTGCAATATTACGCTTAACAAATACCTGTCGCAGTGCAATAGTGGTTGAGCTAGTCTGCCAACGTTGCACTCGACTTCTTAATGTTGACAGTTCGATCCCCACTGGATACACCAATACAGATACTCTGCACCAGATTAAGCTAAGTCTATACTAATCAACATCAGACATGGATCATAAGTTGGTTAGTCCCATAGATTGTTATCAGCGTCTAGAAATATAACAGCTATGTACAACACTATGCTAATACTTTTAAAATATATAATCGGCATCACCGGGCACTTAACACAATATCCAATCATACGATGACACCTGCCATACAGCTATGATTAGAGAGCTGTGGTGAGTTCGATCCTTATCGGTGTCCAAATTTAGTGACCTTACACAAGACTTAGCAAAGCTTTGTTGAAAAAATGGCAGACACCCGATGGACATCATGACTCACAACGTGGATCCCCAGAGATCACATGCGCAAATAAGGCCGGCAGAGTATTAGAGGGGGAGAAAAGAGCTAGATCAATTCAGAAAATACTGGGTCCGCGATGCCCACGATAGAGAAGTGAGGCAAATCCTGGTGAAGGTCTACGCCCAACGACGGTCGTTAAGAGACTGATGATGATGATGATGATGATGATGATGATGATGATGATTGGGCGCGTGTCGTAAAATATAGATATATAGATATTTTTATATGTATAGTTTTTACAGCAATTGTATGAGGTAAGCCTCATTGAAGGTCTAATGCGAGCTTATCCAGAGGTTAGCTGTCGTAGACCATTAGAGCTTTAATAGATTTGATTCCAACAAGATGCTACGTGATTTTGTCTTTGAGTCAAACTAAAATAAGTTCACTGAATATGTGGACAATTTCAGTCCGTGATATAAGCTTTGATGATGAATATTGAACCAGTGTTTTAGATTATTACTACTGCGTAGTGATTTTGACCCTTAATGAGTGCCCCCCTCCACCAAAAAAAAAAAAAAATGACTCGTTACTGAAATATTTAGATATTCACCACCAGTGCCAAAGGTCGGCATTTAAGCCAAGGCAAACGCCAGGACTTCGAATACTGATTAACAAAGCAGGTAGCCAGGCCCTCCCCACTTGGAAGATTAGCGAAATACGATCTTCGTAACTCTTATTTCGCCTTTTACCTTATTAGCTACGCCTAGTAAATATCGATATCAGTACAGATGGAAGGGAGGGCTCAGGAATTTGGGGACTTCGTACTCAGATTGATATTAAGTACCAGGTTGCATTACAAAAGGTGAATAGGTCTCGTAAATTGTTGACATTAGTTCAATTCTCACAGATGACCTCCAGCCATGCCTATTATAGACAAGAGAACATATTTGTAAATATACGGACCAAACATGTCCACCACGTCAATGAATGAATGAATAAATAAATAAATAAATAAATGCAACGTCTTCAGTCTGATTCACACAGACCAATCATGTTGTCACGGGTAATTTACATGCATTCTCGTTGGTTCGTCCGGTGGAAAGGGTGTCAAGTCATTTAATACTGAAATGTCGAGAATGTGCCGGACATAATTACTAAGCATGAATTGAAGATGCTCCAATATTGCTAAATACTCATATGAACAGCGATATTGGGTTTGCAAACTAGTCAAGCAGATCATTAAAACTGTATGGGGCTGGGTTCGATCCTCACTGGATACCCTTCATGTGTGACTTAGTCCTGGACTAAGTTAATCTTCGTATATCTAACTGGATCCTTCATAGTTGTGACCTTTTATTAGACTGTTGAGCTCAACTAAGTCTGACACATGATCAAAAAGTAGGATGCCCGTTGAGTATCGAACTTATACAACCCATGTTATGATTATTGTACTTACTATACTTAGTTTAGACCGGCATGAAGTTACATTTGTTGAGCATTTAATGAGGATTGAACTTGCCACTTAATCATGGGTCTATGAGACTCATTTGCAGACCTTAACGCAATGTCCAGGATTTACTGCAAGGCTCCTAAAAAGATCTTTACTAAGCTTTCCTTGCTTTGGTATATAATGCATTTAGTAAAAATACCTACTTATATTTCTATGGAGTTCGAGTAGTTACTTCATATTCTCATACTTAAGATTTGATAGTTCAATACTTTAAAGCTGTTGATAGTTTAAATAAATGTTTCCGTCCAATCAGTTTCCACTGAGGTTTTTTGTATCAAAGTGATTGAACTCGTTCAAGTGGGGGAGTCCATTGTTTAAAATGGTTGGTGGCAGATATTTCTATCAACAAAATTGTTACTTCAATCGGAAGAGTCCATTATTACGGATAGAAAGATAACATATACATAATAATATATATAAATTTCCCTTCACTTTTGACACCCAAAGGGACAATGTTTCCCTTCAATTTGACCCCTAGAGGGAGAAAAAGTTTCCCTTCATTTCCGAACCCTTAAAAAATTGCATTTTACTTTGATACCTTATATCAAGTGTGCTTGCCGAATAGTATTGGGCTCTGCCTAGGTTTACGTAGTTAATATAGCGTGATAGACTAACAGACAGACAGATGGTGGGGCATCTCTCTCCATATATATATATATATATATATATATATATATATATATATATATATATTTTATTTTATTCATGTATTCCAAAAATATGTGATGTTATCTAAAAACAATATTTTCCAGATAATGCTCACCAGTATATATATATATATATATATATATACACATATATGTGTGTGTGTGTGTGTGTGTGTGTGTGTGTGTGTGTGTGTGGATGTGTGTGCGTGCGTTACCAACACGTGGATGATGTAAAATCTTATCTGGGAAGTATTTCTTTGAAATATTTTTCTATTACTTTTTTCAGTTTAGGTTAAGGATTTTTATATTTGTCTTATTTCATTGTTATCTTTCTCTTCAGCAAACGCTATTCTTTTTTTTCTTTTTTCGGATTCTTGAAAAATCTTAATCTGATCTTCATCACATAACTGACACCACTAAGTGCCTCAACAGGTGAATAACCCTACCCTGCCCATTTGGTTCGTTTGATTATGCATCCCATCTACCAGAGAGAATGTTCAAATCTGCCTATTACACACACACACACACTCACACGTGCATTCATGCACACACTCGCACACACGCACACACGCACACACACACACACATATATATATATATATATTGTTTTCTGGCCTCTTGGAATTATCTTGCACATATGAATTCTATCCTTTGTTAAAAACCTATTCACCATCTCTTACTCTCAGTTTCTTCAATCTCTCTTTTTCTCCTTGCCCTCTTACTTTTCTCTCTCTTTCTTCTTCTTTCTTTTCTTTCACCGTTTCTTTCTTTCTCTCTCTCCCTTTCTCTCTCTCCTTCTCTTCCCATCCCTCCATTTGCGCGACTTCCTTTTAATCCAATGTGACCAAGTGGATGAAAGCACTGGTAAAACTCGCATTGGAGAGAACGTTGTGATAAAGACCAGTCCGTATAAATCAATGTATCATAAATAATGTGTTAATCAGCGAAAGATTATACACTGCAAGTCATGAGTTCAATCTTTGTGTCAGGTAATGCAGAAATATACATTGCTTTGATGAAGAAGCAGATCATAGGAAATAGGGGGTCACGAATTATGAAATTCTCCAGAATGAACGTGACAGGTAGGGGAATCACATGAGCATAACCCTATGGATCAAATAAAGGGTTCCGTTGGACATTCCGGGAAGATTATCGAATGTAAACAGAAACTTAATGAAGATCGGTTGAAACGTGATAAAGACCACAAAGACGAGGTCATTGGTTAAATGAATCATCATCATCATCATCATCATCAGTCTTTTAGCGTCCGTCGTTGGACATAGACCTTCCCCAGGATCTGCCACACTTCCCTATCATGGGCGTCACGGAGCCAGTACTTCCTGAACTTGTCTAGTTCATCTCTCCATCTAATATTTTGCCGGCCTCGGTTGCGCATATGGTCTCGGGGAATCCATGTTGTGAGTCGTGATGTCCATCGATTGTCAGCCATTCTTGCAACATGGCCAGCCCACCGCCATTTGAGATTTTTTATGGATTCTATGATGTCTCTAACTCTTGTCTTTTCCCGGATGTGTTGTGCTGTTTTGTGGTCTCTCCATGTGAGGCCCAGCATTATTCTTTCATGTGCACGTTGCATGGTTCTCAGCTTACGGGTCTGTTTCTTGGTTAAGTTCCATGTTTCAGCTCCATAAGTGACTATCGGGAGGATGCATTGGTTATACACCCTTCTCTTTAGGATTAATGGGATCTTATTATTTTTGAAGGTTGAGCTAGCTCTGCCAAAGGCTTGCCATCCTAGTGTGATTCTTCGCTTGATTTCTTCTTCTTTTGAGGGTCTCATGGAGATTCGTTGCCCTAGGTAGATGTAGTGGTCTACTTTCTCGAGTTCTGTGTCCTCGATTTCGATCTTAGTGTTCTTATCTCCAATGTGGTTGTTGCACATGATCTTCGTCTTGCTGAAGTTCATGTGCAGGCCGACTTTCTTGCTCTCCTCATTTAGTTCATCTATCATTAGTTGGAGGTCGTGTAGGTTCTCTGCGAAAAGGGTTATGTCGTCTGCGAATCTGAGGTTGCTCAGATACTCGCCGTCTATTTTAATTCCTTTACTCTCCCAGTCTAGCCTTCTGAAGATCATCTCGAGGCAGGCTGTGAAGAGTTTAGGTGAGCTGGTATCACCTTGTCTTACTCCTTTCTGAAGCTGGAAGGGGTCCGAGTCTTTATGTAGCCTGATAAATGAGCTGCCGTGATTGTATATATGTTTCAACACTTCAACATATACTGGAGCTACACCTTGCCGACTGATGGCCTCCATGACCTTAGGGATTTCTACTGAGTCGAACGCCTTTTTGAAGTCGATAAATGCTACGGCAAGTGGTAGTCTATACTCTGCTGCTTTTTCTTTCAGTTGATTTATCGAGTGCAGGTGGTCCATGGTCGAGTAGCTTCTTCTAAAGCCAGCCTGTTCACGTGGCTGGTTTTCATCGAGTGTTTTTGTGATTTGGTTGGTGATGATCTTTGTGAAAAGTTTATATACACAGTTGAGTAGGCTTATAGGCCTATAGTTGTTGAGGTCTTTCGGGTTTCCTTTTTTATATAAAAGCATTATGATAGCAGTATTCCAATCGTCTGGGACTTTACTGTGTCTTAGACACAGGTTGAAGAGGACAGCCAGTTTTCTATTGATGATTTTACCTGCTTTTCGGAGTAGGTCGATGGTGATGTTGTCTGGTCCAGGGGCAGTTCCTTTCTTTGTCTGTTTAATGGCTTCCTTCACCTCCCACGGGGTTACTTTTGGGAAGTCCTCTAGTTGTTTGCCCGTGTCTTGCGTATCTTGCTCATTGTTTTGCAGTCCTTGTTTGGACGAATAAAGTTTTTGGTAGAATTCTTTGGCACGTTCGACAATCCTGTCTCTGTCTGTTGTTAGGTTTCCATTTTCCTCGAGTATGCTAGTTATTTGCCTTCGTCCCGAGTTGAGGAGTTTGTTTATAGCTTTGAAGCCCCGACCTTTTTCAAGAGTTGATCCAATGACTGCCGTTGTGTATCTCCTTCTGTCTTTTCTTCGTTTCTTCTTGATTAATTTGTTTAGTTCAGCCTCTTCAATTTTCTCCCTCGTTGTTGTCGGTGGCTTGAGGTTTCTGCGTTTTTCCATGAGATTTTTAGTCTCATCTGAGATTTTGCTAATGGGTTGTTTGCTCATTGGCTTGAATGTAGAGGCTACTTCAATTATTGACGTTGTCATTTTGCTGCTTAGTTCGTTGATGTTGGTGCTGTCTTGTTCAGTAAGAATTCTGAATCTGTTCTTCAATTCGAGCTTGAAAGATTGAACGTGCTCTTTTGGTATGTTTAGAGGCTGCGGTTTTGTATGGAACATTTTCCTGCGTTCTTTATTGGTGTTTATTTGTACTTTACATCGTACCATTCTGTGGTCGCTGCCTACATTGACTTGATTTAGGACTTGGATGTCCTTGACGATATCGTTTTTGTCCGTTAGGATGTAGTCTATTTCGTTTCTTGTTTCGTGATTGGGGCTCCTCCAAGTCCATTTCCTACTGGGTCCCTTCTTGAAGAAGAATGTGTCATAATAACGAAATCTCGAAATGTAGACAAAAATTGCCCTCCTGTCAGCTGACGTATATAATTCAGATTTAGAAGTTGTAGCTGCACAAAAGACCAGGCACCTCTTCAGTCATTTTCTACTCTTTTTTACGTCCAAAACAAAAAAGGTAGCGGCTCTCTATGTATTTTGTAATTCCTAATGTATTGTGTCCCAATAGGTGGATGTACAATATTCAAACGAGTCTGTTTTTGTTAGAATTCTTGCAGAATAATTGTCTTCAGATGTTGTGCATTTTGCACGAAATTTCGAACTATTCCGGAACGTTGACAACCATGGATTTTTTTTCTTCTCTCGTTTCCGGCATCTCTTTTTCGTGTGACCAGGGCGAAAACAGTAGAAACAAACCTGGTTTTTCTTGAAGATCTCTGGACGATATTGGTTCCTGTTGGTGAGATAATAAAAACATTTCTTTTCAAAATCTGTACGTTTTTCCGCAGTATGTCTTTTTGTTACGGTATAAGGTATTGGATCCGCTAGCCGTTATCGTGTCTATCTTCGACGAATGACTCCGTTGCGTCGGGCCAGCAACCAAGTGAAAGTACTATATATTTCTTCTCACCGATCTTTACTTTATGTGGCAAGAGAGCACAAGCTGCTTACAGTACCTGGCGTTCCCAAGTACTGATGAATTTCGTTAATGCTCAACTCCGGTGATCAGATAAGCAACGATGTTTTCAGCGTGGTTAGGCAGTAAACTTCTAAAACCAAACTTTGTTCAGTCAGGCACGTGTTGCTTATAATACCATGTGTTACGAACCGGTCACACAGCTGAGCACTGATCAGTTTAGATGCTGCTTCAGTTCGGTGATGAGGTAAGAACGGGTGCTTTCAGCGTGGCTTGAGAGATCTTCAAACTAGCGTGTATGTGTTGAAATTAGCTGATCATTACTGACCAACGTCTAGTATTTATAAATGTACATAAGAGCAGAAAAAATAACCTGTGAACCCCAAATACCGTAAATGAATAAGAAGGATATTAATTCTCACGTAAACAATAATTATTGCACGTTCACGTGGTGTATTAGTATGGCAGACAAAATAATATAATTTTAGACGTTGAAGGAAATCGAACAATAATCCTGAATAATTTGAATCGATTTATCAGTAAAATACCATTTTTTCTGAATAACAATCTTACAGAAACGTGTACGTAATTGAATTATTTAAAAAAAAGCCATCAAAAAGATTTCCAGCAAATATTATTCTTGTGAAACCAAAAATGTAGGTAAATCTCTGGAAGCAATACAAAAATTTCATAAAATTATTCGAGTATTTCATCCATGTCTCTTTGTAATGTTAATGACCCAACCCTATAGTACTTGAAAGTAGGTCTAGCGTATGCTACACCAATGTCAGAAACTCGGGTCTCCCTTGGTCCCGCGGTTGACGAGTTGGTGATGCTCGACTATATTTGTTGATTTATCTCATGAGAACATTCACAGATATATTTGAATTTCTGGGATGATTTTTGAGGATAAAAAATACTGAATTCATCCAAGTGGAAGAGTCTAGTATTTAAAATGGTGGGTGGGAGATATTTTCATCAGCGAAATTATTACATTTAAATAATTGTGTTAAAATAGTTTGTGTGCATGACGATATAAATGTACAGTTGTATGGATCTGATGTCAATAGTTCTGTTTCACCCTTTTTCTGCATGGTTACGCTTGTGACCCTAGGATGGCAAGCTTTCGGCAAAGCAAGCACAATTTTCAAAAACAAGAATATCCCAATAATCATAAAAAGAAGAGTATACAACCAATGCATCCTCCCGATTGTCACTTATGGAGCTGAAACATGGAACCTAACCAAGAGACAAACCCGCAAACTGAGAAGCATGTAGCGTGCACATGAGAGAATCATGTTCAACCCCACGTGGAGAGATCACAAGACAGCACAATATATCAGAAAGAAAACAGGGGTCAGAGACATTATAGAATCCATTAGAAAACACAAATGGCAATGGGCTGGTCATGTGGATGAAAGATAACCAATGGACATCACGACTCAGAACATGGATCCTTAGACACCACATGCGAAACTGAGGCCCCCAAAAAACAAGATGGAGAGATGATCCGGACAAATCGAGAAAAATACTGGCCCTGCAACGCCCATGATAGAGAAATGTGGTGAATCCTGCAGAAGGTCTATGAAAGACTGATGATGATGATGATGATGATGATGATGACACGCGGTGAACCACAAACATACTACAGTCTGCAGCCTCACTGCTATTAACAGAACCTTCATCGCTGATTTTCATTGTGTAACATTTGATCAATGTGATCTATAGAGAAGCGCTGGATTAAGTGCATTGGCAAGAAATAGGATTATGTTAAAAAAAAATTTCGTAACACTGGCTATTACCTTGAGGTTAATCAAACACTTTCATAACAAAGGATAAATGTTTAGAAAAAAAAAGCATAACATTTTTGTTACCTGAATATTTTCTGATTCGAAGTGTTCAAAATATCAAGAACACTGCGAACAGATTATTTTATGCTAATTCTTCAAATGGAAAGAGGAGGTGCGCCTTCAAAATCTGCATTTGAAATCCAAATTTCTACCTGAATAACACAGATATGTATTGAGATGAAAACTGAAAGATAAATAAATCAAATTGCAGCACTAAAAGGATCAAATGAATTCACACACATGCACACACACACACACACACACACACATATATATATATATATACATATATATATATATATATATATATATATATATATATATATATATATATATATATATATACATACATATACATAAATATATATACATAAATATATATATATATATATATATATATATATATATATATATATATATATATATATTATATATGTGGGGGAGGAGAGAGGGGGAGATATAATTAAACAATCTAATTTCGCACATGTTAATGAAAACTCAAAACGTTCACGATCAATTATCGACATATATAAAAACACTGTTTGAAAAATATCAATTAAAATACAGAGCACTGTTAACTACTACACACTTACACACACTTACACGCACTCATATATATATATATATATATGCATGTGTGTGTGTGTGTGTATGTGGTAGGGTATTAACACTGAACGGTTTCATTTTTCAATAACAAGTGCCAGTTTTGTGGGGATCATTAACACAGAAAGAAATCTCAGTCTTGTAAAATATTTTAATTTTCATTCCGGTGAATAAATACAACAATGATAATTTATGATATATACATGCATGTGTATGCGTATATGTGTGTAGGTGGTTGGGTGATGTATGAACAGACATAGAAAAGTTTATCAAAAATAAATTAGTGTTCAGTAAATCCAATCGTTGGGATTGACAAGGTAGAAAGATAGTGTTACGCGGACATTCCAAGTGGTGTTTGCTTTCTTGCTGGCCATGAAAATCAACATTCAAAATCTTGTATTTGACCTGGACTCAGACCTCAACACAGAACGTCTCAGCCACAAGACAGGGCACATGTAATTACTACGGTCATATTTAGGTAAACATTCCGTAATTTGATATCCAATCATCGGACCATCTTTTAATTACAATGTGGCCAAGTGTACAGAAGCACTAGTCAAGCATGTCCAGTTCTCTCGAAGCCTTGTAGACTGGTTCCGTTGAGTCATAGAGCGCCATAACGTGGAAGATCTTTGACAGTTTACTGAATTCAAAAGATATTTGATGAAGATCGGAGAGGATAGTCACCGAAACGTTGCGATGAAGACAAGTCCAGATGAATCAATGTATAATAAATAATGTGTAAATCAGCCGAAGCTGATTGACTGAAAGTTCCAAGTTCAATCTCTGCGTCAGGTAATGCAGAGATATACGTCAGTTCAATGAAAGAGCAAATCATAAGATATTGGCGGTTCCAAGTTTTGAAATTCCTGAGAATGAACATAGTACTTGGCCGGTATAGGAGTCAGATAAACAAAATCGTGTTGATCAGATGAAGGGTTCTGTTTGACTATCCGATGAGATTGCAGAAGGCGACATGCACTTGTTGAAGATCGGGGATCAAGTGTTTGAAGCGTGAAGGAAATTTCGTCTAAAAGAATGCATAGATCAAAATTGCCGTCTATTCAACAGACCAATATAATTTAGATTTGAAACGTTCGTAGTTAAAACAACGCAAGAGGACATCTCGGAAGGTGAAAAATTTGGACTGGATACCAGTCAGGCCTTTTTCTCGTCTTTTTTTATGTTTCAAACGAAAGAGTCAATGAGTTAGTTAGTGTTGTAAAATTTTTGATGCACTTTATTCCAATCGGTTGGTGAATAAAATTCAAACGAGTCTGACTTCGTGAAAATTCGCGTAGAATATTTGTCCTCAGATGTTGCGCAGCTTGCACGAAATTTCAAACAATTCCAAAATGATGACGACCGTGTTTTTCTTTCTTCTTCTCGAGTCCGGCATCTTTTTTTCGTGTGACCCGGGCCGAAACAGTAGAAACAAACCCGGTTCCTCTTGAAGAGCTCCGGACGATATTGGTTCCTGTTGATCAGAAAATAAAACCGTTTCCTCTCAAAATCTGCACATTTTTCCACGGTATGTTTTTTGCTACGACAGAAGGTGCAGGATCCGCTGGCCGCTATTAACTCCATCTTCGACAAATGACTTTGTAGCGTCGAAAAAGAGATCTGGGTGAAAGTACTTTATATTTCTATCTACAAAGTTATACTTGGTGTGGTAAACGAGCACAGGCTGCTTATAGTATACACAGTTCCTTAGTACTGAATAAGTTCGATGATGCTTAATTCCGATGATCAAATGCAAATCGGTGTTCTCAACGTGATTTCATCGTGAATCTTTAAAACGTTTTGCTGACAATACCAGGTGTTCTGAACCGGTCACCCAACTGAGCACTGATAAGGTCAAACGGAGCTTAACTCCGGTGATCAGACAAAAACGAGTGATTCCAGCGTGAATTGAAAGTACTTTACACTAGCGTATCTCCGCTGAAATTAACTGACTCTGACAGAATTGCGTCAAGTATTTATAACTGATTACAAGAGTAGAAAAAAAACTAACCTCTGAACCCCAGAAGCATTGAATGGAAAAGTTTAAGAATAATAATTCTCAGGTAAACAGTAACTATTGCTCATTGACCAAATGTCTCATAGGACAAAGGGCCGTGACAAACGAAGAATTTGAATTAATTTGAAAACCATGCAAACATCACGGAGTCGGTACGATTTAAAGATTTGTCATCTGCCAAATAAACCCATGAGTTGACTGCATGATATTTTTTCTTACTAATTTTACTAATATCTTATTTATTTTACTAATCGACAAATAACAATTCTTCTATTTTTATGAATTTTCAAATGTTCACTATCATAATATGTGTTGAGATGCCCAGGGAAGCTTTCCTTGTAAATAAGCAAGTAAATAAATATAGATGAGATAAATGTATGGAATTATATGTTTTCTACTTAATTTCGTTCATATATATATATATATATATATATATATATATATATATATATATATATATATGAATGAGACGATCGTTTGCGGAAAAATACAGAATTTGTCACTATGGAATAGTCTACTACAGTTTTGAATGGTGGGTAGAAGGTATTTTTATCATTAGAATTGTTACTTTTTAATGGAAAAATCGCTTGTTACGGTAAGAGAAAAAAAAAATACACTGTTCACCATATAAGCACTAGTTAGTACAAGATAATTCCTGTGAAGAAAATCACGAATATACAGGTTTCCCTGCTATCTGAATATAGAAAGTTCTCATGAAAAGCCTTTCGTCCGAAATGGCGTAAAATGAAGAAGCAATTACCATTAATTTATATGGGAAGATTTTTTGAGTGTTCCCAAATCCCAAAATTCCAGACTTAAATATCAGGTTGAGACATCGGAGGTTGTGATGGTGGGAAGTACATAAAACTTGGGTGAAGAAGAAAAATGGGAGGGTGCGCACTGTCTCTAATGTCCTGCGGCAACACAAAAGCCAGACACAACTCCCGCTTTTTACCTTTAAAAAAAAAAAGAAAAAAAAAAAATGGAAAGTGACAAAAGGAAACTCTCGAAAAGCGGGGACTATCTGTACTTTTAATTCCATTAAATGTTTTTTTTTTCTTCTTGGAATAGAGACTGGAAAAATTCGTTCGGTGGAAGAGTCAATTGTTTCAAATGGGGGATAAATGAAAAAACGGTTACAGACAGAGAACCAAGAAAATTTCACTGTTCATCATCATCATCATCATTGGTCTTTCAACGTCCGTCGTTGGACATAGACCTTCCTCAGGATTCGCCACAATTCTCTCTCATGGGCGTCGCAGGGCCAGTATTTTTTCTGAATTTGTCTAGTTCGGCCTCGGTTTCTCATGTGATCTCTGGGGATCCATGTTGTGAGACATGTTGTCCTTCGGTTGTCTTTCATTCTTGCAACATGGCCTGCCCATTGCCATTTGAGTTTTTTTAATAGTTTCTATGATGTCTCGGATTTCTGTTTTCTTCCTTATATACTGTGCTGTCTTGCGATCTCTCCATGTAAGGTAGAGCATGATTCTCTCATGTGTGCATTGCATACAAGTTGGTATCAGACAGTCTATACCGAGAGATCCAATGCTAATGGATGACACCAACAACGTCCAAGAAGATTGTTTTACGACATGCCTCCTGGTCCATTTTTCATATGATTTATTGTTAGCAAAGAATCAGACAACCAACATAGAGAGATCCAGCAAGGGAAGCTTGCTGATCGTTGCTGAGTAAGACGTGTTTCCTGATCCGCTTTTATTTAGATATTATGCGTCATCTAATGAGGATCAAATCCACTGATAACGGTCTGCAAGATAAGTTTACTGATCATGACTATACAACGTACGTGAGCGTTCATTTTTTCTGTGAGATTTGCCGGTTACTCACACCTAAAAAATATATTTGAATATTCAATACATTATTTTTTTAAAGTGCTTAATTTCTTCCCTTGGCGGAATCTATAATTTCAAATGATGGGAAGCATATTTATCTCAGAATTTTAGACAATACTATCAGAACGAAATAAATGTATGAGATTATATCAGACGCTGAAGGACAATATAAGTGTGACATACGTTCGCAGAAACAAGCAAAACTATAAGAATAAAGCAGATTATTATTATTATTATTATTATTATTATTATTATTATTATTATTATTATTATTATTGTCATTGTTGTTGTTGTTGTTTGTTGTTGTTGTTATTTGCAATCACACACCAGTTACCTGGTGGTAACCGCTGGAGGTTGAGTGACAGCAGGTCTCCTCAAGTCTCCAGCCCTTCTCTCCTAGTTCTCAGGGGCCACAGTAATACTGCAGTTTGCAGTTCCACACCGGTTGCCCAGTGGTCATTGCTGAAGGCTGAGTGACAGTAAGTCTCCTCAGGTCTTCAGCCAACATCTCATCTCCTTCGCCTATCATGCAAGTGCTGCGGTTTTCATTTCTGCTTCCATTTCCCTTCCTCTGTTGGGCCACTTAACAATCAGTGTTGCAGTCTTTATATGTCTAGCACTTTCCTCAGTATCTGCACAGTTCCTAGCAGTGCTGTTTTCTGTACAGTCTCAATCCTTTCCTTTATCCCAATCTCCTCAAGTCTCGCCCTCAGTGTCTTTGGGACAGTTCCTAGTGCACCTACTATAACTGGCACTACCCTAGCTTTCATGTTTCACATCTTCTTCAGTTCACTCGCTAGGTCCTGGTATTTTCCCCGTTTTTCACTATGTTTTGCCATTACCACTGTAGTGAGTTCGAACTTCACAGGATGTCCCAGATTTTTGGTCCTGTGCCGGACAGAGCAAAATAACAGTCATACAATGGTGGGTGTGTATTTTCTAACGACCCCAATGATCGATGTTAGAGTTCAGTATTTGGAAGCAGAGTTGGTTGGTCCCGTCTTTTGGAGACTGAGATTTATTAGTCAAAACACAATGACACATGGACATTACTTTAGTGTAGAAGACGGAAACCCATTAGATACAGCATACGATCGGAAGTCACGTTACAGCAGACATCAAGGCATGCCCCTGACCTTAACACCCTTGGTATAACTGAGTGGTGTCTAGGTGATGGATCCTCTGTTACAAGCCTTCAGTTAATTAATTCTTTAATCTCGCAACATTAGGTCCTGGCTATCACCGAACTACAGAAAATACTATGTTACAGAAATTACATTTTTTCATTCTGTTACGTAATGATTTTTTAAAATCTTTACTGATTTCAAATGATTTTTTGAATAATGTGAAAAATAGAGAGAGATACATTTAATATAATTTCATAATACAAATCATATTGTAATAAATGAATCATTTGAGTTAAAATATGTTTAATTGGTTGTATCAAAGGTAATTTCCAAAGATTCAGAAAACTGAATAAATACACGTCTAACTTTATGTTAGAATATACATCGAAAGTTGTCGAATTATGAGTACTTTGATTCGGTTTGAAAATGCTGTAAGGTTTTTGAACATTCGATTTAACGAGTCGTTTTATAAACTGCTGAATTGCGGTCCGAACCCTCAGTTCGAAACCGAATCGGAAAAATCTAGTAACAGATCCACAAACTAATGGCGGCAGATTCAAAACGTGGTGGACCATGTCAATTGTCAGATCACTGGGCACCCGAATAGAGAGGTACAACCTGTATTGGCTTTCGAGCCCCGAAGGGCCATAAAGATATCGGATGGATTACAATCTTTTAACTCCTATTCACCTCCATTCAGCTCTCTGCTTTTTTCCTTTCTCTGCCAAACTTGGTAAATATTGATAAATATTTATAATGATTAACGCAAGACAAATATATCATATTCATTCATGAATGTTTGCAATGAGTAATAGGCGACTAATGTTTGAAAAATAGTGATTCGATTGAAATAAATATTTATTCATCAAGATATCTAGTTTCATCACATAACACGAGAAGATTTTTTTTTGCGAAAAATTAAGGCCAAAAATATTTGCCAGAACTTTCTTCGAGATTCGGGAAAGGTTTCTGAATGAGCGACTCATTCGTGATGTTTCGTCATTCACAGCTGCAGAGTATCAAGTAGCATTTCTTGGGGGTCAGCGATCAAACCAAGCAGGCAGCAATTTTAATTGATTAAAACAAATGTACATGTATGAATGAGTGGAAGAGGGGAATGGAGAAGCAGAGAGAGAAAAAGAGAGAGAGAGAGAGAAAGAGACAGAGAGAGAGAGAGAAACAGAGAGAGAGAGAGAGACAGGGAGGAAGAGAGGGGGTATGTGTCTGGGTGAAGAGAGAAAGAGTGGGTGAGAAAAAGAGGAACACGTGTATGAAAGGGTGTGTGTGTGTGTGTGTGTGTGTTGGAGAGGTCAATCATTAGAGCAATTGTTTTAATGTAGGCAGCCTTCCCGAGATAAAACGAGTGCGAGTTCGAATCTTGACCAGAGCAACTTCTTTGTTCGTTTCCGATCTGCGCGGATTACTCTCAGTTGCAATCTAAAGCTACTGAGATTAAGACGAAAGAAATGCTTGACGAAAATCAAAGCACATTTTGAAGTAATGTGAAAAATTATTGGAAAATAACTACTTCGTTATCAGTTTACTAAACAACTCAAATGAAATACCACTGACGGCTCTAAATGATCAAGTTTCTCTGAAAAAAAAAATGAATGGAAGAACGAATAAGCTGGTGCACCATAACTTGAGTTTATTTGCTAATGTATTGTCAAAAGACTTACTTCAGTTTGCTCTTCAATCGGCAAATACAGTAGTTAACCACTTCCTTTTTTCAATTTCAGCGTTGACAAAACATTGTACATCAACAAAGATTTTCATCGAACCATCAAAGTGAGCTGCATGAGATCGGAACAGAAAAGTAGCCTCTGACGAGAGTCTAACTTACATCCCATATCTGTAGATCTCGTCTTACATGGAGGACGCCTCAACTAATTAGGTTATGGAAGTCTCTATTCTGGCCCTCTATTCGGATATATACTTGCTTTAAAGGATCGGGCGTTTTGATAGAAAAAAAAAACAACAAAAATTAGACGATGAAAATTAGTGAACAAATCGATAATGAAAGGACTTCCTCACAGAATCTCAGAATAACTTAAGGCTATCGCTGTTTTTTTCTCGAAGCTAAATTAACAAAAGACGATAGCCATTTGGAAGCATGTAATTATTGTCGGTGGGGAGGACACGTCATAAAGCAGTGTGGGTTCTTTGAAGAAATTCGGCGTCATTATCGCATGAGCAAAGGCTGGGATGGGTTGGAACCGAAGAATTTGCCCCATCCTCAGGGATTGATTAGTTTGTTCTCTATTGAAATAAAGGCCCGGCTAGCTGAGCTACTTTGCGAAACGTTTAAAAGGCACCAAGGGATGGTTGACTTATCGCGCGTGATTGAGGAAAATATCAATGTTCAATTTATCACTACGAGTAGCTTAGTCTGTCACAAGACAACAACAGTAGGGCACCCAGAAGCTTACTAAACGTAGGGTAGTCTGACAAAAAGTCATAGTATTTGTACAAGTAATAGTCGCCTAACAAAAGGCCACAGTATTTGGGAGATTTTACTGAAAGTATCTTAGTCTGGCATACGAATCACAAAAGTTTATTAAGTGTAACTTCTTTTGATTAAAGACAATATCGAGGCTTCGAGTTCAAGAAATTAGAGATATGGTAAACAAGATTAAATAGCCAGCCATGGAGGTGCCCATTCTAAGAAGGAATATTTCAATAAATATATTGATCTATAGACTGATTAAATGGGTATCATTTGACTATATATTTGAAATATACTAGAGAAATATCTGAACTTTTCTGTATACTCAAAATCAATGAATTGCTATTCACTGTTCAGTTATCTCCCTTCCCATGGGGGTTCCATTACGATAGCCTTATGCCAAACTAAGCCACTGAAATATCAATAATTATATTCTTTCTCGATTATTTCAATTTGCTAATTGCAATTCAAATAAGGATGCCTGGTATAGAAAAATGGCTCACAAGGTATTCCAGTAGACCTTTTGCTTATGTATGGGGTTCCATTTTAAAGGTTACCCCATTTTATGGCCTTGAGCCAGGCTAAATTAAGTTCAGTAAATATCTGCAGCTTTTGGTTAAAATAAATTAGTGTTCTCCACCGGTGCCACTGGTTGATGTGGTAGTCTAGCAAGAATTTTGATTTCAAAGGTATAGAACCAAATTTTCTTACCCCTATTTTCCTTTTTCCGTCTCTGTGCTGCACTGAAATAAGCCTAGTAAATACTGCCATAACACATAAAATAGTTTTATTATTTCTGTAGATCTTACGATAATTCCTAGCTGCTGACAATAAGCTTCTTCCTTTTTCCATGTGCAACACACAAACAGAATGGTGAAACCTGCTAAAATAAGATACTTGAAAGAGAAAAAAAAAAGATGCAAAATTCCCTGTTTAATCTTCAGATTTCCTCAGTGGCCAGGAACATTTAGTCGTTTGGTGCAGAAAATAACTAAGCCGTGGAAAAAAGTGCAGAGCAGAGTAGAGCTAAGCTAAGCTAAGCTAAAATCAATGGGCAGAGATATAAAAAAAAACAAACTGGGACCTTTCCCACGTACAGCGGGTTCAAATGCAGACTTCGCTAAAATATAAGTGATCATCGTTCCATTTATTCTCTTCTTCGACCAGAATATGCTTTGTCGCAACTATATACAATCACTTGCACTTGTACGAATGAGAGTTTTGTTTTATTTGTTATGGTAGTGGGCTGGCCATGTTGCACAAATGGTGGATATGGACGTCCATTGGGGATGCAAACGGGGCATTTGCCCTCCATTGGAGCAGGTCTTATCACCGAGGGCGAGATGGGGAGTGAAAGTATAAATTTTATTGAGACTGGGGTTCAATGGGTTACAATGGACAGTGACAGTCCAGGCACTCTCAAGTTCTTTACCTGGCAACGGGCGCCCATAACGACAGCTAATCCTAATACGCTTAAAAGTAGTTAAAATATTCTAAGAAATAAAAAAAATTCATAAGTTAACATATAAGAAACTGAGGATAGATCAGAACAGGTTATGATACATAAACAAATAGGGGGAACTTACAGTAGATTGGGTGGAACAGGGTGCCGTATTGTCCCCCAACCCAAAGGAAAACGGATTCGGCGAATCGAATTCAAGTTTAGCCGAGGCTGCTTACATTCATTACAATAATTCCCTTGGGAAAGGCTTGAATCGACTTCTGGCAACATATATGGGTAGATAGCAGTGCAGTTGAAGGCACTCGAAACCCGAAGAAATGGGGACGCATGGACTTGAAGCTAACATTCAGGTCCCGTAAAAACTACGATTGCATCAGGAACAACGAGTAGAAAAATCCCCAATGAACGAATACAATTCATCATTAGTTTCTTAGCATCCATCGTTGGACGGAGACATTCCCCAGGATTCACCAGACCATTCAATCATGGGCATCGCGGAGCCCATACTCTTTAAACTAGTTCGTTACGATATCTTCTCTTGCCGGCCACAGTTTTTGCAAATGATCTTTGGGGATCGACTTTGTGAGTCATGATATCCAGCAGTTGTCTGTCATTCTAGCAACAAGTTCAGCCGATTGTCATTTGAATCCCCGAATGGATTCTATGATTTCTCCGACAGTTTTTCTCCAACATAATGCGCTCTCTTGTGATCCATCTGTGTGATGTTGAGCATGGTCTGTTCCTGTGCACGTTGCATACTTCGCAGTTTGAGGGCTGATCTTTTGGTTAGATTCCATGTTCCAACTCCATAGGTGACTATCGGTAGGATGCATTGGTTGTAGACCCTTCTTAACAGGATTCATCATCATCATCATCATCATCATCATCATCATCAGTCTTTTAGCGTCCGTCGTTGGACATAGACCTTCCCCAGGATTTGCCACACTTCTCTATCATGGGCGTCACGGAGCCAGTACTTCCTGAACTTGTCTAGCTCGTCTCTCCATCTAACATTTTGCCGGCCTCGGTTGCGCATGTGGTCTCGGGGAATCCATGTTGTGAGTTCTTAACAGGATTAATGTGCATGTTGCCATGGATCGCTCAAATGGAAACAAAAACATTTCCGAAAATGTTTCGTCGCCTGGGATTTATTATCGTAATAAAACAGTTACAAAGTTCCTAGACAGACTAATACTCTTGTGTAGTGAGCTCGATCATCACCCAGTAAACAAATTATCAATAGAAAACGAATCTTGCGATGTTGCTGTTGGACTCTTATTCCAGATGGTGGCGTTGGTGTAAGTGTTTACTAAATAAGCTCAATCTGGCACAAGGGCACGAGTATGGGAGCATTGGCGAGGATAGAATTCGCTAAAATAGCAATGGTTTGCGAGATGAGTTTGAGAAAAATCGCTCCAACGCTTCATTCCTTTCCCTTTAGCTCAGTCAGATACAAAACCGCAGCTATCACACTCAGTGAAGATCGGACTCACAGTAGTAGTAATGGTCTGCGGAATTAAATTGGTAACCACTGCTCCACGGGGGAAACCCGTATTCACTGAAGTTATCTTCGTCTATCACGAGACCGCATGTATAGAGCACCCGGTGAGGATTTTACTCACTATAGTAGAAACGGTCAAGCTATCTAACCTTTTTTTCTTGGCGATGCGCCCTCATTTGGTCGATTAAACCGGCACCAGGACTCTTAGTGTTTGACCAGTACACACAGAATCTCTAGCTATGGGTAAGTATCAGTTCAACTCCTCGTCCAACGTCATGGGGGGGGCTGGCAAGGGACATAGTATGGAATGTGTTCCCGAAATGTACGGCTGATGTTGATCTGGTGAAGCTTCGACGGATTTAGGGTGTAAAGATGAAGGAAAATTTTTTTAAAAAGGGAGGAGGGATGGAATAACGCTACTGCCGTCCCCAACTCCTCATGATACCTTGAGTACAAGTTAAGAGAAAAAAACCTAAAAAAACAAAATGCAAGAAAACAAAACATACATGGCTTATACTGTATGCACGTGCGCATCCACATATTTGTAGTTCTATACGTTCTAACAAAATGAAGAAAAATGAAGCAATAATGATCTCGTAAAAAAAGAAACATATTCGGTTTTTGTATATGCATTTGAAGAGCCCCAGCAGGGTTTTTTTTTCTTTGGCAATTATCCGAATAATGGGTCAGGTATAATGGCCTCTACAGGGCTTAAAACAGTCGTAAATGAATAACCACACGTACTTAACTATGGGAGCGAAGTCTAGTTTACGAAGACGATTCTTCATATTCTAGACCCAATTTTCACAGATGCAGTATCGGTAAATCTATGTAATGAAAGTGGAAAATTGATAGACTGAGGGATTCCATAGACAATTTATGTCTATTTGCCTTCCCAGCTAGGCGAAATGCAGCATATAACTTGCTTAATCATGTGGCCCTCACACACACATTTAGCGTAGATTCAAAAATTGCTCAAGAATCGAACTCACAGCACCAGTAATGCCCTCTTAATAACCGCAACCTAGAACAGACCAGTTTAACCACTGTTGCTGGGTTTAGGTTAATCATGTGCTCTAACATCTACATGTTGTTGTTTTTCAACCTCTCCCCCCCCCCAGGTTATTTTTGGATGGTTCAATACAATGGAAGTTTATGACAAACTGGTCTCTTGGAGTTATCTCCCTACGATTCGAACCCCAAACGTTATTGAGGGACTTACCCTTCAACTTGATTATAGAAAGAATATGTCAACCATATTTTATCACTCCCCTTCATCAAGAAACAATGCCATTTCATAGAAGAATAGCAGAATAAAGTAAAATCCTTTAGAATCTCGTGAAGAATTTGATTTTATACCAATCAAATTACAAGAGTCTGGAGATTTTCTGAATTCTGAAATTTCTGTCAGAACCACTTTTTCCATAAACCAAGAATTTTTTTTTGTCATACATCCTTTGGGTGAGTTCGAACCAGATTGGTGACCACTGCCTTAGTCTACGCCCATTTGAAAAAAGAAAATGATAAATCTAAGGTTCAAACAATGTCGGTAGTATTTTCATCGAGGTATCGTAATTTTTCCACCATCACTGCTTGATTCACGAGGTAAAAAACTGTATATATATGGGTGGTGAGGATTCATAATTTCCTTTGGAATGCTAGTCATATCAACTACGCTTAGCTAAATGCAGGCGAGATCTAAATCGAGCGAGTGGCGTGTGAAAAAAAGTTGGGAAATAATTTTTTTTAAAAAGAACGGTAGAATATAATTACTGTCTGGATGAAGAATTAACAAAATTTATGGGTGGAAAAGAGTTAAACTGATGAAAGGAAAACCAGATGCTTTCTCCTTTCTCTTCTCTTTTTTAATTTTTTTTTTTTTCATTCATTTCACTTTTTTCTCTCCAACCATCTGTTCACGTCTTTTAACTTTTTCTTCTTCTCTTTTCAGTGTTTTTTTTTTCATTTCTTCTCTTGTTTGCTCGTTATATCTTTCTCTCTTCTATTTTCTTTCTTTCTGTCCTTCTTTCTTTGTTTTTTCTTCCTAAGTCATTTACCTTCTTACTTTCTTTCTTATTAATGTTTGAGTTATCTTTATTTAGGTTAGAATTGTTCTTTCTTTCTTCCTTTCTTTCTTTCTTTCTTTCTTTATTCCTCTGTTTCTTTGCCCCTTTCTTTCCTTTCTTTACTTCCTTGTTTCTTTCTTCCTTCCTTTCATTCTTTCTTTCTTTCCTTATTTGTTTGTTCCTTTCTTTATTTCTTCATTTCTGTATTTATTCCTCCCTTTCTTTCTTTCTTTGTTTATCCTTCTTCGAAACTCATTCATCTCGTTATTTTCTTTCTCTCTCATTAGAGTTTGCATTATCTCTATTTGAGTTTAAATCATCGCTTCTTCCATTCTTTTTCTATTTCTTTCTTTCTTTCTTTCTTTCTTTCTTTCTTCCTTTCTTCGTTCGTTCCTTCCTTTCTTCCGTTAATTCATCCGTTCGTTTGATATTTCTTTCTTTTATCCCTTCTCATTTTTCTTCGTTGTGGCTCAGTGGAAGTCTAACGTAAACAAAACCCTTCAAGAAAGATGAAAAAATAAAACAACTTGGAAAAAAAAAAACATGAAATGAAATGTCAAATTCCCACTTAACGCAAATAAAGTCGGAATTCCAAAAGAAAAAAAAAACCCAACGACAACGAAATAGAAACAAAATCTGACTAAAAGATAGAAAATAACTGAATCCAATATTTTTCGTTAAACAAATGGGAGTTAAAGATGGTAATCATTTGGAATGCTATTTCCCTAAATAGAAACGATTATTCATATTTTTGCTTAACGTTCAAGGCCTTCAACAGACAAATGACTTAAACGAGGACGGAGTAAATCGGGGCATGATGAATGAAAGTGTTCAGTACAATGAACTGGCGGTGCGGTTTAGCTGTAGATTAAACGGTATCGAATTTTTGACTGGGGCATCTTGAGGTTCATCATCACCATCATAATAATCATCATCATCAGTATTTTAACGTCAGTCGTTAGACCTAGACCTTCCCCAGGATCTGCCACATTTCTCCATCATGGGCGTCGTAGAGCCTGTATTTTTCTGGATTTCTCCAGTTCATCTCTCCATCATGGATAATCTCGGCCTCAGTTTCACCTGTGGTCTCTGGGGATCCATGTTGTGATTCGTGATGTCCATCGGTCGTCTTTCATTCTCGCAACATGACCAGCCCATTGCCACTTGAGTTTTCTAATGGATTCTATAGTGTCTCAGACCCAAGTTTTCTAGCTGATATACTGTGCTGTCTTGCGATCTCTCCATGTGAGGTTGAGCATGATTCTCTTATGCACCCACTGCATGCTTCTCAGTTTGTAGGTCTGTCTCTTGGTTAGGTTCCATGTTTCAGCTCCATAAGAGACTATCGGGAGGATGCATTGGTTGTATACTCTTCTTTTTAGGATTATTGGGTTCGTCTTTTTTTGAAGGCTGAGCTTGTTTTGCCGAAGGCTTGCCATCCTAGGGTGATTCTTCGCTTGATTTCTCCTTCTTCTGTGGGTTTTCGATGTTCAATTTGCGCTAATAGCCTCGGGAGAGGCATGGACTTTTCCTTTCTGTGGCCAGTCCCTTTACTAAATTGGTTTCTTTTCAGAATGGTTGACGAAAAGTGATAAGTGAGCGAGCTCTTCATCAAACCATTCTCTAATGTCTGCCATAACATCCCAGCCAATAATAGCTAGACCAGATGATTGAGTAATGGAAAACCAGTCTCAGATGAATACATTATACGCCCAGGCACACGTTATAAAAACTCTTTAAACCATGCTGTCCGAAATACGGATATTCTTACGAGAGAGCAACGAATATCAGATGGGTGCAAAAGCTATTAAACGCCATCTAACGAGGTAAATATTCATGTCCGTGCACAACTTGCATGGCGTGCACAACTCGCGTCGAAAACCTTCAGGTTTCACCAAGAGTAGTATACATGGGTGTCCGCTGCCAGTTTTCCAGGGAGAAGCAAAAGCATATATTTCTATTGGGCGTTAGAAGTATATATATCCAGTGGTGTGTATGAGTGTATGTAGGGAAAAAGAGGATTTACTCAGAATATATATCAATGACAACCCTATTACACAATGGACATTCCTACTGAACAGCTTTCGCTGTAGTGTAAGCAAGTACGACCAACCGTATGATAAGGATGTCAGATAGTGCGCTTAACCGTTGTCAGAAACGTAAGACCTGACCCCCGGAATAATACGATGGAGCAAGCTCCAGCGAATGACAAATACAGTCTTTTAATATCCAAACATCAAGTCTTTTCGGAACGAAACATCCAGCTGCAAAACACCAGTTTTATCATGAGACGCTATTCTTATTCATTCATCCTTCATTCATCTTTCATTCACCTTTCATTCCTTTCATTCTCTCCCGTGGGCCTTTTTTTCTTTTTCGTGCTGTTTTCGTAATGTTCGTTTTCCTTCTTTCTTTTCCATTTCTCATTACCACGCCTTGAAATTGTTTTCCATCCCGACAACAGGCTTTTGACAGCACACCTTGAAGCCTTTAACTTCTAATCGTATCGCTCTGAACATCTTAAACGTCACAAGTATACACCAACACACCCAACCACAATCTGTCTCTCTCTCTCTCTCTCACACACACACACACACACACACACACACACACACACACATATATATATATATATATATATGTATTAAATGCGGAGAGTTGAGATTATTTTCTCCGCCTCCTTAAATCACTAAGGCGCATGGCGACTCAACTGCCCGTGACTTCCACTATTATCGTTGTTGGTGCTTTTCAGATAGAATATTTTGTATAAAAGACACCCAGGAAGTACTTGACTTCGAACATAAAAATACTCGCTAAAAATAAGGTACAGATGTTCGAGTATAAAAGCCGTACTTATCACACGAAATTCTTGTTCTATTAAAAAAAAAAAGGGGGGGGCGAAATAACGGTTCTTTTTCTCCTCTCTTAAGGACACGTAGTTCTTTCATATCTTCAAAATCTCTTTTTCTTCTTATCTTTTATTTCATCTTGACTTTTTCCTTTCCTACCTTTTCTTTTTCCATTCATCTGCTCTGACCTTCTTTCCAATTCATTCACTTCTTTTTTTTCCCATTTTTTTTCATTGAATAACCTCAACCACTCAGCGTAGCGAAGTGTTCTATTCCTTTTTATTCGTGCATGTGCTTGTGTTTTCCAGTGCTCCCAGCCATACCGTTTTGGCCACAGTCTTGAAAATTGGCATCAGTACTCCACTACATCCTTTTAAAAAATCCTTATTTTCGATTTTTGGAAAAAAGACTTTTTTGACCTTTGGGTGGTTTAGAAATAGCAGCTAGATTCTCCAGAATTTAGATATTTCCAGATGTTCATTATTTTTTTTTTTTTTTTTTACTATTTCAAATGTTTTCCCGTGGATAACACCAGTGATGTCATACATAGAATTTATTCTGATCATATTTATTCATCGATGGAATTTTTTTTTGATGACTTCAAATTTAGACGCTACGGTGGTCGCTGCAACAACGAAGTTAGAAGGCTGAAAATTGAAACATTTGCTCTTCATTATATCTCGGAGAAACTTTTTTGTTTTTTGAAAATAACCCTTCTCAAAATGCTTTTTTAGTGTTTTCGTGCGGGCGGGGGCAATTAGCAATATAATTTTATGCTAAATTGATCCCTAATTTGGTACGATCTTTGGGTCGCCGCTGGTCATAGTGATGGAAGTTTTCAATTAATCACCAATCAACAGAAGGCTTGGAAAATAACTTATTAAATGATTACTCTTTTCCCAATTTTTAATTGATCATCCCAAACACGACATGCTGCCAAAAGACAGTGATCGCGTGACGGATTCTATTAAGTGACAAACTAAAATTGTCATTAGCTTTGATTTTCCTTCTTTTTCTTTTTCTTTTTCTTTTTTTTTTAATTCATTCACCTTGGATTTCTTTTCTTCTTCCTTTTGTTTTTTCTCTCTGTTTTTTTCTTCTTCTTGAATTGTCACACCGTGAGTAGCTGGTGGCTTTCAGCTGAGATCAAGTGACTGCAGGTCTTCAATAATTCAGCACTCAGCTTGCTATTCTAGCCGATTTTAGTAATACTATCGCCAGGTTGATTTCAATTCTTTCATAGAATTCCAACTCTTCCAATCTCTTGGCAATCTCTTCAGGGCTGTCACATCGATAACGCTCAATAGTATTTGAGTTCTCCAGCAGAGTTTCTTTCGATTTTATTCTGTGGTCTGCTGATACATCAACGTCCGCTATCTGGCAAACTTTCTTTTAGTGTATGCCGACTAATTCTAGTCTTCTGGTTTGGAAGAGACTTATATGTTTTATATTCTTCAAGATAAATTATGACTCGCACAAACAAAAATTTTTTTGAATGGTCAAATTTAATTCACAGCTCTCTGTGGATCACTTTCCCCACACAGTCACGCCTTTTCTTAAATTCTTTCTCATCCGAGTTGTTGCATTCGCTATAACTGAATAATTGACGGTCTATTTTCGCGCAGTCAGCACTTACTAGTTTACTGTGGGCTGTCTATCATGATTATGATTACGGTTATGATAATTATTTCTATCTTTGAGTTTTCACACCTGCAGTGACCTCGACTGGAGATCAAGTGACGGCAAGTCTCCTCAATGCCCCAGGACTTTCCTCAGTATTATCACGTCTTCTTCTTCGGCGTCTTCTCATTATTTTAGCGGATTATAGTTGCACTTTCCTGTGCATGATTCGAGTTTATCTACTCTCTTTGCAAATCTCTCCAGGATCGTTCCAGTAACGCTGAAACTTATGGATGCAACTGTAACCTTCAGGGTCTTCATTTTTTTCTGACAAGATTCAGATATTCATTCAACTATACGCTCTCTTACAGTTTCACACGGTGGTTTATTGGGACAGTGAGAACCACTATTACACATATTTTCTCCTTTTGGCATATATGAACAAACCAAACGTGATATAAACAGACTTGTCAGTAAACTCCTAACGTGCTGGCTAGTGAAGTTCTGTTGTAGCAGAGGCAGAGCGTTGGACCAACCGACCCCATAATGGCAGGGATGGGAGCTGGATCTCTAGAGATGCAATGTATCCGGGAGATCAAGACAAAACCGAAAAGAAAAATCAAAAAAGATCTGAAAAAAAAGAATCTAAAAGAAAATGCTCGGTTGGTACGGACTTGGCGTCGCCGCTGGTCGTTGGTGGTAGAAGTATCAAAATAAGTACCAGAACTTCTGTGTTTGGTAAAATTCTTGCCTTATTCGGACGTCGGATGTACAGGGAAAGAGAGGTCAAACAAAGGATAAAGCATCTTTATAAGAAATCGTTTGACCACTTCAGTGTAGTGTCTCCATTGGTTTGTTTGTCATGTACATCTTCATTTCTTTTTTCTTTTTGTCGCCTATGTCACTGCTGTTTCCAGAATGGTTAACAGAAATTGAATCGTTTATTCTCATTGTCAAGGTGTCAATGAGAATGAGGGAGAAACCTCGTTTTCTTTAAAAACCCTGTATTGGTATCTGTAAAGCTTGATTATGGGGTTAACAGTTTCTTTTACTATTAACCTGGACAGGAAATGTAGTTACGGGAGATTAAGTTACCCAAGTGTTAACTCAACCACTCTCTTCTCTGTCAACCATCGTACCATACCAGTGACAAAACATAATGCATCCTCCCAATAGTCACTTATGGAGCTGAAACATGGACGGATCTGCAAATTGAGAACCCTGCAACGCGCAACGTGCACATGAAAGAATTATACTGGGCCTCATATGGAGAGACCACAAGACAGCACGGTACATCCGGAAAAGACAAGAGTCAGGGACATCGTAGAATCCATCAAAAATCTCAAATGGCAGAGGGCTGGCCATGTTTCAAGAATGGTGGACAACCGATAGACATCACGACATGGATCCCCCGAGATCACATGCGTAAACGAGGCCAGCAGAATATTAGATGGAGAGACGAGCAAGACAAATTCAGAAAGTACTGGCTCCATGACGCCCACGAGAAAGAAGTGTGGCGGATCCTGGGGGAAGGTCTATGTCCAACGAAGGACGTTGAAATACTGATGATGATGATGATGATGATGATGAAGTTTGTGTCTTTCACTAAGGCATCCCTGCAAAGTGAACATAAGCAGTCTCAGCCTAAACTTAAACTCCGTTTTTTCTGTTATGCAACCCCACACTCACAAGAAATATTACTATTGCCGAAAATTCAGTTACTTCAAATACTTGAACCAAAAAAAAAAAATAGTGAATACTTTCTTTTTGATGTATGAAATAAACGACAAACACACATGCCACTGAGCTAAAGCCTCAAATGGACGTGCAGCTAGATTTGGCCTCTCTCTTTGTTCTTCATTTCTGAATGACCCACTTCCAGAGACTTGGTTCCTTCGTATTGGCCTCGTCTTGTCTGAATTGACGAAGATGAATGAGAAACAGACGGTGCCAAGTGTATTTGCAGTTGAAAGTTTTCAAAAATGTGTGGCCTCAGCAATCTCTCTCTCTCTCTCTCTCTCTCTCTCTCTCTCTCTCTATATATATATATATATATATATATATATATATATATATATATATATATATATATATATATTTGACTAAATAAAATGGTGGAAATAATCAGTAAGACAAACCGCTAGTGTAATTTGTGAATTTCAAATATTGGTCAAAGACCGTAACCCCCTTTGTCATGTAATCACACGTCCCATGCATGCAACTATATACAAGACATCATGAATTGTTTTTAAATTAATCCAAAGGGTAAAATTATTAATAATCGCACGGCTTTGTTTCTTTTGTAAATCCTGGATACACGTTCCCAGAGTGCAAATAAATATAAAACATCATGAATTGTTTCACATCGACCCAGAAAGGACACTAATTAATAATTGCCAGACCATGTTTTTTTTTTTTAATTTTTATAGTATAACCTGAATATGCACGGGGTTTGTATTGAGTTCACAGGAGTTTTGAAGATTTCAAGCGGAATTCCATTCCAGCATTTCTCTATCCAAGATACGAAGCTTTTCCTCTTTTCATATCACCTTCCTTACCCACAGACACGTTTTGAAAGGATACCCCAGATGTTATCGATGGGATTGACACGAGGAGAGTTTGCAGACCAATCCATAACCGTGACGACGTTGCGTTCAAATCGTTTATTGGTGACCTAAGCATAGTGAATGACTGCATCATTCTGCTGGATCATAAATTCCTCCCAATATGACGGTTGGCATATACAACAAAACTCTTTTCTACATAAATTTGAGCATTTTGCTTGCTTTCCATTACATATATACAATGCATTATATATATATATATATATTGAATAAAAGTTTGAGTTTTTAGCGTTTAAAAGTGCAAAGCATTCTAGACTATATATATATATATATATATATATATATATATATATATATATATATATATATATATATATATATATATATAGTCTAGAATTCTTATATGTATATAAGTTTTGTATTTAAACCCTAGTAGTCCAATTTTTCTTAGGTTGGAGAAAATAGTTTTCATTGTATCATATTTACCATCTGTTTGTTTCAATCAGCTCAAAACAATTGGAGGACATCGTAGGTGGATAGTAAGTGGATCAGAAGTATTCAAAAATATTTCTACCAAATTTAATCACATGACACCATTGACCTATGATATCAGATGATCAGATCAATTCGCTTCTCCAACTGACCATTGGAACCATGAAATTTGATCTAAAATATTTATTACCGTATACACCAGAAACACACATACATACATAAGCATACGTGTGAACAAAATACACCCGTGTGTGTGTGTGTGTGTGTGTGTGTGTGTGTGTGTGCGTGTGTGTGTGTTGCGTAAATCCAAAAGACAATTTAAAAAAATATATTTTCGACTTTAACTTTTTTGAATAACAGAATCAATACTTGTTCAAATCAATCGTCTTGTTCTTGGTTAGGAGCTCGTAGTCGAGGACTGACTTCCAATATACATACAATAGATCACTTTCTTTGGTTGCAAATCGGCTTTTAGCACACCTGGTGATGGCCCAATTCCTACCTGATCGCTACTTGCATTCTGCATTGTTGTAAAGTATTCACTTTTTCTCTCACCTGTCAAAAAATACCGTCAAGTAGATTTCGTTTGCTTAACTTATACGGAAGCCACACGTCAAAGCGTCTAATATAACCAAGCACGTGCAAATAATTTTCAACGCTTCATTTGGATAACATTTTTAGTTTATTGGCTATCTCCCGTGGTGCATACAGTTAATTCTTCTCAAGTAATGTCTTGATTTGATTGCTGTCAATTTCAGCTGGTCCTCCCGACCCTGAAGCGTAATTCAGCAGGAAATCCCCAACAGGAAACTTAGCGAAACCACTTTTGAAGCGCTCAGCCAACTCCATAAACTGTGCATAAACTCCATAAACATTATCTAGCGATTCAAAGGACAGAACTAACCTTTTAGCCTCTATGAACATTAACCAAAAAAAAAACCCCCAAAAAAAGCAGGCAAAAATTAACCCATTTATACGAAAGCTGTTTTCGTACTTAATAAATCTCCCCATGTAATCGTTCTTACAAACCTCTGTAAAAGTTCGCATAATCATAATAATAGACACACTTACACGATTTATTGGAAGCCGTCAACCAAAACTGTCACCAACATAGGTTTCTTTCGTTTTCAAGTCAGTCTGGCTGTTTGACTGGCTATCTATCTATGCATGTGTTGCACATACAGGCCGCATCAATGGAGCTTGAGGGCTTAAAATTTCAACATTTACACCTCATTTTATCTATAAAAAAGGCCGTTTTGTTAAAATTTTGAACAACGCCGTAAAAAGTTTTTTCAGTGGTGGTAGGGATTCAGTTTGCAATGTAGATTTTTGCTAATTTGTGTCTGGTGGCAATTTTCGTTTGTTTTTGGAAATGCAGACTTTTTTTTAGTGTCCACGGCTCAACTAAAGGTGCGCGAGAGAAAACACTTATCATTGATCGATCACTCCTTTATTTTCAATTTTTTCAATTGATCACCCCCAACACGCAATGGTTTCTATTGGGAGACTAAGAAGACCGGTTTTGAAGTAATTGGAAATACTTGAAGTGGCTAGCTTCTCCGAAATACCTCTCGCGAACTTCCAAAATTCAGAAGATGCTAGAAGGTTGATGGGCTGCTTTTCAAATTAACCCACAAAAAAAATGTCGTACCAGCCGAGCGTGGGACAGGAAACAGAGTGACGTCATCGAAGGTTAAAGGTTAAGGTTAGTCTACCTGCTTTGATTCTGCGCAGAGGGATAAGATCGGGTAGACAATGGGACAGAAAAAAAGAGGAAGCCAAAAACACGTACCAAAACGAATGGTGACAGGTTACTATTTTTTTTTCACCGAATACCACGCACAACTATTTTCTACAGTTGCCCAATTTTTAATTCAACATCAAGCCTATTTGGGGATTATGGCTCTTTTAGTAAGGGGATCTGAGTAATTCTAAGGAGAACTGAGCTGAACTGTTTGGATGTTTTCCCCCTGTTGCATCAAAGCCACAGGACCAGAATTTTTTAAATATATAATAATTATAGTCAGCAAAATGATATCCGGCGTTATGACAGGTAACAACACAAGCAGTTTGTGCGCATGCTTATTTAAACACGTCTTCAGTTGTGTCTCAAGTTTCTCTTTCTGTGGTCCCATCATGTCTTTTTTTATTTCTTTGAGCGTATATATCTCCAGAGGAATATTACTGCGTTGCAAGGGTTTTTTTAGGTGAATGTTTTGAGCTAAAGCATTCACACTGAATAAGTCTAGATGAGGGGTTCATTTAATCTTTTTTTCCAGTTTCTCTTCCATTTTGGTCTCTGAAAGCAAGAGTAGTTCTTCCTCAATTTCAAATCTTAAAAAGGGAAATAGAAGTTTCTCTTCAATTTTGACCCCTAAAAGAACCCCCACCCAATTTTGACCTATACAATGAAAAAAGTTTTCTCCGGATTTTGGTTTTTAAAAGCTAAAGAAAACGTTCACGCCCAATTTCGAACTTTTATAGGGAACAAATTTACCCGATCATTTTGACCCCTGAAAAGAGAAGAAAAGGTTCCCTTTCGATTTTGACCCCAAAAAGGAAATGGTTCTACCTAGATTTTTACCCTCAAAAAAAAAAAAAGAAAAAAAGAAAACGATTTTGACCCGTAATATATATATATATATATATATATATATATATATATATATCGATTGTATTTCTCAATTGCACTAATAAAATTGGGTTGCGAATGGGTTGGGGACTTTAATGCCATGTAGATTACTATTATATAATAGCTATTTAACTGATCAGTCTAATTTGCATTATTACAGCTTTGTAATGGACAAATCTTATTAAATTATATACAGTATACTTTTTAGAAAACATTATTATAATGAATTAAGAGTAATCGCTTCTTTGCACTACGCCATTTTGGCTTACAAAATTTTTTTTTAATAAAAGAGTGGAAAACTTTTCAATGAGATATTCATGATTAAGCATGATGATGATGATGATCATGATGATGATGATGATGATGATGATCATGATGTAAACACTTGCAGCAACAGCAACAGCAACGACTATGATGATGATGATGATGATGATACAGAAGTAATGTAATCTGATATTTCATTAATTTTCATTTTTACCTTGAAATTAATTTTTAATTTTTTTAATACCTTCAACTTACAATTCGGTTCATTGTTTCCATTACAAGCAATAAACAGTCCGATGTGAGACATGTTAAAAAAATGTC
>OY735213.1:28107800-28170300 GCA_963457665.1 Thysanoteuthis rhombus | reverse complement strand
GAGAGAGAGAGAGAGAGAGAGAGAGAGAGAGAGAGAGAGAGAGTCACAAACATACAAGCATTCATATATATATATATATTCAATTTGTTTATATATGTGTTTTGTTTAGTATATGAAATTAGTAATTTGTTTAGTATATGAAATAATGCCAACATCCTGATATGACTACGAAACAACAACACATTAACATATGTATCATTAATATACATATCAAAACATATACAGTTTTGTTATTGTTTTATAGCTATATAAGGATGTTGCCCAGCGGAAAATGGAGACATTTTAGTTCCGTGGGGGCTCTTGCCTCTCACCCGAATGGGCTTATTACGTGTGTAATTCATTTTTTGTGCTAATGGCAAAACTTGAATGCGTGTTCTGGCCAAAGCCAGCTAACATACATCAAAGCCATTTTGACTCTGGGAACGCAGGATACATTTTTTTTTTATTTGCTAAAGAGGGGCAAAAGTTTCATTTGTTTACAGTAGAAAAATTTGAACAAATGAATATAAAAAAAAAAAACGAAAATGAAAATAAAAAAACCCGACTTTCTTTCAGTGAAAACGTTTTTCTTTTTAAGAATGGCATCAGTTGTTAGAAATGAAGTCAACATCTGTTTCATATCGAAATTGACCTTATTTCAATTGTGCACAATTACTGCGCGCAGATTATGGAGCTGAAGTCGTGGCTCAATTGGTTAATATCGCTGTTGTCTAATTAGGTCTGTTGATATTTTTCAGGCTCGTATATCTCAATGTTTCTTAACATTTTTATGACTCATTCATACACGTTGACATCTGTGGTCAATTTATCTACGGAGATGGAATTTCTGAAATGTGCATATCTATTACGGAGATAGATATGAACAGACTGAGATGGATAGATAGATAGATAGATAGAAAGAAATATGAGCAACATGAAATAGATAAACTTGGCTGATAGAAAAAGTAAATGAATTAGACAGAAAGAAAAAATGGACCCACAGATATGAAATGAGTTGACAGACGGACATATAGAATTTTGCTATGACGTCATTGGGCACCTTTTGTATAATGTTAAGATAATTACTGATTTTTCCATGACACTGCATGCGTGTGTGCTTTTATACGGAAAGTGCCTCTATTCGTCCTTGGGTAAATATAACCAGGGCTGCTGGAAACATTTCGGTATAGGCCGGAAATAAGTAAACAATCGTGATTCATTTCTTCTGAAGTCTAACCCCAACATCCTTACCAGTAATGCCAACGAACGAGCGTAGGCAGACAGGAACAGATACACTCATAAAAGGTTCGAATTTATTAACACAATACTCCTACCGCAATCCTCTTCAATTTGACGCTATGTTTCATTTATATAAAAAGGAACTAATTCATACAATATAACTAGACGGATATCTTGCAGGTAGATGTCCTTTACATATATATTTCCCGACTTCTGGATGTTTTCTAAGGTTTGTAAACAACTTACCAAAGTTGGCTGATTGCACAGGCGATAGAAAACAGAGTAAACTCCAATAACACTTCTATGATTTCCTCAAAGTCATACTTTTATTATCCATCGACGAATGACTTGTTTATGATTCATTCTATAATTGTTATCACAACGTTCAGGTCGTTTTTACAGCCTATGACCGTTAAGTAAGCATTATGGATCAGAAGTTTAAAAAAAAAAAGTACCTTCCAACGATATTTCAACTCACATCGTGTATCCTTGGGAGCTTTATTACTATGTTTAATGTCAGTTCGCTGGTTAGTCGCTGTGTCCCAAACAGTAAGGCGTCGTCTAAATCAGACGGGCTCTCCATGGAGTCGGATGAGTCGCCATTTCTAATTTGTTTCCGGTATGGTTACTTAACGGTCGTCAAAGACAAAAAGATCCGGGCGTTGAGATATAAAAGCAGCGGTTCTCTCCGTAAAAAAGTCGTCTGTAAAAATACACGAAAAGAAACCTCTCCTGCGAAATTCAATTTTTCAAATCTCAGTGCATACAGATACATAAATACACACACACACACACACACACACACACACACATATATATATATATATATATATATATATATATATATATATATATATATATTTATATATATATATTTATATATATATATACATATGTATATATATATATATATATACATTCATACACATACATACATACTTTTACATACAACGAATACAAACATACATACTCATACACGCTTATACATAATAACTTACACATACACACATACATGCAAATATATATACGCATATGCCCATCGACACACTCATATACAGATACCTGTAGAGTGAGAGAGAGGGTAAAATCATCAGAAATGGATTTATAATATACTTATGATAGCCTTTTTCTGTCTGTAATGCTTGCACCAATGCCTTACCACACAAAATGCACCTCTCCTTTTCTATACATTTCTATAGTAAAAACACTAACAATGCATATAACAGCCCCATTTCGACAGTAAAGCTTGCCTTGATTCCTGTCCACTGACAATCCCATTCTTCTTCATTTGCAATGCATTTCTATAGTAAAATAATCTAAAAAATGTTTGTATCCATAAACGTTCATTTACAATGTTCATTTACAAAATAATTATTTTCATCTAAACCAGCTGGAAAGAAAAGAAAAAAAAAACGACGGCAGCAACAATAGATAAATGATTTAACGAATAGATAGATAATTTGATAAATGAATATAGAAAATTCAGAAAAAAAAAACAATGAACAAAATCTGAAAGGCAAAATGGATGGGTTAATTTCATTTTAATTTTCTTTAATTTGTTGATCAAAGTTTTCACAAACGTTGATGTGTTATCAATTGAATCTCCAGTTCCAGGAACTTGGCGTTACGGGCAAAAATTAATCCGACCAATATTGTTGAATTCAGACACAAACGATAACAATCGTTGAAAAATTTAGTAAATTATTGAAAGATTTTTTAAGAAAAAAAAAAAGCAGTTTTTCCCAAAGAAGCGCGATTTTATGATATTTTTTTTTTACATTCTTCTTCTTTAAAGGTTATGACAAGTTGAGACTTAATGAATTCCCCGGTATTTTTTCCATATTTTAAATAGTTGATAGATCTGCAGACCCGACAAAAAAGGGTTTTGGGTCATAATCCTGAAAGACATCATCTCGAATGCCTGAGTCCAGAATGTTGAAATCCCGAAAGTTTTCATAAAAGGAGAACTAGAGAAAAATCTGATATATCATCTTTTGTTCTTCCACCACGAAGAAACTAATTGTTAATTGTTAACTGAGTGCTAGATAAGATTATTGTTGTTGAGTTTTTTTTTCTAATTCTGTGTTTCCATAAAAAAAAAACAAACAAACGAACAAACAAGTTTTACACCATATTGATGTGGCTATAGATGTGTCCATCGGCAGGTAAATTTAAAATCGGAAAATAACGTTTCCCTTCCCCCTTATGGATGACCAAAACGACAAAATCGGAAGAGTTATGTTTTAACTAACTATAAGGTGTCTCAGCAAAAGATAATCAACAAGCTCGTATTTTTTAAAACATACCGCTAAAAAAATGTTTTAAAACCCTTTTTAAGTATAATACTATTTCTCGACAGTGGGCCTTGCTTTTATTTGTAGATTATTTTTTTTTACCACATTTATCAATGCATAAAATGGCTTTCATAGATGCTGATTGAATTGTACACGTAATTTAGAAATATCTTTTCAAATACACAAGGCAATCATTTTTAGTTTGACTATAAATTTCTAGATTACATATATCACCATTGTTATATGAAAATATCATTTCAGATGTTTGCATGAAATTAATACTAAAAAATATTTTCGAAATACTTTTTAAAATTCTTCGGAAATCTTCAAAGAATCACGTTGATATTTTCCATTTTACATACAGTAAATCTTCAATATATGTCATGATTGTTGGTACACTTGTATTTTTGTATAACCTTAACAGTGTCCTTAGAAATAAATGGAAATCTACTAATCATCAGATTATATTGATAGGATTTTTAAAGTGATTTAATAAAAAAACATTATATTTCAATTCACACGTAGTAATTCCAAAGAACAAAACGGAAATATGACGTTGACAGCAATATTGGTACCTTTCCTTTATATTTGCACGCCACCTTTGGCAACAATGACAGCCTCCATACATTTCTTGCAGTCATCTATAAGCTTCTTGTACTTGTCAGCTGGTAGTTTCTTCAACTCTTCTTCTGCAATTTGTTCAAGCTCTTGAATATTTGCAGCATTCCACTGGTGTATGATACGCATTAAAAACACGATTCAAGACTTCTGATTTCTCCAATGATTTTCAATGGGATTGAGATTAAGAATCATTACTGGCCAGTTTAAAACAAATCATGTAAATAGTAACGTTTTTTTTTTTTATCTCCGTTCATTAAAATCAATTTCTTTTTACAACAAGTTTTGCATGCTTCAGATTTTCATTGTGTCGGGGCAAACATGATGTTCTGATGAAATCTGATTTTCATGCAAGTTTTTCTTTGACAAAACACCACATCTCTCAGATATGTCAGCCCTCTTACATTCCAGATTGCCCCCCACGACACGCCTGGCTCTTCCAAAAGAGATTTTCGATCGTGAAAGAGTTTAAAGAAAACGCGATAAGTCATTACAAATACTGTTTCGAAAAGTGGAAGGGTTGCTAGGATGAGTATTTACAGTCCCAAGGGGAGTACTTTGAAGTTCACTGGAGTGCAATTTACATAGGTTTGCTCTTTTCATTAATATTAAATACCAAGATACTTTCTGGACATTACTTGTAGTTGTAAACTGTATCTCTTACACAATGATTGTAAATCGCGAAAAAATACGACCAATGATTTGCAATAATAAGCAACAATAGTAAAAATGAAAATGAACTCGTAAAACATCAATTAAGTCTGTACTAGGACAAAATATAAAAGAATAATACAAATATTTATACTGCCAATCATATTTTTAAGAATCTTTTTAGCCTTGAAATCGCAGAATCTTTCTGAGTTAAGGGTATCATGCTTAATCATAATCACGACTTGGCTGTGCAAACGAAGATAATTTATGAGATTTTTGGGACAGTGTTTTTAAGGTTGGATGTGACACGTGTGCTATCGTTCCTGCCCTTTAAACCAAGTATTTATTTGGCATGGTTCGACAATTTAGAATTATGCAATCGACTTCCCTGGGTCGTAGGTTTTCTGTAGGAGTTTCTGTCTCTTAGACAGTTAGCCAAGATGTTCAAAATGTCCGTTTCCCCTTGAAGGCGAAGCAGACAATTAGGCCAACTGTATTAGATTGGAACCTTGGATCACAGACTATCAGTAAGATTTAAGAAAGCATGATATAGTTCTAAACCGATTCAGGGTTTAAACTTAGTACAAGTTTTTATAGTGTATTCTACTTCATCGTTAGGACGATTTTCTGCTTCATTGTTACTAAAAGTTCACAGCCTTTTTTCTGTATTCAGCTTGGAACAACAAAAGAACGAGTTCTGGAGAATTCTGGATTCTTCTAACAGATCTTTTGCAACCGTGTGTTTGAAAATTAGTTGCCTCTCATTTCATGTCAAAATCAAAGAAATTTCTTCCGAAGTCGGCATCGAAAATCTTCTTATAGATGAAGTAAGGTCATCAAAATCAAAGGAGAGTGCATTAATGTTTAAGGGCTTATTTAATCACCACTATGTCGGGGTTTCGAAATAGATTGAAATATCGGACAGAACGTTCATTTATTTATACATGAGTGGATCAATAAATCTGTAGCTCGACACAGTTATTAGCTGAATTTCGATATAAAATTTTCACTCTATAATGTTCAATCTATGTAATTGATGGAGAAGCATCGGGTCAAGTGAATTGACAGAGGAGAAGAGTATATATATATATATATATATATATATATATATATATATATATTTCATTCACCCTTTCACCCTCCTCTCCCAAGACACACGCAAACACATGTACATGCATACATATATTCACATATGTATGTTATTAAGAAATGGATATTTGATCTGACGTTCTTGATAACACGATTGTCGCGTTGAAAGAAACAAATGGAGCAGATACAGACCGATGAGATTACAATTTGGAGTAAAACAGATATTTTGGATTTTGCATTACCGCTGGTTGATTAGTTCAATGGTACGAGCAACGCCACGTGGAGGCAGCTTCCCTATCGGTCACAGTTTCGATTCCTGTAGCAGTCCTATTTTCTATAATTGTTTATTCTAGGCAAAATAATGCATCCAGCAGGAAAATACTTTCAAATAAGAGTTTCTATGTCATATAATGTAATTTTTTAGATCAAATGTATATATACATATATATATATACAAGGTGTATCCAGAAGAAAACAAATGTATCGCTTTACATACCACCTCATGAGACTTGTCTTCTTTAAAATAGTCCCCCATCACTGTTGATATACTATTCCCACTATTCCAGTTTTAGAATACGTTCTAGAAAGAGTTTTGAAGGATAGTGTACTCGTCTCGTGGTACATTCTCTTCTATTCCTTATATCGTCTGAAAATAACGATTTAGCAGGGTGGATTTCAGCTTTGGGGACAAAAAGAAAGGGTTAAATCCGGTGAGATCAGCGAGTAAGATGTTGTTCGACTATTAGTTGACACGGCAAAATTTTACCGCAAAATGAAGCTCTATCAGTTTATCTTCTGAATCTTTTCACAATCCCCTTCGGAAACTCCGTAGACAATCAGGCTACAATTTCACCGGATCACAGCACGCACTTCTTCAATGTGCTCAGCGTCCATCGTACCACTCGTGACGAACCTAAAACGATCGTTCCCATAGGCTTGTTGAAATATTGGAAATGTCTCCATAATGGTTTTTCCCTAATTTTAAACAGGATTTCACACAAACACATTGCCGTTCAAGATCAATCATTGTTCAACTTGGGGCAAAAACAACAAAAGTTCAGCACACACCTTCATCCTGGTAGGTGAAGTTCAAGAAACAACCAACAAGGCTTAATACAGTTTTGTTATCTTGCAGAAGGTCCAAGTCACTGCTACATAACATTACAGTCACGTGCCTTGAAACATACCAAATACACACGCACACACACACACACACACACACACATATATATAAATATATATACATATAACTATCTATGCACATTTTTTCTGTCTATTTATTTTTTTGTTTGCGCTCCAATGAGATGATCTCATTGATTGATTTACCAATTATGACATTATAAATATTATTCATAGAAACTCTTGAGATTTCAAGACTGATCATCATACATTAAAACAGCTTAATATGAGTTGAGAGTAAATAAGACTTGAAATTAGGGTACTTGAATTATTTAAAATAAATGACCGAATAAAATAAATTTAGGCTCCTGAGTGCCGTTCCATATATAAATAACCCAGTCATTTTGGACGGATATAATCTGATATATATATATATATATACATATATATATATATATATATATATATATATATATATATATATATATATATATATATATATATATATATATATATATAATCCCTTGATATTCTCGGAGGTTAGGGGTACCAGGTGACCGCTAATACGAAAATCTGCGAGTAATTTTTGCCGCCCCCCGGACTGTTCTGGTCCTCTAAACCCATAAATCTTGACTAAATGAATACTGTAAATGATTCAGTAAAAGTTTAAAATTTCAAAACTTGACTTCATTTTTTTTCTGGTGATAGATCCGTCAATTATGGCCGATATTTTTTTAATCAAAAACGTAAAAACAGTCTTAATCTGCACGCAAATCCCCTGAGAGTGCGCAGAAGTATTTTCCTTCTCCATCTTACGACTAACTTGATATAATTTTCTTGCAGTTTTAACCAAAATTAAACTCTCAAAGGATATATATAATTATTGCAATACGTTTTGTATGATCCTAGAAAAGTAGATGCTTATATATATATATATATATATATATATATATATATATATATATATATATATATATATATATATATATATATACAGATTATTGACAATTTGTGTTCGCTCTTTTATAATACTCTTCATGTTAATATTTTTGCTGCTTTTAAAAAAAATCTGGCCTGATTCAAGTTGTGATAAAAAGCAATAAAAATATTAAGATGAAGGTAAATACTTGCATAAAAATGAAAAATAAAGGTTAATAAATATTCATGATACTTCATCTACGAAGAATAAATAAATCTGTTTACATCACAGTGAATTTGGGAAAAAAAATTTAATGTCTGAAATAGCGTTCGACTAACCGATTCGTGTATTCTTAAATTGCATAAAAACTCGGTTTGTATTCGTCTACATGGATAAATCAATAGTAAAAATGTTATTACGATGCATTTAAGATTTGCTAAACTTTTTACAATTTGTTCATACTGCAAAGCATATTTTCTACGATGCAATTTTTCGAGGTACGCTGCAGAATTTCCCCAAACATTTCCATTAAATATTCAAAACTGAACCGAATAGAAAACTTTCGAAAATAGATCTCTCTCTCTCTCTCTCTCTCTCTCTCTCTCTCTCTATATATATATATATATATATATATATATATATATATATATATATATATATATATATACACACAATATTATGTGTGATAACGGGATATCATTTCAGATAAGTGTTTCAATGTAATATAATGCAATTTATAACCATTTTCTCGGATCATATATCCATTCCTTGATAACATAACTGTTGCGTTGAAAGAAATGAATAGAGCAGATATGGACTGTGAATAAACGAAAATGAGAATTCGGATTTGAAACAGTTATTTTGGCATTTACATCATCGGTGACTGTTCAACACAATGATAAGAGTAATGTGCATATATATATATATATATATATATATATATATATATATATATATATATATATATATATATATGAGATGTATAAGAAATTGGGCAATCTATTCAGTTCGTGCAAACCGAATGCTTGCTGCTACCTTTTTTTTTTGTATATTCCCCCATCATACTTATATTGCAGATATATTCTATAAATATTCATTCTTTCTCAGTGCATTGAATTCAGCGGTGAATCTTAATCACAGAAATCAAATAATATATCGTGAAAATATCAAATCAAAATTCAGCTAATAAAAATGTTTCAGGCTACAAACATATTGATCCACTCTCGTATGCTAATTCTTCATCTCGTGCGTAAATATTGCTGGTACAATTTTGAAAAAAAGGAAATCGAATATTTACGAATTTTTTCCCGGCTCAAGTTTGGATAAAACTTACTGGAAATTCTGGTAGGGAATCAGGCCAGCTGTCTTGGAGAAATTCTGTGGTGGCATAGCTAAGAAAGTCCAAACAACAAGTGATCATTGATCCAGTTAATGTGTGGCTTAAGACGCTCATAAACGGCTCGCTGACGTTGGTTGTGGCATCCATACTGCCGTGCTGAAAGGCCGACCAGATATGGAGTGCCACCCGGCTGGATACAGACAAGGGGTGAACCTCTATCGTTTTGTCCGTCGCACGGCAGGCCATAAGCACATACATGAGACGCCCGGGGAAGATAGTTTCTGTTGTAATGATGAAGACAATCTCGATTTGGAACGATTTGCACAGTCCTGTCATTTCTTCCCGTCATGCAATGCTTTCCAGTCGCTTGAATGGGCTCGTTCCAGGCGACAGGGCGAATACCCAGTTCGTTCTGGAGAAACAACAAGGACAAGTCGTTGCGTCTTAGCTGATGCCTGTGGCGATTGGGAATGAAATTCGGGTGGAGGATTCGTGCTTTGATAAACGAACCATCGGCCAGCGAAGTTATATTGTCAATAATCCTGTGCTTCACTACCCGTAGGGTTGGCAGCTTTTTCCAGTAGATGCACTCGGCCGTGGTCAGTAACACCCTCGGATGAATGAAGGCACCGTGACAGATATGGTGCCACCCGTGGCGATACTGTTCTTGGATAGACATTTGCCACGGCCAAGTGCGGCTCTCTTTCAGGGGATGCTTCTGTCTCTGATGCAAAGATCCATCGGATTTAGTTGATCCTAACGTGTTTGCCTTTTGCCATTCAGGTTTCTCTTCCAAATATTTGGGCTGTGATTTCAACCTATTTCTCGTTGGGATGGCCAAATTGGGTCTCACAGACCTGACCTCACCTTTGAGGAATCGTGCAGCATAATCAGCATTCCGTGGCATTCTTAATAACCTGACCTCCTGCTTGATTAAAGAATTAATCGATGGGGAGTGACTCTGGGTGATACCGGCTTTCACCTCTCCTTCTGGAATCCCAGAGTTCCCTGTATAAACACTCTCTGGATCTGGGATTGGGCGAACACCTTGGGAACGGTTCGATCGTAGGGGGTTCGCCATTCTTCGATTGGAATCCTTCTCGTTCAAGGTCTTTATGATATCCAGGGTCTTACTCAGAATTATCAGTTTTCCGTAAATGGAAGGATCTCGTTCGACATTACCTGAATCCCAAACCCCTTCCTTGTAGGATGTGCTATTTCTAGAACCAAAACCCTTAAATCCCTCTTGTTTCTTCGTTTTTCGAAAGGCTTTGCTTTTTGGTAAAACGCTGTTGTTAGTAAATGTGTTTCTTGATAATTCGGTCTTATGATGTAATTTGCGACTGAAGTATTGGATGTTATTGATTATTTGATCATCGTTGATCGTGCTACTCTGATTGGGGGTCGACTGACTGGAAAGTGTTGATTTGTTGTTAAGGACTTGGGTGTTTTCGGGTTCAAATTCATGTGTAAGAGATACGGTGTTGTGGTGTCTTTGAGAGCTCCTTTGAGGCAGGAGTATTTCTTGACGCACAATGGTGAAAGCTTCTGTTTTATTCGTGTTCGGAACATAATTATCAGATTTACTTTGACTGTAATCTGCAAGGTTGTTTTGAGAAAGATGCTCAACCGGGCCAGATTTCTTATCGTGAATAATACCATTTAGATCTTTGTTAAGACGTCTAGCATCTGTAATATTACTGACCTTAAAACTTAATATTTCTGTTTCGGGTAGTCCATTCTGTTTGAACGCGGCTTTGTAAAGCACGATTTTTTGGTTATTTACGTTCTTTTCGTTGTGACGGCTTGAGACTTTGTTATTAGACCTGCTATTGTTTAATGATTTTATCTTTTGGTCTAAAACGTTATTATGGTGTCGAGGCCCTGGTCGATTATATTTGTTTTTAAGACGAACTCTTTTATTATGGTTTGTGTCTGTTTGCTTTAATGTATTATAATTACGTACTCTATCATGCACAAATGTTTTAAAGCGAGACTTTTGGGGGTTTTGTTTTGATACAGCTTTAAAAGGAGGTGCGTCGTATTTCATGGAGGTATAATTACCTATTTTGCCATATATATTGTCGTATTTTGATTTATTGTCATTTCGAGTCTCGTAGCTCGAGAATTCGTTTTGTAAAGTCTCGTCGAGGCCTTGTGGAGTTTCTAATGAAACAATATGTCGGCTGCGTGACAATTCATTCTTATTGTCGTTATTGATTGATTCTTGTTCGTTGTGATTATTTTTCCTATCGAGTGTAGCTTTGTTAGTTGAGTCTGCTATTTCAGTTTCATGTAACGCTTTATTACGGCATGGCATTTTGCCAGGCGTATTTTCATTACAACGGCTATTTGAGCCTTTCTCAGAGAAAATATGTTGGAAACTTTTAACGAAAGATTTTCGTCGCTTTGATTGATCAGGCAATGTTGCAGGCTTATTGCTGTTTAAAACCGTATCGAAAGGCGAGGCCGTTTTGATTTTTGCTACGAAGGGAGACAAAGAATGATTTCGGTTTAGGGTCCCTTGGTGAGTTACTAACCCTTGCGAATTGTATCCTTCCTTAAGAGACGGAACTGTCTTTCTAAACTGGTCGTAAGTGGGAACATCGTCTGCTTCGAAGGTATCGTTAAAACGAACAACCTTTTGATCTCTTGTGTTGTGGGGTCTTAATTTGTCGGTGAAATTGTGATGTTTCATGTCATCATTTTTACCTTTGATGTGGGTAAATATGCCCAAGATGGGCTTGATATTGTTACCTTGTACAATATTCGAGGGTAGCGGCTTTCTTTGACTTAGGGTTTTATCATGAGTTACGGCAAGATCACCTGTTAAACTGTAATCATCCAGAGATAATATTTTTTGAGTTGTTACATCATCGGCAGCAGGTACATTTTTACTCTGAACAATGTCATTTAATTTGATGAAGGAAGTCACTATTTTATCGTTAGGAAGGGCATCATTTGATGTTGACGGATTATTAATAGAAACAAAATGACCGTTACTTAATTTTCGAAGAAAGGGTAATGCCTTACCATATGCCTTATTAAGTATTAATCCCTCTTTATTGTGATATGTCCTGTAAACCTGGCTTATATTCTGACGCTTAGGTGTTGAATCCTGGAGGAAAACTGAGCCATTCAGAAATACATTATTGCTGTGTTTTAACTGACGAGAGTGTTCAGCCTCATTCTGATCTTGTTCTAAGAAGGTATTCTTTGTTAAAGAGTTACTGTACTTTAATTTATGTGATAACTCAGTGTCACGACCCGAGGTATCGAAGACTGGTAGTGTATTACTGTGTTCTTTAGGCGGGAGATTTGATTCGTTTTTCAGTTTCAAAGATTGAGCTCTGCTCATATTTCGAACAAAGGCAGACGAGTTGTAATTTTCAGTTTCATTTGGTGTTGATAATTTATCATTTTCTTTGCTTCCTGATTGCTCAAGGTGAGATGGGGCCTCTTCGCTGATTGAGTTTTTGTTGTCAGTCACCGCAGAGTCAAGGTTGAAAATTTTATTATAGAATGCAGGGGGGTTTGGTTTGATGCGGCTTCTGTCTTGTGTCTTAGAGCTTAGGTTCTCTTTAATGCTGACTAAAGTATCGTTTTGGGGCCATAATGTTGTGTTGCCTAAACTGTAAATACGAATTGTTGTTTTATTGTGATTTAATTTGTTAATGTCTGACGGAACAGAGTCTTCCTTATGATCATCATCAACTCTGTAAGTTTTCCTATTATTAATTTTATAGTTACCATTTTTAAAAAGATCTTCACTTTTATGGTTTAAATTCTCAGTCGAGTGTAGAGTAACGTTGTTTCTGGAATTTTTCAAGAGGACAGCCATATCATAAAGCTGTGGACCATTATCAGATGTCTGATCGTTATACTTGAGAGATTTGTTGCCGGAGGGAGACAGAGACTTCGCAAGACTGCTAAGATGCGGTGTATTATTGAAGTCTTGCTTTATCTTAATATTGTCAAGAGATGCACCGTTGTTCTCAAAAAACAGCATCTTTCTGCTCACTGGATCGTTACTGTGAGTGGAATTTTCATTGTGGTTCGAAGTCTTGTTTTTATACATTTTGTTTTGCCGGCTCAAGGATTGTTTGTAGCTTGCAACGTCATTGTGCCTTATGACGTCATCAGAGAGCGAAGAATTGTATCGGTTTGTTGGTTTGTAACCGAGAACCCTTCCCCATCCAAGTTCAGATTTATGTAAACGTTGCTGAGTATTAATACTTGGTTTCACATAATTATTGATTTTCGATTTTTCACTGGTTGTTTGGTTATCTGCAGTTTGAGCAATTGAGGGAAGCTCATCATGTTCAAAGGCTGATTTATTGTAGTCAGGCAAAGGGTTAAGCCCATTTAAAGTCTTCTTCGGGGAATTTAAATCCATGCTGGAAGCGGTACCCTTGTGTGACGTGTTCTTATATTTTGTCGCGAAAGAGTGGGACGGGAGGAAAAAGCTTATCTCAGAATTAATCAACGGCGAATCAGCATAGAGTATCTCGGACTTAATCGATAAGGTTTTGCCGATTTTGTCAATGTTTTTCTCTGCTGTCGAGTCATCCAGTGACACAGTGTTATTATTACTCCCTGATGTTCTAAAAATGTTTGAGATGTTCTTTTGGGCTCGCCTGGCAATTTTCCTGGTCAACCCTTTGGTGTCTCGACGGGTTCTAAACAATTCTCCTTCGTCAAAGAGAACATCAGTTGCAGGATCAAGAGGAACCTTTTTTGGATCGGAAACCGTATGGACCCCATCACCATCATCATCATCATCATTATCATTGAATTGGGGCCTTCTTGAAGGATTCCAATACAGCTTTTGATTCGTCAAATCTCTTCTCCAAATACTTTTCTGAGATTTCTCGGTTCCAGCGGTCGCTTTGTTTCCCGGGTTTCTTCGTTGGGCCCCTTGTTTTACTGATGAACCTCGATACATCGCTAGTTTTAACTCAGAAACGACACCTGATGGCATCTCCATCAGTGCATCCCAGCCCTTCTTAAAATGCTGGTGATCTAAAAGTTTCTGCCTAAACTGGGTCCTTTGTGTCGGCTTCTCAGGCCCTTGGATGCTTATGAAACCTTTCACCGCCCAAATGAAAGTTGGATGTTCCGACCTTGTTAACCGGACTAGAGGCGGACTTGAATAAACAAGAGAAATGACAGGGAGAAACGCAAACCAGAGGCCAGGAATCGACTTTGCAAAGCCGTTGGACATGACGAAAGAGAAAAAAAGAGATCGTTAGTCCTATCCAACAGGTGGCAAATACAAAATGTCTTCCTGATAACCTGGCTTTATAAATCACTTTCTACACGCCATTCTTCCTCGGTTTTGGTAATTGTTTCCATAAGTCTACATTTTGAATATGATTGATACAGTCAGTCAACTATAATGAATAAAACAAAAAACAAGAAAAGGGAAAAGATCGATACTATAAATTTAAAAAGAAATTGGTCTAACCTACTGGTTTCATTTAGTGTTGTATTGGCACAGAACGAATCATGGACTGTCATTTCAGACATATGTTGCCCTGTAAAGATCTGTCAGTCAAACCATCCTTGTTTGAACTCTCCGGAATGCAAACGTCCATGCAAATATTTGCTTAGTTGGAACGCGTCGAATTGTCGATTACCAGTTTATTAAAGCTATTTAGACAGAAATTAAGCAATAGAAAACTATTTAGAATTTTGGTAAGTTTGACAAAATAATTCGAAGAAGATTATAAGCTATTTAGTTTAATTACCGTGATTAGAATTTCATGCCTAATATTGGATATGGTTATCTATGGATTCTGTTTCCTTCGATGATTTTGTTCAAACATTAGTTAGGAGATCTATCTATCTACATACACATGTACACACATATACGTACATTTTCACATTTTTGCACGCATATATATATATATATATACATGCACACACACACACACACACACACACACATGTATATATGTGTGTGTGTGTGTGTGTGTGTATATATATTATGAATTAAAGAATCATAAACAAAAGAAATCTGGAAAAAAAGGAATTTGATGGGGCTATCCACCCAGAAAGATCAACGGGAAAATACGTACCCCCTGTAATTGAAGAAGCCCGAAAGGCAGAAACACAAGCGTGCCTGTGTAGCGAGTCTATCACTTCACTATATATATATATATATATATATATATATATATATATATATATATGTATATATATATATTGTATATAGGTTGACCCGATATTTTTGACCAAGAAATCATTTATTTCTTATATGCTACGTGTATTGATCGGAACTAATTTTTCAAATGCATTCCAAAAACAAATTATGCTTACGAATAACCATATTTTGAGACATACAACACATATTCAGGAAATTGCAGTTCATGATTTATTTTGTCCTGGTACAGCAACTCAACATATATAAAGCTACTTTAAGCTTTTTACGATCGGGCAGGAGGTCTGCCCAGCAAATAATGTCTGCATTCAACGGCATTATGTATCTGTTTAAACAAACATATAAGCTTCTAGTGAATTATGAAATTAAGCAGGTAAATATTGCAGGCGTTTTAATTATTTTTCTTTAGATATATGGTTCTTGTGATACTTTAGAATAGGAAGAACAAGCCTATGCTTAGAACTGTCTCGAACAGTCTTAGAAAAAGTCTGAAGTTTATTCAACACTTAATTGTTTGTCCGATCAGGCAACTTTCGTGCGTCGTTTACGAGAGTAACAAAGAGAACTACGAAAATGGGTCTCTCGTTGACTTACTAAAACGAACATCAATTAGTATCCAAAGACTTGTCTCGACATGGAAAAATGTCATTTTTGCCTTAAAAAGGGACTAGTTAAACCAAGGATAGTTTTCGAAATCTCCACCAAAACAGTATGTAATTTGAGAAAAGTTCTCTTTAATTGGAGGGATTTAGAAGAAATTCTTAAGTACAAATCGCTACATACTTGACAATAATGAAACTGTGTAACGTTACAGAGAGGAATTGGCTTGTTTAAATGACTCATTGGAAGAAAAAATGTCCCTTTGATGGTCAAACTTGACCGATGATTTTGCTGCATTATAACGTCTGTCCCCTAGTCGCAAGTGCAACACAGTGACTAATCATGTCGCCAAGATAAGAAATTCTTCCACATGTGACATATTTTATTAATCTGTCACCTGACCTAACCTATTGGTAGAGATCGGCTGATGCCTTTCCTAAGGGCATAGTGAACCCAAAATCATCCCAGCGAAATTTGAACTCACCTCGTTGATTCCAGTTTTCCCTGACGTTATCAATTGAGCTAGCTCTGCTCCACCTTTTATCGATTACACCCAGTCACGTTTTCAGGTTATGTCGGGTGCTTTAGGGAAAATATCGATCTTGTTTTTGTCCGTGTTTCCCTTCCCAAAGTTTCACAGACATAATTCACGTCTTGCAAATGTAATTCTGTTTATCAAATGTTGACAGTTCTGGCCACAATCCATGGCTGGTAGGGCCAGTTCGTTTTATCTGCCTCTTTGTGGAACCTCACTCAAGTAATGGAAATTCCTATCACGTCGAAAGATCTCTTGCAACGGGCGCGAAGAACCCGCACAGCGTTCACCTGTATAATTACGCCAGCACAAATAATAGCACTCACGAATATTCAGTTTTATGTACTTGCCCTCAAAGATGAAAGAGTTTGAATGTTGTTTTTATAATTTTGTTATGGCATTCATCAGTCTCTGAGTCATTTCATCCATTTATCTATGATAGATCGTAGCTATCAATCTGCCTATCCATTCCATCTCATTTCGGGGGAGTATACATAAGAATTATTATCTATCTATCTTATCTATGTATCTATCGTTCAATCTGGTACGAGTGGTGGAAAGTGAATACTTCATAACAATGTGGAATGCTATACAATGAGAGGCAAATGAAATAGACCAGCTCTAACCATACCAAAGGTCATCATCGAAAGAAGCTGATACATCGGAATTGGAAACAAGTCTTTCACTGTGATCTTCTTTCGAAGGACCAAGCGATTTATTCGAACGAGTACAGTTAGCAACAACACAAATCAAAGACAGTGAACTAAGCCGCATATTCCTTTGATGACCTGGCAAAAATTTGTGCAACTTAGCCAGAAAGTTTTCACCCATTCTCCGTAATCATCGGAATACTCTAAATCAGACTTAAATTGATGTTGAAAAAATATAGGTTGAAAGATGGAAATCAGATAGTGTTTAATTCAATTTGTTTCAAAAAGTGATATTTCAGGACTTTAAGTGATGGGGGATTTGAAAAAAAAATTGCTAAATTCTTGCTCCAGGGTCTTATTAGTGCACAGAGAAAATTTCATAGGGTTCTGTTGTGTGGTCTTTGCAGTAGGTTGTCACATATAGACGGCCAGATAGACGGACATCTGGTGAATTACAATAAGGGAATTATGTTGTTCGATAAAGTCAATGTCAGTATTTTTTAATGTCATTTATCTTTACTTTAAAAACCGAAAACTACTCAATACTAACTTTTCATTATACTAAATATATTCTTTCTATCTCGTTCTAAACATTAATTTCTGAACATGTGTTCTAAACGCATTATGAACATAAACTCCTAAAGCTATCTAAATATCCTTTCTGCACACATTCTGAACGTTCTAAGCAATTGTAAACATTATAAACATCAATTCTCATTAAATCGTGAATATCCAGTCTAAGCAAATCGTAAACATGCTTTCTAAATACTTCTGAACTCTAATTCTAAACAACAATCTAGATGTATTCTCAACACCCCAAAACATTTTAAACACATTTTAATCATTCTAAACACAATCTAAACTTTAATTAAAAAAAAGCCATCCTGAAAACATTCTAAACATTCTTAAAATTCATTATAAACGTTCTAAAATGCGAAATTTCTATTATACTATCATCAAATTCTTTCATAACATTCTATTGAAGCTGTTTCTTCTGTGAAAGGAGAGAGGAAGGTTGATAGCCATACTGAAGATCGTCAGGACAATAAAAAAAAACACACGCACATGCAAATATAAACATACACACACACACAAATACACACACAAGCATAAACACGCACATGCACCAAGATATGCATATATTCCAACGTACGAAAAAACAATTGCATAAGCACACATCAAGTGCAGACAGGTACACATCTAGCTGAAATTAGGGGTGACCACCTGAAATTTAGCTTGCCTCTGTCTTCAGACTAGACGCGTTGAAATGTACTTGAATCCTGGTTTCTGAAGAACCGTTCCCATAACAGTACCTCCCTATTGTATTTAGAAGGATTGGGTGAGAATTTACTGCATATAGCAATCATATACGGTTTAGCAAGTTAGTCTCCCAAACACTGGATGCACCACACTTATGTCGTTTTCCACAAGATAAGCAAAGCTTGCTAAATACTTATTAGGGCGCTTGGGGTAGTGATTACCAAGCTATATTTGCAGACCATTACTAAAGTGATGTCTTGCGTCGGACTAAGCAAAGTTAAGAGACGAACAACTCTGAAATTGAACCAGAAAAGTCCAGCCTCTCATCCAATGACATGAGAGGCTGGCAATGAATAGAGTAGGGGTGTGTTCCCAGAATGTACGCTTGAAAGGGCTGTGCTGTCGCTTTGAAGGAACTGGCAAGCCGGAAATGCATTATGATGAATTACTCAAGTTAAATAAAGGAGAATAGAAGGAAAAAAACCGGCATACTAAATAACATAGCCACCATCATCACCTCCCCACAACACCTCGAGTACGAGTGAAAGATTTCTAAAAAAAATAATTATAAAATAAGTCTGCATCAGTTGTTTTCGGACATCAAGTGTATGGAAAACTCAGGGTCCCAAAAAGATTTTTAAAAAATGGTTGTTAATAAGGGCTCTGTCTAATTCCTCGAAGTTAATTTAGCAAGTGTGCGGCAAAGGATACAGGTTCTGATAACTTACGAGTTCTATATTTAAACTGGGCCTTGTCTCTCATGTGTTGAAAATGTTTATTAGGAATGTATGCAAATTGGACACCTTGTCACACGTGTCTACGATAGATCCTTCATTGATTACAGTTATTAATTGTTTATGTTAGATCTATGTAACAGTTTAATTGTATAGCAAGCATTGTCTGTTAATATCATCGATTAACTTACTCTGACACATATGGTCCTCATTTATGCAGACATACGGATACACACATGCACGCATATATATATATATATATATATATATATATATATATATATATATATATATATATGTATGTGCGTGTATATATATATATATATATATATACGTATATAATGACATTGTCTATAATTAATCATTTATGCGAGGTTGATTCAGAGTTTTCTCGTGTATTGTTGACAAAATCTTTTATTAATATAAATTCCTATTATCATTTTCTAGTCATTAAGTATTTCCCCTGGCTTTTCATGACCTCACGCCAACGTTCACATTAATTTAGTATATATATATATTTTTTGTCATAAGAAATCGATTGTGAAGCGAAAACGTGATAGACTGACAGTGTCACGTCTGGAAAGTGTGTCGCACGTGGATGAACTAATTCACACAGTTCTATGGTCGTTTTCAGCGTCGCATTTGTAACATCTAATGAGTCATTTAAACAAGCCAGTCTCTCAGTGAAGCACTGCATAATAACAGCCTTTCCAGCTTCTTGGAATTCGTAATGATAAAAAAAAAATCCCTTTGTATACCACAAAATACGAAGAAGAGCATTTTCGCCCAGCCGATTTCATTAGGTTGAAATGTTTAAGGTTGACCTGGCTCTAGTCCCAATAATCTTCGTTCTCGATTTTCGAAATGAATTCATCTTGCATTGTTAATGGATATTTTCTTTAATAATGACTTTTCTCTTTGTCGAACAAAAGGAAAAAGATAAAATATTCTCTTCGTGTGACACCTTCCAGTGAGAGAGTGAATGACTGATAATAGACAGAGCACACAGATACTCTGATCCTTGGCAGAAGTGCTGGGAGCTACACTTTGATCTTAAGCATAGTGCACAAATGCTACAGTCTGGTCTTTGGTAGGAGTATCAGGGAGCGGAAAAAAAGAGTGTTGGGGAGCAGAAGAGGAAGTGCTGATCCATGCATAAATAAATCACGTTATTTTTTACGGGTAATAATGCTTGTATGTATATATTTTGCTTTTCCTTTCTACGTTTATTCTTTATCTGTCTGCAGCTTTATTTTTGTTCATTGTTTCCCTTTCCCCCGTTTCGTATCATCTTTATTTCTCCTCTGTTTTTTTCCTTCAATTTTTCGTTAATCAAAACTTTGTTTCTTCCTTAATAAACCTCTAGACTACACTGTGGCTCTCAGAGTGTAAGGTTTCCACTAAGACTGAGAACAGTTCGATATCATTTGCCTTCATTTGTATTTGATTGATATAAAAGTTTTCAGCATCATTTTGACAAAATCTTTTCTCCACACAAATTAGTGGCATCATTTAGCAGAACTATTTCTTGGTCTGTCTTTGATATTACGTAACGTTCAAGGTCAAAATATATATGAAGAACGACATTGGGTTGGATTCGATGAATTCTTTAAGCAACTTTTCGATATCTTGTAAACGTTAGAGCCACTCACCAAAGATTGACTGACCAAAGATTGGAGCGAAACAATTGACAGCCTGAAGAAAACGCTACATCTAGAAAAGATTCCTAATCCAACTCCCGAGATGTTTCCCTCGTTTCATCTACAACTTGAGAAGCGTTATGCAGCAAAATTGTCGGTCATCTTTCCAACGTTTCTGTCTTTTCTTCAAGTGCGTCATTAAAACGTATTTGTCATGATTTTTCTGCAAGTTCACGTGTTGTTTGTTCAACATCTCCTTTCATAACCTTTTTTCCCCATTCATCAGTTTCAAGATCTCGTGGTTTTTCAGAGCATTTTCTGTCCTTGAGATCAAATTCTCATTTTTTGAAACTTTGTAAACAATGCCCGGCACATGCTTGTGCGTACTATATCATTATCACAAACTTCTGTGGTCCATTCCATAGTTCCCTCGGCGTTTCTCCCAGATAAGACAATACGAGTAATCAGTGACGAATCTTTATTTAGTATTCTATCATAATTTTCCACAACATAAAAAAATCATCACTTTCCGGCGCAAAAATTCTCAAATAGTAGGCACACACAAGCATTGAAGATCTGAGTAAACTTGCCAGGCACTTCTGAGATTTCTCTAGCATGACACTGGGAAATTTCCCATGAACTTAATAATTTGAAATTGAACTATTAAAATCCAGTATTTGTAACAATGCCACTGTTGAAAAGTAATCGACCGACAGCTAAGATATTTGGGACTCTAATTCTAAAGAGTGCCTTCCTGTGGTTTCGTCATCGGATGGTTTCTTGAAGGTCTTTTAAAAATTTGGTTCCCTTGCGAAATTTCCTCCGATTTCATAGAATTTCTTGACAATCATTGCTGACTGCTGGTGAGGTACAGTCTCGGGGAGGGATCTTCCGTGCTAATTAGATGCTGATTTACGAAAATAACAAACTGTTTTTCAGAACCAGCATGCAGTTTTTCCTCTTAACATTGTGATACTATCAGATTGTAGTTTATCGACACTAGTCTATGACCCATTGCTTGGATGATGGTTATCAAAAGTGTACCAATGTATCAAAATGTATGTGATATTAAGTGATAAATTGCCAGAACTGATATATTGTTTAAGGGGTAATTAAAAAAGATTTCGACCGTAAATCCAACACTTTAAGCACCACGTGTTATTTCGAATGATTGTCTTCAATGTACATATATATGTATATATTATTGTGTCGTCGACAGACAGCTGTTTCATTGTTTAACAACTCTTCAGTGTGGCTATAGACTATCCATTTTCCCATCCAGTACCACGAGGCAGGATAAAAACCTTCGCTTCAGACCCGGAGGCCTATATCCTACCTCTGCTCTATGAAACTGAACGGTCAGTGAGTTTGAATTTAAGCGAAATATTTATTCAGCATACATTCCCCATCCACCAGAGTGGTCTATTCCTATGGAATAAATATATATATATATATATATATATATATATATATATATATATATATATATATATATATATATACTTTATTCTATTTATTTACATGCATATCAACCAATCAGTTCTTATTAGTTTCCTTTTTCTTCCTCATTACAATGTCTATGCATTCCTCTCATTCGGGTTATATATTTCAAAATAAAGGCTTCTTTGGTCAAGAAAATGAGACCAGAATGAACCGAGATTCTAACGCATTAACGAATGAATATGAGAAACTATTCTCTTGTGGCATTCAATAGTTATTTTCGTCGAAATTTTTATCTTAAAAGTATGACAGACGCGTTGCTTTCAAAAAGAACTAACTTATATTGTTAATTTCTTTTGAAATATGACCAGTGAACGAACCCACTCCTCTTTTTCATTTTTAATAATTTTTAAAAGCTGAAATAGTAGTGACTTTGCAAATTTATTATAAGTTGAAACAATGATTGCTGACTCGAATCTTGAGAGTCAGGGGTGGGGGGATCAGTACCGTCGAGCCCAGTAAGTGCGGCTGTCGTTTCACCTTTCGCCACCTTTCTCCCTGTATGTAGTGAAAAATGTTAAGTAGATAATATAATAGATATATAAGCAAAATACTTGGGAATGTCTTTTATTCCTATTGTTTACCCTTGAATTCAGGGTATGCAGCTTCTCTCAATCTCTTTACGAGTAGGACGTTCCTTTTCCGGTGTCAGGGTGTTCGTTACCCAGAGCCCTGCCCCCTCCCTCCCTCTCTCTCTCTCTCTCTCTCTCTCTCTCTCTCTCTCTCTATATATATATATATATATATATATATATATATATATATATATGGGATTGGTACCCATTTTTAACGAAGCTACTTTAAATCAAAGGAGATATTTTGTCGGGGGCTTGTTGGGGATGGGGTCGCAATACAAATTCTTAAATAAAAAAAAACATGATAAAATAAATATCCCGAAAGCAAACTTCTCCAACAGCTACGGGGGGGGGGGTGTTACGCCCTTTTCAACAATAGTCTTTCCCCCAAGCCACTCAGCACTAATACTGCACTCGACTGCTTTCAGTCAAAAACAGAGGTAAGTATTCCGTTCCGACGTTCAAAGAAAACAAAAGTCGCTAACAGTCAGTGAATTGACCCTCAGAAATTGGAGCAGCCATACAGTCAGGAAAAGGGGTAGGCAATGTTAAGTGCAAGTGAATATAACATTTCTGTGGAAGGCACCGCGGTTGTCAGGTCATCAAAGTCGGAATCCCAAACATCCATCTTTATTCATTCATTCATTTGAAGGAAAAGACAAGAATTGTCGGATGAGAATAAAAAATGAACGAGAAGAGAAGAATGACATACGATATGGGGTTGAAATGAATCTTTTCTCCGGGGCTCGGCAACTATTTCCGTCTCATCTATAAAGAGGCACATGTTTGAAGATACGTACAGACAGTGGGTTCTTTTTATGCCCGCCATTACCTGAGACAGAGATTTTGGCACGGATTGACAGAGACAGATTTTGCATGGAAATACTTCATTAACGTATGGCTAGCAATGGAAGTTTGTGGCAGAGATAGATTGGGCATCAAAATATTTCATTAACGTGTGGCAGGCAATGGAAGTTTGTGGCAGAGATAGATTGGGTATCGAAATATTTCATTAACGTGTGGCAGGCAATGGAAAGTAGTGGCAGAGATAGATTAAGCATTGGAATATTTCGATAACCTCTAGCAGGTAATGGCATGTAGTGGCAGAGATAGATCTTGTATTGAAATATTTCATTAACGAGTGGCAAAGAGAGATTTATAGTGAAAATCTTTTCGTATTCTTGCTTACTGAAACTTGTTTGATTATTTTTCACAATCGTTTTGAATGTTTGTGCGTTTGTTTATTGTCGTTAAACGATTATCAGATTTGAACTTTTAATTTGTTTCATTATCGTTCTTGATTGAACAAATTAAATATTAAGTTGAACGTACCTTGATTTAAGAATAAGCAGCAATATGATGAGAAATTAAAAATACCATTATACACAGAGCGATCTCGACAAGCTGATTACTATAGTAACATGCACAAATCATGATATTCATTTCGTGAATAATGTGATATCACATAATCCGGTTCGTTGTTGAATTTAATAGTTTCAAAGCAATAAAAGAGCTTCTCACTTAATTGTTTACTGTAGTCGTATAAGCCAATGATGTAACGTGTGGAAACATTAATAAGATACGAAATCAAGATATGAAATATGATGATGATAAAAACAGACTTACGGATTAAAAAAAAAAAAAGAAAAGGCATACAATAGATTAATGATTTCGAGACCACAAATCAAGGGTCGTCCAATACACGAGATCGACCCAATTTCGGGATTAGGCGTGCCCTTTTTACACGTTTTCCCGATAGAGACTTTGGGCCCACTCCGACACTTCAAACATATACAGTAATACATGCATATATACACATACAGGCATTCGATTGCAAGAGCACGCGCTTCGGCACGTGCTTGCACACATGCACGCACACACACGCACACACACAGAAGGTAACAATTTTTGATGTATGAAAAAAGGCAGCTTTTTTTTTTTTTAATGACCAATGAATTCGGACAGTCAGGCGTTGAGGGCAGTAAAGAACTTATTTATATTTTGTTGCACTGAAGGACACGCAGATTAATTAGACATAATGATACGTAATTTTTTAATATGCACGAACAATAATGACACATGAAATACTGACAGGGAGACATAAGCTCTGCAAACATCACATTTATATGCATAATGATATAGCGGGCTATAAAGATGGACGAAACGCCGTGGCAGGCTCATACAACCGGCAATTATAATTTAGCCGCTCGGGAGCGCATACGTCTCCATTCATATTCATAGAAAGGGCATCTCATGGGGTTTGGGTTAACGTGCTAGCTTAGCAATCCATTGAAACTGTGTAGTGATTTATATCCTCACTGGGCGCCTCATATTTGTGGCCTTGTGGCAGACTAAGCTACGCTAGATGAATAACTATAAAAGACAGACACAACACGCACTATCAAGCTCTTACAACATCAATTATAATTTGGCCACAAAAAATGGATACAGCTTCATACATATACGTATAAAAGACGTCTCATGAGTTAATGCTTTGCACACTAATCAAGCAGGCCTTTAAAACAGTATATCTCACACTTGTGGCCTTGTGCCAGACTGAGCTATGTTAAATAGATAACTATAAAGATAGATGTACCATACTTGAATGCATGTAAAACAAATCGACCAAAGAAGGTATAATTAACATTGAGCTTGTGTGGAAACAAAATGAATTAATAAGGCAAATCTTTATTTTGAAGTCAAAATTTGTGTGGAGATCGTTTGAACAGCATTTTCAAATAATATTTCATTTCTTTGTTTATGGAAAAAAATCATTTTAATAATTCATACTATTCGCCATCACAGTCGATAATCGAACAACCGTAGCGTCAAAATTTGAAGTCATGTAAAAAAAATTCTATCAAGGAATAAATATGGTCATAATAAATTCTAATAATGACATCACGTGCGTTTTCCATTGGAAAACATCTCAAATAGAATAAGACACATCTAAAAACATCTAGATTTTGGAGAATCTAGATATTATTAATGAACCCGTCGAAATTAGACCTCAAAAAAGTAAAAAATATTTAATTTAGGAGTCTAGTGGTGTACTTATGCCAATCTTCAGACAATATGTTGACAAAACGGTATGACCAGGAGCACAGGAACACACAGACACACAAAGATATAGAAAGGGATAGAACCTTTGGTGGCTACAGTTTTTCAATTAATAAGTTAGATTTTTTATTTTGAAGTGGAAATTTTGAGGAAAATCGTTTAAACAGCAATCGAAATGTTAAATTGTATACGTTTTTTTTTTAATCTTTTGAAAGGAAAATTCTTTTTTAGTAATTCATTAAATCCTTATAGTTTATAACATTTATTTTTTTACCTTACGAAAAATTCATCGAGGTGTGGTGGCATCACTCTCAACGATCAATAAAACTCAGTTGTGAATTCAATCTAAACTTAACAAGAAATGAGAGTAGTGTCATAAAGGTTCCCGGCACGAACAACGGAATCAGCAAATCGAGTCCGATCTTGGGCCAATACTGCATACATTCTTTTCGCACTAATGTCCTTGGGCAAAGCATAAATCCCTTCAACAAAGAGAAGGATATTCTGGCAGGGAAAAAAAGTACAGCCTGGCAGTCAGCATAGCTGGTCCTAGGCCCGGTTGAGAGGTGAGGAGTGTTTGGTATCGGGCCGGCAACCCGATTCCGTAAGAGCCAACAATTGCTGCAGAAACAATGGGCACATATCTAACAGTCCTAATGTTTCAAGATATGATATGAGCATAGTCAATCATGAGTGTATTCTAGAATTATTATTATCAAGTATAAGGAATCCACAAATAATGATGACTAGTTAAAAAAAAAATACTTCTCGCAGAATCTCAAAGCGACTAGAGAACATTGTTATTATTTGGCAAAATGGATAATCACTTCTGGTGCCAAAGGTGCTGAGAAATCGGCGGTGCATCTTGAGTAAAAGAAGTAGCAGAAGTAACATAAAACTCAACTTTTGGAAATAATTTTTACTTTTAATTTTTGATGAATCTTTATGTTCATCTTAAGCTTTTTATCGCAACGTTTTTGGCTGGCCAATTCTCCGACCATTAAAGGAAATACTATTCTGACTTGACTTACTTAAACTGTTGATGAGTACTTAACGCTACTGCTACATGGTAAACAAACAGCAGAAAGTAAATAATCAAAATAGGAAAAGTGGCAATATAACGATATATTTAAACCTTGTCTAATCATGTGGCTTCCGTGGCCGAATTGGTTGAAGCGACGCTCTTGTAAATGAGCACTTGAGATACAGGGTGCAAGATCAAGTCTTGTCGAAAGCCAATTCTTTATCTGGTTCAACTGTGCATACTTTCATATTCGGAGTGTACGTTGACCTAGAAAAGAGTGGAAAGTAACCTAAATATGAAGGAAGTCAGTGAAAAATCGATAATGAAAAGACTTCCTCCCAGAATTAGTAGAACAATTTAAGACTATCGCTATTTTCCTCGAAGCTAAAATCACAACAGACGATAGCCGTTAGGAAGCATGCAATTATTGTCAGTGCGGAGGACTCGTCATGAAGCAGTTTGAATCCTTTGAAGAAATTCAGCGTCATTATCACATGAGCAAAAGCTGGGGGAGCGTGGGAAACGAAGAATTTGCCCTACCCTCAGGAATTGATTTGTTTGTGCTCCATTCAACCCCAGCCCCGGCCAACTACGCTCCTTTGCCAAACGAATAAAAGACGCCCAGGAGTGGTTAGCTTATTGCAAGGGGATTGTGAAGATACTACAAGTTTAATAAACGTAGCCTAATCTGACACGAAACCATAATTATAAGGGCCCCCATAACTTTATAGTACATCACTTAGTCTGACACAAGAGCACAACAGTGGAGATCCCCTTAGTTTACTAAAAGTAATCTAGTCTGTCACTAGATCACAATGGTAGGGGCTCTTATGACTGAACATAGCCTGATCTGACCACAATAGTGGAGCTCCCTGAAGTTAACTAAACGTAGCTTAGTATGGCAAAACACAACAATATTACTTTTCAGTGAATTTGAACTCCAACATTTAAAAAACTGCATTTACGAAGTGTGGCTTAGCCCAATTAAAACTACTACCCACTTTCCTTCTGATATAAATGTTCTTGCAGACAGTCGATCTTAATAGTTTAGAGTGTCTAACGCATCAGATTAAAACAAGGTTTATTTTTCATACCTCATACCCTAGCAAATTTCCTCGGATGGGCTGACTATTTCAACACTGCCACCTAGATTACAACCTTGTATTTTTCTAATTTTACTCTACCTGCATTTCCAATAACGTTACGTTAGTCATTATAATCTTTACTATTATCGTCACTGTGGTTATTATTTGGTCCCAAGGTCACGGGCTCGTAATACCCCAATAAACACTGTTTGTTAGAACCTCCTACAACCAGTTATTTTCAAACCACCCACGCCTTCAATTTTATTGTGCAACACAAATTATTGGCTCTATATTTAACCTGTGATATACTGTGCAGGGTTTATTAAACAAATACCCATTTACTCTACCGATTATATATGAAGCGTGCCTATAAAGAAACCGAACTTTTGAAACAACATGTCAATTAGACGTGTTACAGTATCCATGAGTGACACGTTATTCAGCAGTGAATATGGCCTTTATTATTAGAAAAAAACAAACTACATTAAGCCAAGTTGGTTATACGTTGGTTACGCTACACGCACCAGACGAGATACACGTGTAGAGCGCTTGGTCTCACTCCCCCCCCCCAAGTTGAGCCCTGTAAGATGCTGAAGTCCAACTTGTTCATGTGAAATTCTGGTGCAAATTGAGGAATATATTTTGATGACTATTCGGATATTGGAACAAAACTATGGGGATGATCGTCCGGATCGTAATGCTGCGAATGGTTCCGGCGTTTCAAATCGGGGAGAACAGCCACCAAAGACGATGCCAAATCCTGGACGTCCTTCCAGGCAATCACATTGAAAAAGTGTGTGCCATTATCTGTGGAAATCATCGTCAGACTGTCTGTGGAGTTTCTGACGGAGTGGGAACCTGCAAAGGTTCGTGCCACACGATCTTTAAAGAAAGGTTGGTGATGCATCGTGATGCTGCAAAATCTGTGCCACATCTGTTGACAAACGAACAAAACGTTTCGGCGAAACACTAGACAACCCTAGTCCCCCAGTCACCCTACTCTCCGAATTCGGTCCCGGTCGATTTTTTCTTGTTTCAAAGGTTGAAATTCACCCTTCACCATTCGTCGACTTCAGACGATAGAAGAAATCTGAACTTTACCCCTTATAACCATTTCCAGGATTGGAAAAGAAAATGCCCTAAACGGTTTAAGGACAGTGGACGGGGGTTATTTTGAAGGATTTAAGTCTCAAAATGTTGTATAGAGAGCAATAAATTTGTTTTTGAAAAAGCTCGGTTTCTTTTTTAACACACCACATATATAATGGCACAGTTAGTACTAACAGGTTTTCCCCGTTATCCGAAAGTAGAGTGTTCGTATGCAACCTGCCTTAAGTCGAAATGGCGTGGAGTGGAAAAGCAATTACTATCAATTTATATGGGAAGATTTTGACAGTTCCCAGACCCCTAAAATGGTATTTTTCTGTGTCTGCCAGTTTTATGCTACGTGTTATGATATTACGAACTCTCTTTGGCCTTTTCTGACACCTTCAGGCACATTTTCTGAAAGGATACACAAAATAAATCAAGATTAAATGCAAATTCCCAGAGACGTTTCAAAACTATGACAGCATGAGACTTTTCGTAAAAGTGAAATTGCTAAAAAACGAACTTTCAAAAATCAGAAGATACCTGTGCAACAAAATGCTCATTCATTCAAATGATTATATATTCAATGACACAACAAATATTGAAAGCATTTATCTACAAAAAAGTAGAACATTTAGCAGCTGACAGAAATAATCGTACATACACTCTACCACGTTGTCCCCCAAAGATATGCAATAGGTACTGACTGATTGGGACCAACTGAGCAGCGAGTATTCTTGAACTCCTCAATACTCCTGGATTCTCCTCACTATTCTAGCTGTTATCATTCGTAGTCATTGGGTTTTTACAGTAGTCATTGGAGTCTTTTGCATGAGATCTAGAGACAGCTAGAGGAGTACAGGAATATTGAGGTTGCTTGACTTACGATGAAAACCACCAGTTATTACTCATGTGAAAACTCAGCGTGTACGAATAGAATGAAGGAAATTTCAATCAGAGCAAAGTGACCGGATTACCTTGACCGTTTCCTTTGGGTATTCTTGGGTTTATATACAACCCTCCTGACCTTTGGGTCCGCCCACTGAAAAGAAACATAAGTCTTCACTCATTCTAATCCTGTTAATCGGGTACTTGAATTCAAAGCCACCTATTTATGATGCTTCAAAATCCCCAATTCGCCTTTCGTATGCAAACCTTTCCGACCTTGGACGGGTCAGGATTGTTGACCTGTCACGGCAGGTTGATTATTCAATGTTATTCTAACGATTTATCAATATTTTATCGATTGTAATCGCCAGCCTTATTACGGATATTGTGCAATGCTCGTGGCCTCAGGAAAGCACATAGTTGAAAGACCAAATAACTGACTAAAAATGATATCGCCATATTTGAAGTGCAGGATAGCATAACGGTTTCAGCACGGAATAAATCAGCACACAAATTCCGGCTGGAATTGGATACTTTCCAGAAATACCTCATGAATGTGACACAGCCCAGATTTACTATTCTTCTGAGTCTCGTCAATTTTAGCTTTAATATTGTTTTTTTTTTGATGAAGTCCCTGTATATTCTTTATAATTCATGTGCTCAATGGGTGCTCCACTACTGTGGCCGTGTGCCAGACTAAGCTAAACCGAGTGAACATCTGTTCTAACTCAGAAATTATCTCCATAAAAGATTGAAACGCGCTGAAAACACCAAATCTTTTCTGATACAGGACATTAAACAACGTCAAGCCTGATCTGCACTTAGATTGGAGACCGCTTACGAATATCAGGTATTGTAAGCGACTAATATGAAATATATATATATATATATATATATATATATATATATTGATAGAAAATGTAAAGTGTGCATGTCTCCCTACCTCCCCATTCTCCTATCATCTTGATTATAGAGGAATGGAAAATATGTACCTAATCTAATCACTTATGAGCTTATATGTAAATATATATATTCAATTGTGTGTCGCCGACGTATCTCGTTGATAACAGTTATAGATTGTGTCCTAGAAACTCTCACGAGTTGAAAACGGCCTGATCACACATTTAAATACCTTGAGTTGAGAATTAAAAACTTAAAATCAATTTGCTTGGAGTTGGAAAAATAATTCAACCAATAGCTTTAGGCTCCTTAATGTCGACCCGTACATCAATAAGTCTGTCATTTTGAACGTAAATTGTAGTTCAAAATGGGAAAAATACCAGAAACTAGCGAGAGAACTGAAGATGTGGAACATGAAAGCCAGGGTTGTGCCAGTCATAGTGGGCACACTGGGAACTGTCCCAAAGACACTGAAGGTGAGACTGGAGGAGATCAGGATGAAGGGAAGGATTGAGACTGTACAGACCACAGCACTGCAAGGAACTGCACGGATACTGAGGAAAGTGCTAGAAATATAAAGACTTATATAACACTAATTGTTAACAGTGACCTAACAGAGGAAGGGAGATGAAAGCAGAAACGTAAACCACAGCACTGGCATGATAGGTGAAAGAGAGAAGAGACGTTGGCTGAAGACCTGAGGAGACTTATTGTCACTCAGCCTTCAGTATTGACCACTGGACAACTGGTGTGAAACTGTGAACCGCAGTATTACTGTGGCCTATGAGAGCTAGGAGAGAAGGGTTGGAGACTTGAGGGGACTTGCTGTCACTCAAACTCCAGCAGTAACCACCAGGCAACTGGTGTGAGATTGCAAATAATAATAATAATAATAATAATAATAATAATAATAATAATAATAATAATAATAAACAATTATCAACTTGAGGGAGCAGATTAGAACAAAACTACATTTTCATCTAAAAGAAACAAACGAACGGAAGTGGTCCTTATAACAAGGGTTGATTGATTAGTACCGGAAGGGAACACTAAAGGGCTTGCTGTGGACCAGTTGAAGTGGGGTGTAGAGGCTTTGTTCACTGCTCACTCTGCAGGGTTTACACAATGCTTGGTATCACTGGGGCTACAAGAATGGAGGCCATTAAATCTGCCCTGGGGTAGTTTCCAAGGTTTCCAGATGACTCTGAATCAGGAGGAGTGAAGCGTGGGCCAATGCAGCTGGAACAAAGGCCAGAATCAATAAATCCTGACTGGGTCTATCAGCCCGAGCGAGGGTGTATGATGTTGAAAGAACCGAAACTTCTGATGACCTCAGGAAACATCAATGATGTTGTATCACTGTATATACTAGGGTTTATCCTCGAATCATAGATTTACTTGCATACAGAAAGAATTCATTGACCTTACTCTTAGTCTCTTCAGAAGCCCTGTTAGAGAACAGAAAATAAAGGGTTCTCTGAGAAACTAACACTCAGACGGACAGTCTGTTTAGTCATTCCATAGGTAGCGTCATGTGACAAACGTTTTTTGGCAACATGCCATGTTGGGGATGATCAATTAAATGATTAGAAAAAGGGGCAATCATTGAATGAGTTACTTCCCTTGCATGTTGTTGAGAAGTGATCATGAAAAGAAGACCGAATTGAAAAAAAAACAATAAATAGCGTGAATGCTGCTGGACACAAAATAAGGGACCAAATTAGTATTAACTTATATTACAAATTGAACCCCCTCTACCATAAGAAACCTATTTGCAAGAAATACATAATGAGTGGATATCTAAATTTTTAGCCTTCTAGCTCCATCGTTTCATAGCCAGTAAGCCTAAAAACTGAAGAAACGTACGTTGACATTTTGGTGACAGTTTTGGTTGAGGGTTTCTGATCACCAGACAAGAAGTCATCTTTGACATGGTAGAGTTTCCTCATACGGAAGATATCGTTTACCAAGCAGATCACGGAGTGAAACAAGGATGAGAAAGTGAAAAGGCATCTGGGGTTTTGACTGAGAACCGAACAAAATATGGAACATGAAAGGAACAGTTTTTATTCATTATTCACAGGCAAATCATTGTCTTCAACTATATAGGTTTATTTCTGTTGTATAAAACCGTAAGCATATTCACTCGTCTGCTAGTGAATTACATTAGGGGCTAGCATCCTTTTTTTTAAAGAATCATTGGAACAGATAATCGTGTATATCTACGATTACGGGTGGCTAGATTCGTGGCCGGTTAGCGGGGCGCGGGACGCAGTGCGTTTTTACAGAGCAGTGATAAAGTGAATCATTACTGCGTTTTAGTCTCTTAAACGTTCTGCCTGTATTATGTAATATATCCTGTAGTTTGGCTGAGCCAAGGAAAGTTGAATGACTTTGTTGGAATGACGTCAGGATGGGATGTCGTTTTGTGTGACGTCAGAATGGTATGTCTATTGCGTGACGTGGTTGAAGTGAGGTCTTATGATTTGACAACGCCGGGTCGAATGATGGTGATATACGTGAACTATAAACTAAGCCAAGTGAGCAGTGAATAACAGTTAGGGTCTGACATGAAAAACAGTGGGGAACTGACAACCAGGGAACGATACCCCTATCAGTGCAGCCAAAGATGGTACGCCATCACCCAGGTAACCTTTCCGTGCTGTCAAAATGATGAGACGATGAATGGGGAAGAAATGTTGCCCCCTTGTTCAAAGGTTCTTTCCCAATCGATTATCTATTTTCCATTTTCCATCTTTTCCAAAGAGAGAGTTCTCTCCCTTATAAAGAAAACCGAATTGTGTTATGTTTTTTTTTCTTCCTGAAATCCTATTACTAAGACTAGATGATCACTGGCCATCAAAGAGAATAATAAGAAAGAAGACCAGAAATTCTAGGTATGACATCTGGTAAAACAGGTGGTAATTAACAAGCAAACCGATTATATTACAATTAGCAGTTGTGCGAATTCACACGTCTATGTATACAAGAATTTCAAACCGGACAAACATTGTAATTCAACGCTGTTTTGCAAACGTCTGCAATCGTAACTAGAAGGCTAGATACTCATTAGTTTCACGACTGAATCCATCAAGAAAAAAAAACGTGCGAGACAACGTGAATTGACGGATTAAAAAAATACTGAAGAGGATTAACACTGCTATGTAGCCAGGCAGCGACAAAGACTTTGTATTCAAGTTTGTTACATCATTATTCAGAAAACAGGCATGAAAAAGAGCGGGAATAAAAGAAAAATAGCGACAGAAAAAAACTCATAAGGAAACGGTTGTATTAATATAATTATTATAATTGTATTCAAGTTAATGTTGTGGCGTGAGTTATGGAATAGCCTTGATTACTTTCCCGCCTATTGTTGAGCGATATTAAGCTTGTCTCGCAAGCCATTTTGCTAGGGTGAGGGAGTTCGATCCTACCAGATGTTCTACAATTGCAATGGGGTTCCGGACTGAGCTACGCTTTTTAACCCTTTTGAGATTCCTGAGACGTGTGGTTTTGAATAAAACATTCAACGGGGGAACTTTTAACCATTACATACTCCTAGAACATAATATGCAGAAATCCTAAGAAACGTACTTTCATTTGCTTGTTGTCTATTATTTATATCTAGTGTAGAAGAGAAGTTATTAAAAATCTAAACTGCACAAAGACTTGGCGGGCATTATAGTATTTACAACTAAAGATATTTCGCCTGCATTCATAGAGAAACTTAACAGACTAAAATTTGTTTTATGTTACTAAAAAACGTCACCACTACTGACTACATTTATCTATCTATCTATCCATCTATCTCGTAATGCTAGAGTCTCCAGGATTTGGGGAGAAATCTCTAATTAATTTAAATTCATCGCATCATCATTTGGTGATCAAATTATCTCCATGGATCTGTACGACCTTAGGCTACTTTTCAGCTAAATTGTGCATTCTTTGGTTGGGGCAGCTGACCAGAGAAGGAATGTCGCATGTAGCAAAACGTGTGATAGCCAGTGACTACGGTGCACGTGGGTGGACCTCCCGTGCCGTCTCCATGATCGTTTGATGCGTAGCATTTGAGAAATGAGGGCGGTCTTTGTGATTCAAGGAGTGCAGAGTGGCCAAGCGGGCAACGGCACCGATAATGAACTCTGCAGAGCTCAGAGTGGAGTGAGTGACATCACTGCGGGTGTCGGTCACCTCAAATTCTATTTTGCATATCGCAAACAGTTTGAGTAAGTACCAATGTGTTGTGTGGAGACTGAGCCAGGGCGACCAAAGCCGTAGAAAGCGCAAGGGCACAACTTTATCATTCAATAAGATTATCAGTCAACTTTCCAAGAAAAATTTCTCCTGTCTTTCAAAGCGTTAAACCAAACAAATAATTTATGCTGTAACAGTTAATCCAATTCCCAGCAAATCAGAAGGAACTTCTTTTTGAGTCCAACCCAGGAAAGAAAACATTTATTTACCAAAGTAAATACTGTTAAGACTGGAATGTTGAAGGGTGTCCTAAAACGAGCCACGATTCTCATCCGTTCTGATTATCGTGATGAATTTATCTTCCATCGCCAGTGACCACCGCCTCGTCGAAAAATAACTTAAGTCTGTGTCGACCAAAAAGAGAAAGACGTGTTAAAGCAATGACTGATTTTCGTTTCCGTAAGTTCATGAGTAAACCATTTTCCAAACCTCATAATTTTTCATTAGGCTTGTAACGCACTCACACACACACACACACACACACACACATATACATATATATACACACACACACACACACACATATATATATATATATATATATATATATATATATATATATATATATACATATCCTCTATTCAGGGTTGAGCACTCTTTAAGTGAGGTAACTCGTTCATTGTAAGCATTATGCAATGCTCTTTCATAGGAATAGAGCACTCTAGTGGATGGGGAATTTAAAGTAAAAAAAAAATATATAGCTTAAATTCAGCCTAACTGACCGTCTAGTTCCGTAGCTTAGCGGTAGGATTTCAATCCTGCCTCGTGGTACTGGATGGGATTATAGATTGTCTATAGCCACACTGGAGAGTTGTAATACAACGAAACAGCTGTCTGTGGATGACATATATATATATATATATATATATATAACAAAGAGCCACCATTAAGTATAAAAGGGATTAAAAAATATGACTCTACAAATCAATTTGGCGTAAGGACGTCAATGTGATGAAGGGTAGAGATATTTTTTGAGTGACTTTCATACTAGAGACAGAGAGGGGGAAAAGAAAGAGAGACGGGGGGGGGGCAATATAAAAGGGGTTTGAAAAAAAAAGACCTCAAAGGACAGCATTAGTTATCTACGCTAATGTTTCTGTCAACAGCCGGCAGCGGTCAATTCCCGAATTCCAACTCGTCCAGTTTCATGTCAGCTTCTTGTTGGCATCACGTTGTTAATTAACGACGTTTGATCTCCGGGATAAACAAATCTGGGATCAATTAGCACGTCGTAAGGACTCTTTTCTTCAATTCTGTTTTTCACTCATTCCTGCTTTTCCTTCCTGCTACTTTTCTTCCTTGGTTTCTTTCTTTCCTTCTAGATGCTTTTATTTGCTTTGAACTCTCTTTTCTATTTTCCTTTCATTTCCCTGGGTTTTTTTACCGTTCCCATCGACATAATTTTATTTTTATCGTGTCCAGAATTTATCAACCTCTTTCTCTCTCTTTCTTTTTCTTCCATTCCTTCCTTCTTTCCTTCGTTGCTTTTCATCCACATACATCCCCTCCTTCTTTACATCGTATTCCTCTTATTTTTCCTGTATTCATTCTTTCTCTCTTTCTTCTTTTCCTCATTCCTTTTTTTTTACATTTTCTTCCCTCCTTTCATTCTTTTCCGTCTTCTGTGCCTCTGATTTCTACTTCTACCTAACTACCTACTCGACTTCCCTACTTGTTTCAATTCAACCTTCTTTCATCTTCGTTCATTTTTTCATAAGGTCACAAGCATAGGATGCCAAATGAGAATCGAAATCATTACTCAATTGCAATGACCTGCAAGACCAGCTCGCTAACCATTACACCATGACGAGCTACCCAAATTATTTTCTTAAGCTTAGCTTAGTTTTGGTACAAAACCACAAGTATACAACATCAAGTGAGGATCGAAGTCTCTATTTAGGAAGAATGACCTACCGGACCAGCTTGAAAACCATTAGCACACGGAGAGGCACCCAAGGTTACAAGAAGGGGTCATGCAATAAAGGATCAAACTCACTTTCGCATATAATTACTCCACGACTGTGCCGAGAGGCAGTAAAGACCAAAGTGACTTCTGAATTGAACTGCATTGCCAGCTTGCAAACTATTGCAGTAGACGCCCTAAATTAGCTAAACCTCGTCAGATATAGTCATTATATATATATATATATATATAGAGAGAGAGAGAGAGAGAGAGATAGATATAGATATAGATATATATAGATAGATAGATATATAGATAGATAGTTAGATAGATAGATAGATAGATAGATAATGTTGAAGATTAGCACGTCTGCTAATCATTGTTGAAAACAGGCTTGAAAATCTTATTAAAAAGATTTGACGTATTGGCAACCCGAGGAACAATTGAAAAGGGGGAGTGTTTGATCATGAAGGCCATCACTCGAAAGAGGTGCAAACCCTGAATACGTCAGAATACTACATCGTATATACAGCAGGTCCTTTATCAGGCTACAGGAAGACTCTGAGCCCTTCCAAAAAGGGAGTAAGACAAGGTGATACCAACTCAGGGTTAAGGTTAAGGTTAGCTCCCCACAGCTTGTCTCGAGATGATCTTCAGAAACCTTGACTGGGAGAATAATGGAATCAAAATAAGCAGTGAATATCTGAGCAACCTCAGATTTGCAGATGGCATCGGTCTTTTTGCAGAAAACCTAAGTGTCTTCTAGATGAAGTAAACGAAGAAAGTAAGAAAGTCGGCCTTCACATGAACTTCAGCAAAACGAAGGTCATGAGCAGCGACCACGTAAGAAACAAGAACTCAACGATCAAAATCGTTGAAGCAAAACTGGAGAAAGTAGACCACTGCATCTACCTAGGACAACGAATCTCCATGAGATCCTCAAAAGAAGAAGAAATCAAGCGAAGAAACACTCTAGGATGGTAAGCCTGAGATCACAAGACAGCATAGTATATCTGGGAGAAAAACAGGAATCTGAGACATCATAGAATCCATATGAAAACTCTAATGGCAATGGGCTGGTCATGTTGCAAGAGTAGCAAACAACCAATGGACATCACCAGTCACAACATAGATCCTCAAGGAACACATGCGCAACCGAAGCCGGCAGAACACAAGATAGAGAGACGAACTAGACAAATTCACAAAATACTGACTAGCAACGCCTGCGATAGAGAAGTATTGCAAATCCTATTCTATGACCAATGGCGGATAATAAAAGACTGATGATGATGATGATGATGATAATGTGATGATGATGATCTCAAGCGGGAAACTCCTGGTACAACAAATGTGAAAACTCAACTGGTACAAAATAATTATCATTGAAACTGGACATACTCAAAAGAATGTTGAAAGTATTGAGGAGACTAGCTATGACAGGATCAAAAACCATTAGATAATAGTCGTGAGAAAACTCGTACAAAATGATGTAAGGCAAGTATTAATTCTTGTACATCTGGGTCGACAGACATATTCCTTTTCATGTTCCAACCCACATGGTGATACACAAACTCTTGTACGAAGTTGACTATGAACTCACATTAAAAAGATAGATTTAAGTAGTTTCCAGATCACAGTATTATTACAAAATGTGGTTCTTACCATTTTTTATTCCATAGGTTGTCCTTGTTACAACAATTTACTTAATTTTTCCAAGTATACGATCTTATGATTCATATATATGTATTTATCGGTAAAATAACATTTCGAAAGTGCAGAGAAATTTAAAAGAAAAAAAGCAGATGATACATCTCTGAAATCTTAACATGTTAACGGCATACAGTTTTATCGGCATCCGCTGCAGGTCTCTCTGAAAAAGGTAGCTGGCAGCCATCGTAATGCATCAAAACAAGCCCACATGATTATGAAAATTTCAAGATGTAATACCTTTTTTTTCTCTATAATTTCTCTTCACCTTCCTATCGTCATTTTACCAACATTCTGTCGGATTACCTCACATTCACCCAACAAACGCATACATACACACGCGCACAAATACAAACACACACACACACACACACACATATATATATATATATATATATATATATATATATATATATCATTGAAGGTTCATAATATGCCAATAAATCAAACGACAAAAATAAAAATGGTACAACTACTATTATCATTATAATAACATCGACCATGACAATAACCACGACCCAGGGAAAGAATTGTAAACACTGTCTGAAACAGTGAAACAAATGATGAAAATATAATAAACACAAGAATGGCTATTGCAAAACAAGGAGAGAAAATACGGAAAAGAAACTCTTAGAGAGGATTTTGAAAAGAAGATAGAAACAATTGCAGACGCACAGAAATGGGCACGGTTACATAGAGGGCACTTGAAAAGTGAAGTATAATCTCTTGATATGGGCATGGTTACGTGGAGGACACTTGAAATGTGAAATATAATCTTTTAACACTGAATTCGCTAACTAATGCATCGGAATTACTTATTCCAAAGCGAAAGAAGATAAGGTCCAGAGGAACATGAAATGTTGCCTCTGTGGAGACAAGGGCGTATCAGCAAACTACATCTATAAATGCAACAAGATGGCCAAAAAGAAATATAAAATCAGGTCCAACAGGATAGGGACAGTTCCGCATTGAAAACTGTGCAAACGAATTAGGTTCAATCATGCAAATAAGTGGTATTAGCACAAACCACAACCTTTCCAAGGAAATATAAAGGATATAATACTCTGAGACTTTGATATACAGATTGACCACCCCAGCCCATAGATTCAAGAAGGCTGGATTTAATTGTTGCAAACACAGAAAAGCGAAACGGTCAGATGGTAATTGTGATTATCCAGCAGACCATAGGGTGCAGACGAGAGAAAGAAAAATATCAATGCATCGAGTTCGCATTTCGTTTGAGGCTCGCTTCACGTTAATGCCATTGAGAAAGGCATGACTTCACTCCGTCCAGCTCTCTATCCCATCGTCTGACTTGTCACCAGTATACTATGATGGTGACGGAGAAAAGAGAGAATGAGTGCGAGCTAGGGTCAACCACTATCCCATGATTACCTTTCATGGTAAGGCAATAGTAGCAAAAAGCTATTATAAGTACTGTAAACTTTGATATGTATGATTCAGTCAATTATATAAGTATAAATCAGAAATAAGAAACGAGAATGGATAATGTATTATTTATTTTAATGAAGGTTAAAGAAAAAAGATTGCACAGACTCCAAGCGATTATCTATAAAGATAAATAAATTAACAACAAACAAACAAAACAAATACAAAATAGAGCAAGCTTGGCTAAGTTAGGGTCGAACTCATTCGCTTCATTAACATCTATGAAGTAAACAAACAGAAGCCATTTTTCCATACAACATTATTCCAAAACTATGTGTTCCATTTCAACTCCTTTATTACTAATTCCTGTGAATAGGATTTGCAAACTTGCAAAACCAATCGACCTGAGTTGGGTTTTAGAAGTAGTGGGGAATTCATTATCAGTTTTTGCGTACGTCACTGTTTCACTGCATGATGGCACTGGGTTTTTCGTCTGGTTATTGCCAATTCTCATTGAAGTGAAAATACAATCAAAGCATCAATAGTAAGAGTTTATGAATGGATAATTTCCATAATCCCTTATCGTAAAGACACTAATAACAGGATCTCTTAAGAACAAGTGGGGGAATATTGAATTATTAATCGGGTAAATATGAAAGCAAGCTTTCAAAATGTCGGTGGTAATGGATAGGCATTTCAATCCTTCTACATAAATAAAATCCGATTAAAATAGAAAGAAAAAATAATGCAATTATTGTTTTCGATTAAAAGTTTCTTCTGATTTATCACCCCCCCGCTCCTTCTCATTCTTTTTCGTTCTTTTCATCTTTGGCTTTTGTTCTGTCTGTTTCTATTTGTGTGTTTGTCTATCTATCTTCTTCAATCTGCTCATATCTATCTATCTATCTATCTATCTATCTATCCATCTATCTATCTATCTATCTGTATCAGTCTGTATCAGTCTGTATCTATCTATCTGTCTCAGTATCTATCTATCTATCTATCTACCTATCTATCTATCTATCTGTTTGAGTCTCTATTTATCTATCTATCTTCTCCAATTTGTTCATATCTACCTAGCTCTCTGTCACAGTTTATATCTATCCATCTATATATCTTTTTCAATTTGTTCAGATCTACATACCTATCTAATCTGTCACTGTATGTTACTATCTTTCTTCAGTCAATTCATGTGTATTCTCTCTCTCTCTCTCTCTCTCTCTCTATATATATATATATATATATATATATATATTTATATATGTATATATATATATGTGTGTGTGTGTGTGTGTGTGTGTGTGTATGTGTGTGTATCAGTGTGCCCATATCATCAGATGTTACTATATTTATCTAACTCAATAAACTTTCTCCTTTCGAAGGTTTACGAACCGTAAAGTACAAATTCCTCTGCAGTCACACCTCAGCCATTCGTCCTTGGAATTCCGATTCTCCTGTGGGCGTGATGGTGCCTCGTGGCTTGCTCTGTTGAACCAAAATGAGACGTATTGTTACATCGCAATGCGAGTGAGCAGGATATTGTAATACAATCAAATTCTTTGAGCCGCAAACTATCTTGACACATTGAACCTTTAAAAGCGACCAATAACATTAACTCATCACGTAAACACGTAACTATCTTGTACACCGACAAACTGAAGTACCAAAAGAATATATATATATATATATATATATATATATATATATATATATATATATATATATATATAGAGAGAGAGAGAGAGAGAGAGAGAGAGAGAGAGAGAGAGAGAGAATAACCGTTCGTATGCACGCGGTTCTATAAATAAAGGCACGAAAACGAACCAACAAACCATTTGTAAAGGAATGTTGTGACGAGATAATTGAGTTGTGGGTGTATTATGAGTAGAATAATGAAGAAGGTTATAAAGAGTAAAATAGATTTCAGCTTTTTGTTCTATGGTTTTCATTCAATGGAGCAAGGGACCTTATATATATATGTATATACATATATATATATCCGAATTGTTCCCATAACAACCTTTCTCTTGGAGGTCTGATCCCTGGATGGCTCCTACTCACACGTACCAGTAAGAAATTCTCGAGACAACCATCACCATCCCCAATCCAGTTCATTGATCCACAGCTTTTTCAACTGATTTTACATAACCATCTACTGCTCTACCAATGCTGAAGATGCCCGAACTGTCTATTGAAGACGAAGTTTTTTTCGCTTGGGAACATGTTCAGAATAACTTTGTAATATATATATAACACACACCGGCTCTGTCTCAACTTTTTACTTTACATCTCTCCCCCCCCCTCTCTCTCTTCACGTATATATATAAGTATGTATGATAATATATTGCCTTGTATGATATTGAAACTCTTACCAAACTGCCACTATACAGTTAATATATCACTTGGCCTTGACAGTGTAAACAGAATAAACAATCCAAAAAAAAAATGGATGCAGCAGGAATCAACCCTGTGACCGATAGGGTAGCCACTTCAACGTAGTTCTGCTCTTACCATTGAGCGAAAAAGCCACCAGTAATGCAAAGGCCCATATAACTATTATTATTATCATTTCCGGTCCATATCTACTCTATTCGTTCCTTTCAACGTGATAGCCAAGTGGTAAGAGCAATGCTACGTTGAAGCGTCTACCCTATCGGTTGCCGGTTCGATCCCTGCAGCTGCCCAATTTCCTTTGAATGTTTATTCTGTTTACACTGTCAAGGCCAAGTGATACATAAACCGTGCAATGACGAAATATCATTTCAAATGAAATTTTCTTTACAATATAACACAATTTATAATCATCCTGCCGAATTATATGGAGATAAATACTAATTGTGGTTTTTGTCAATCTCAGGAGTCTGGAGCAGACTTTGTTTTCTCACCGTCACAAAACATCAAAAACAAACCCTACCGAAGTTAGTTGTGTAAATCGATATGTAATAATTCACATTCTCCTACTGTGATTTGAACTCACAGCCAACTGATCGCCAGAAGGTTCTTTTACTGACTGAGCTGAGTTGACAAGATATTGACGAAAATTTATCATATATATATCTATATATACGTATGGGCTTATTTCATTTTAATGAATTAATAAGTTTATACAAAAATATGATTTTCTCATTCATTATACATACAATGCAAAAGTTGTAGTAATCATCCTTAGTCAGAATAGAAGTCTGAGGCAGTTATATAACAAATGATACGCGAAAACTGCCAAAAGAAATATATTAATGAAACATCTTGATCTTTAGATAAAAGAGTATACGAACATAATAGATACCTCTCTCTTTCTCTTTCTCTTCCTCTCTCAACGCATATATAAAAAGACTGAGAGAGAAAGAGAGGAAGAGAGAGAGAGAGCAAAGAGGGAAATTGATAAACGGGGGCCAAAGGCAGAAGAGAGACTTGTCATTATCAAAATTTTATTATGAATATTTACTAAATCTTCAGGCGATAGAAATGCTAAGAACTATCAATGTAATAAACAAATACTCTTAACACAAGACTAGAATCATTTGCACCGAGGACAAGCAGAACGATCTCTGCCTTAACGAATTGACACATGTAAACATTTTTTTTTTCCCGGAAACATGTCATCAACGAGTTTAATTTTCCGAACCGCGTCCCATTAACGATGTCTTTTGTCGAGTTAATTATCCGCTCTGGACATTTCGGCCTTGAAGACGTTTTCTTTGTCAATAATCATACGGAAAATATTTGTGTATCCTTGAACATTGATGATTTCACAAGTACAGGAATGTATCGGAGTGGGTTAGAGGTACTCAATACAACTTTAGGGTAAAGAGGCTTAACTCTGTTTTATGTTCTGACTATAAGTAATTCAAACTGATCTATATTTCAACTTCCTTGTTTTGTTTTTTCGATGCGTAATTTACAAGAGCCAATTACTCTGAGTAGATTTGCAAAATAACAGTTTGTCAAGGTTCCAGCAATTGGTAATGAAGCAATCCCTTTTAATCCCTCCAGACACAGAGAAAATTTTTGCCCTTAGAGATTTTGAATAGGTTCAAAGTTTGGAGGTTGCCTGTGTCGAACAGTAGGGGAAGATGAATGTTCGAACGCTGGCCAATATTGCTATACGTAATCAAATTTTAAAAACATCTGAAGATTTCATCAAAATTTATATATATATATATATATATATATATATATATATATATATATATACATACATTCTTAAAAATGAGTTGTTCTGCATGCAGTTTAAGATTAAAACCGACACAGCGGATTCAATATTCACATGGGTGAACGCTCAATAGAAGTAACACGAACAGCGAGTCACATGTGTTATTTTACTTACTGATCCCTCATCGTTACATACATTGGGGGGGGGGTAACCTACGTTTCAAAATATTATATGATGTGTAGTATGAAATAACATCCATATACAATACATCATGATAATACCCTATATAAAATAACAAACAATAGTATGATAAAAGCTATATAAAATCATTCCTCCAAAACTGTTGCATGGTAAACCACTGTCGATCGTGACAAGAGAAATTATACACATTGTACCATAATAACAAAGTATAGGTAGAACAGGGCAAAAAAAAAAAACGAAGAAAATTACATGAATTACATTGACAGATACTGAGAAATAAGTGACATATTTTTTACCGTTTGGTTTTTAAAACTGTGAAGCTTTCTAGACTATATATGTGGGCGCGGAGAACAGGCTAGTTGGTAAATTTTTCACTGGGATTGCTTTAACTTCCGGTGAAATTTTTTCTCCAAACCGCAAATATGATCAAAAGTTACATTGGAGAAGAAACTTTAAACATTTGAAAAAACGTGTACCAACCTCACAAACGTCAAGGATAGTTGGTATAATGTAATCATGCAAGTTAGATTCCAAACACATGGTTTTCTCTACAATCTATTCCAAGAAAAAGTATTTAGTATATATACTGTTTATTGACACGTCTCATGAACATAGACTACGCTATCATCATCTACACAATTCAGGCATTTGATTGTCGAAGCTGAAAAGTTACTTTCCTGGGTGGAAAAACGTTTTCCATCTAAAACCTTTCATGCTCACGACACATATGACGGAAATGTTTCTGCTCAAAATGAGCTAACAGTGGCGCCATCGTGTGATGGTAACAAAAATTAAAACCTGCCCATGTGCCCAGCTATATATATATATATATATATATATATATATATATATATATATATATATATATATATATATATATGTGTGTGTGTGTGTGTATGTGTGTGTGTGTGTGTGTGTGTGTGTGTGAGAGAGAGAGGGAAAAGGGGTGAGAGCGTGTGTAAGTGCGTGTATGATGCTGAATTGGCGAAATTGCCTGACTGGCGAAGTTTTAACTTTTTCGCAATAAGTACGTCATTGTAATTCGATCAAGAGTTTATTTGATGAAAACAAGGATATGAAACAACTATTTTTTTACAATCAGAAGTTGATGTAATCAAAGTTGAATTAGGCTTCTTTATTTATTTATCTATTTATTTTTGCAAGGAATATGTAGATATGTCGTTTCATTCTTTTTTTTTTACCGAAAATGAATAAGTTTTTTTTAATTTGATCAAATTTTATTAAATCAAAACAAGGGTATGAAACAACTTTTTACTATCAAAAGCTTATGCAATCAAAATAAAACCAAACTTTTTTTTTTATATAAAAATAAGTGAATGCAATTTCGCCGATTCGGCGAAACATATACCTTGCAAAGAGGGAGGGGGAAGAAAAGTGTCTATGAATAGGCATTGATGCACGAATTACCTGGCGAAAATCAACAAGAACGGCCTTTGGTTCAGGAGGTCTATTGTTATAACCTTGGATCTGCAGACCCAGCTCCGCCCAGGCTGCAACAAACCAGGAAAGAATCCGGGCTTTCCTGATGCCTGCAGCTTGACTGATATGCCTAGATATTTGTTGAAGAGCACGCTGATAAGACACCGTTGAGGATAAATATCCATTAATACTGAGCTGAATGAACGAACGAGAACGGGGACAGAGACAGAGAGAAGGTTATTGAATGTTTGTGAGCGCCCGACTGTGCGATAATCTATCTTTCCACACGTTCACAAGTATGTTTCTGTGTGTAGATAAATATACTTAGGTAAATGCTTGAACGTTGTCGGCTGGGGCTTTTGAACATGTTTACCTCGGAACCTCCCTCATGGCTGAAAAGGACGACATTAATTCAGTTTTCCCCTGCTGAGTGCTCCTTCACATACATAGATTGATAAACATGTGACATTGACATGATTAATTACCTTCCCTCCTTTGCCATCAACAGACAACACAATCTATCTATCTAATTACTTTTCATAACTATCAATCCATTTCACTCAGCTCAACAATATATTTATATATCCCAGTCAGTTCATATCTATCTCTCTAATTATACCTGTAAAAATTTGATAGGCAATCTTAAGCTACAAACGTTCATATCTATATATTACTTGATTTCGATGGCACGTCACTTCTCTTTTTTCTCGTTGACTAGAAAAAGTCATGGGAAAAAAGTCATTGAAAATGTCATTATATGATTTATGCATGACTAGGGATCAGAGGGTGTTAGTTTCCATTGTCTACAGGAGTTGAGCTTGTCTTTGATCAGAAAGAGCAGTGAGAGGAGAGAGTCAGGACTAAAATGGTCAGTTCTCAGGAGAGGGTTCCTCCCTGACACTTCCTCCCACATATCATTCTTATTTCAAGCCAAACTTGACTTTCACCTTCATAGATACAAACACTTCCCTTCCCGCTCTGAATAAACAACCAAACAACACAGAAATATCCTCATTTCTCTGTTAGCGCCCGACTGTGATAATCAAACGTGTAAACTGCAAAATCTTCACTGAGCACTGCTGCAAGTTTTTCGGTGAAAAAGATGGCTGGCAACCGTCGAAATGCGTTGAAACTTGCTCACGAAATAATCGTGTTTCGTTGCGATATAATACCAGCTTTCTCCTAAGTTTTTCACTTTATATATATATATATATATATATATATATATATATATATAATGGAAATAAAAAAGAAGGGAAAATCACCTATAACTACATGGAGAATGATCAAAAAGGCAGCACCGTACCAGGATACCTAAAAAAAAAAAGATTCACTTTATGCTTGGAAGAAAAAATTGAAGTATTATCTCTAGGAAAAAACGGAAAAAAATTTTAATAAAACAAAGGAAACAATACCAAAATGCAGACATGAGAATAAATATCTACTAAAAAAAACAAGGACAAAAGAAAGCAAAAACATCGAATAAACATTAAACAACGCTACCGCCGAATTTCAAAATATATAAACGACGGATGCATCAAAGGTTCAAAGCCTCGAGAGTGTGAAAAATATGAACGATGTGACATGATGACGTAGATATTCAAAGAGACGAACAATGGTTAAAAAAATCAGAATTCAACTGGAAATTTACCAAGATTTACTGAAGTACTTACCGTTAGGGTACGAAACAGACTGTTTTAGAACAATCCGTGTGCAAAATAATTATAATTATAATTAATTAATTATTTATTTATTCACACTCATACGTACACATATATATAATTACTTATGTTTTAGTATATTTGTTAGCTATACAGAGTGCTCTATATTTTAGGTAAAATTCCCAAAATAAAGCTTTGGTATATATCTTTTTTAAATTTCATAAAGTAAGTATATATATATATATATATATATATATATATATATATATATATATATGAGTGAAAAAACATTTACATATGGATATATTCATACATTTATACATGTATTTTGTACTTATATATGAGTGAGTATATTGATCAAAAACATTTGTTTTCTTTATCTGCGTATATATATATATATATACATATATATATGTATATGTATGTGTGTGTGTGTGTGTATTCTTATGCGTATCGATGTCGAAATATGTTTCTATATTCCCATGTGAGCATGTATGTATGTGTAGACTAATACAATTTTATACTTATGTATATATACTCGTATATATATATATATATATATATATATATATATATATATATATATATATATATATATATATATATATTGTTCTTAATGTTTTTTCAATTTGTAAGAATAAGAAAAAGAAATAGAAACATATTTTCTGTTGTAGATGGTATTAAATCACAATGCTCAATATTTATCAATGTAAATAGGGCCATTAATAAAAATTGTTAAAGAATGAAAAGAATGAGATTTATAGTATTGATAATAATTATAATGATATTGATGATAAAAATATTATAAAGATATACCCTCGTAGATCTTACTACATATATATGTGTGTGTATGTGTGTGTTTGTTTGTGTGTCTGTGAGCATGTGTGTGAGTATGTGTGAGTGTGAAAGAGAGGGAGAGAGAGAGGGGGTAGGTGCGTATGAGATCTGAACATTTGTTATCCATATGTTGCATTCTTCGAAAGGACACCTTTTATCATTCCAAGTCTCTCTTAGAATACATTCTTTCTCCCTTCGTAATTACATACATTTTCCTCTCCGTTTTTTTTTTTCTCTCCCTTTTCTCGATATTTTCCGTTAGTCGACTTCATCCATCAAGTTTTACAGATTTTGACATTAAAGGGCTTTCATGCTTGGAAAGGAATACACACACACACACACACACACACACACACACACACACACACACACACACACACACACACACACACACACACATACACACACACACGTATACACTGTGTAGAAAGCTTTACTTCTTTAAACACTGAGTATATAAAATATTTGTAATTTCATCAGTGGTTATACGTTTTACACGGAATTAGATACTATAGTACTATTTGTGGATTTTATTGGTAGAATCATCAGTTGTTCATTATGTTACATTTTCGGAGATTCAAAATTAAAATAAGACTTTCAACATTCACGCAATAGTATCCCCAAAATACTTATATATAATTGGTGCGTGATATACCATGTTAACTGCAACGAAAAAGGCTTCCGATAGTTAAAACCTTCCTTATCAAAACAAAGACTCCAAAGCTGAATACGATTTTTTTCAATTAAGGGATTTTGAATGTACTTATTTAACACTATTCCCACAGAGAACAAAATGTGACATAATATTGGTTTGACGACAAAAATGTACTCAGTCTGCATGACCAAGAAGGCGTCGGAAATGTCCATCTGACCCTCCCTTTATAGTCTAGAGTGTGCCTGTGTGTGTATTCGTTAAGAGAATACGAATATTTCGTTTGTACTTAATTTCTATGGCTTGGGTTTGGGAAAATAGATTAAGGAAGGTTTCCTCAGGTGGTCAGTGAGGCCTTTGGTGGAGAAGCAGACCTTTCCACAACAATTGCAGGAGAAGGTCTGGCAGCCGGGTAAAGCTACCTCCTCGCAGTACAGCCTCTTTTCTTAAGCTATTGCTCTACAGTTTGATTCGGCGTAGGAGGTCGCCTGGTCGACTTCATTTTGCCAAGTCCCTCTGTCGGCTGTCTCTGTTTTCAACTGTCGATTGTTGATTCTACGAGCGATGAGGGTCTTTCGTACCTCGTCTTTGGGGCCTCGCTTCTGATCAAATAAAGAATCTCGAGTGAGAGTTTTGCTACCTTTCACAGCGCAGTAATTATAGCAGAAAAGTATAACTTCAATTTTGAAAAGGTCCAGAGGTTTAGGGTTGGTTTGCAGGCTGTGTTGAGTTACTGCAATGGGCTACATGATAGAAAAATTTCAAGCCCTTCACAGCAGCCTCAGTAGACGAAGAACCTTGATCTTTGACGCCGAAACAGGCAGACATGGCAAAAATTTTAATTTGGGGTCTGGGAACGCTAAAAAACTTTTCCCATGTAAGGTGATAGTAATTACTTCTTTGCTCAGTTCCGTTTTTAATTGCCGGAGAAATCTGCACTGAAGAAACTGAACTTTCAAAAACAGGCGCATGTGTTAAAATTCTTTTTTTCTTCTTTTTTTTTTTTGTTATCTTCCCTAAACGCCTAGTTTACCCAGAAGTGTGCACTGACATTTTGAAAGTAAAATGCAAAGTTAGTTAGAATGAGGTTTATTGTTTGCTTTTTTTTTTTCTCAATTTACCAAATAAAGATATATCGAAAATAAAATTAACCCGTACGAAAGATCATATCCGTCACGCCAGCAAACTAGAAAGCTACAGTCTTTTTTTTATTTTTTTTCTCTTTCTACTCTTTGTCGAAAGAAGGAAGGGGTCGACAGCAATGATTATTCTGAAACCAACTAAAAGCTGCGATATTGACTCAGAGATGGAGGGCACTTGCTGAAACTAACGAGTGAGGGTTGAAAAAAAAAAACAAACCCAAAAACAAAAAACATTGATTAGGAAAGAGTGAAGTTTATGACATCACCTTTCTTGGATGACTTAATGGCGTTGGCGTGAGCTCACGACCTGAAAAGCTAAGAATGTCTGGCGTCCGAGGAGGCTTGTGCTGAGTAGATAAGTACAGTCTGGTTTAGATTAACAGCAGACACATTACTTCACCCATTGCAGACCGAGATTCTGTCGTAAGTTTGACGCCTCAACTTCCTCCTTTGCAATGCCTACGACCTCCCCACCGCTCCCTCTCATCTGTAGAAAGTTTATCATTCTCCCACTCACATCATCTCTCGATATATATATATATATATATATATATATATATATATATATATATATATATATATATATATATATATATATATATATATATATATATATAGCTCTTAATTTTTTGTTTTTTCAAGACGATAATTTTAATGGAGACCTTGCAACCCTCACCGCATTTTTTTTATATACATTTGGGCTGATCCCGGGGATTCTTGACATTCCTCGATTTTTTGCACCCTCTTGACCTATATCAATGGCAAGATCAAGGATAATATTATTTTCGAATTATGATTAACAGTTGTTTCTCTTATTATTCTTCGTCTCTTTCTTATTTCCTCTTTTCTTGTTATATCTAGGTTAATGAGAAAGTCCAAAGCGCCATCTCTCGCCCAATGTAAGGGAAATCTTATAAGTGTCTTTATCGCTTGCGCTATCAATCAACAGAATAAGTCGCGTACAAGCCATAAGAGAAATTTAGAAGCTACAAAAAAAAAGTTCCGTATCGACTTACAGAAAGGAAAAATCGATCAACGTTCCAGCATTTGTCTTTCTCTTGCTCAACGCAGAAGGAAAGTCATGTTTCGATAAGATAGTCGATGGTGATGAAAAATGAATTTATTACGAGAATCCAAAACGAAGTAAATCACGACTGGATAGAGGACAGCCTTTAAAAATCTCAAGCTAAAGGGAATCTACTGGAGGAAAAATGTTTTCAGTGTTTGGTATGATTCAAAGGGAATTCTTTAAAATGAATTGCTCTTGCCATGAAAATCCTCATTGCACGATGCTATTTCGAGCAATTACCTCGGAATACACTTTCGATTGATACGTATCCCCCCACACCTGTCACCTTCCACTCTCTGGGACACTCTGGTTAGTGCTTCTGTCATGTTCATGACATCGTGAGCTCTCTAGAAGAATTGATTGAATAAAAACTGGAATGATTGAATGCAGAATTTACACGAAAGGTGTCTTGAAGTGATAGAATCCGAAAAATAAATACTTTGACTCGTTATTACAGTTGGTAATTAAACAAGCGCAGCGTCAAAATTTGAAGTCATGTAAAAAGTCATTCAAATTATATATAGGATCAGAAAAAATTCCATTTATGATGCCGCCGGCATTTCAGTGGATAAGATCTAAAAAAGAGTAATATATATATATATATATATATATATATATATATATATATATATATATATATATATATATATATATATATATATATATATATATATATATATATATATATATATATATGTATATATATATAAACGTAGAGATTCTGGAGAATAAAGAACAAACTGTAGTCAAAACAGTATGGCCAGTAGCACTAGGACATACATACAAATGCACACGTAAAAAGGATAGAATCATTCGCCACCTTTGGTGGCTGCGGTGGTTCAATGGTTCAATGATGATGATATGAATTTATGAGGTCTGTCCTAAAACTATCCGACCATCTAATATTGAAGAGAAGAATAATCTACCTAAGAGCAATGACCCCTTATAAACTCTCAAACAACCACCCTTGGGGCCTCACCTACTCATGCCAGCGTCTCTTCCAAAGCAGTCTGCAAAATCCTCTTTCGGGATTTACCTTAATGGATAGTGAATGTTCACGCGCGCGCAGTGCAGTCCTATCCGACCGGTTGGCAAGTTATTTCAAAGTTGCTAAATCGGTTCTCTAGATATTCGAATTAGTCGCAAACTTTCTGCACAGACAGCGTATTTGATGAGCTTAGTTTAACCTGGTACTAGACCGTAAAAATTGATCGAACCCGTATTAGTAATGGTATGCTAGATTCCCTCATTAACTATTACCCATCGATGACTCGTCTCCGTTCTCGTCATAATGATTAATCATACGTCTCTAACCTATTATCATTACCGTACCATACATGAAGTGGTCACATCCTGTGGTTTAACTATCCAGATCAGCTAATCTATTAATTAATCCATTACTACAATACTTTTTTCTGCTGGCCAAAGGATTCCCTTTCATATATCGTTTGTAGTGGTCCTCTCGCCTGATTTTATCCTTGACAAGAGTTGGTCATAATTTATGCTTGATGGGACGGGACAGAGGAAGGAAAACGAACGTTGTTTTGGATAGGTTTACGGATAAGTTTCAAAGTGACTATTTGCATTCAATAAATATGGGGTTAGTAACAAATTACAGCAAAAAGGCCTTTGAAATTTTCTTTGTTTGTTTGTTTTTTGCATGTATGTGTGTGTGTGTGTGTGTGTGCGTGTGCGTGTGTGAGAGAGAGAGAGAGGGGGGGGAAGAAAGAAAGAAAGAGGTAGAGAGTAGAAAGAAAGATAGAGTAGAGTTCTTACAGTAAAATTTTAAATAAGATAAAAATTGAAATTTAAAGGCGGCACTTGTCTATACTCTTTTCTTTGTTCAGAAATACTCTCAGTTTTATTCGATTCGTATCAAATGGCTCTTGCTGGAGATCAGGTACCGCAAAGTCTCATGAATACTCCAGCACTTTCTTCTGTAGTCTAGCGGATTTTGTTGTATACGTTCACTTTTTGACTTGAGATGTCTAGCGGTTGTCGCTGTGGATTTAGGGACAGCAATTCCTTCTCAAATCTTCAGCACCCACTTCAAAATGCTCTCAAATCACATTACAGCTATGATTTGGGCAGACTAAAACCTCCCTCGAATCTCCAGTTCTGATTTATGCCTCTAGTGTTTTTATGGAATATTTCCACTCCCTGGGTTTTCTTTAGCAACTGGTAGTTCTATGATGCCCTTGGATTAAGAAGTTGATCATTGTCGGAGATTGTCCCCCATCCCGGAATCACTGACCTGCATGCTCAGGCTCCTCCGAAGAGCATCAAAAGGATCCGTCCTGCTCTAATGACTCCGTGAAATCACGCGTCGAGACTTAACGACACTTGCACTACAGGATTCGTTCTGTGGACATAGTCCCGTTTGTCACGACGTCCTTACGGAATCATGCACAAGGACCCAGGTTCATTGCACCCTGTGCCTGCACGTTTTCGACCATGTGGGATCCCACTTAATCGGACTTCGTGTCGTATTTGTAGACGAGGGGATGCAAATAAATAAACTCTCCTCGGTGTTCTATCAATCGTTCAGGCAGTTTCTGGTATTTCTCGTATTTTAATTCTCCCAAACAAAAGTTTTTAAAACTGCTCCGAACACACCGATGAAGATGGGCACAACTGTCACCTCCATGCACCTTAATTTTCTCAATTCTTTCGTAAAGTCTAATTAATTTTTTTAGTTTTTAACAAACTTTCAACTTTACAGGGAGATTCGTTGGATCAATGGTTTATTTATATGAAAAGTACTGCTCATACGCATTTGGACCAAAACAATATCTGTATTTTATTGCCTATGGTCGCAAGGGCCATTAAGGATTTTGAGAAAGAAAGGGACCAAAATTAACTTACTAGTTTGGTAACTCAACCAAATAGCAACGTAAGTTCGCCTTTTCAAACATCGAAATTGAAGATTTTAGAAGGATAGAAAAAAAAACTTGTTTGTTTTTTCTCATTTAAGAATTCAATTCTATTTTTTTAAAAAAACAAACATTTTCCAGATATTGAGCATTCAGAGCCACGAAGCATGACTGAATGCATTCCTTATTATGCCGTTTGCGAAAGAAATTTGCTTCTTCTTGCAATGTCTTCGTGATTCTAACTCTCAAAACCAAGCGATTAGAAGCAACGTATCGGTTCAATTCCAATACTAAAAAGTACTATTTATACAGTCTACGAAGCTTCACAGCTTTAAACACTAAGCGTTGAAAACTTTTTCAAAAGATTCTTTGTGTCACTTCAGTCATCCAATTCCTAATATCTGTCAATGCAATTTATGTAATTTTCCTCAGTGTCCCTCCCCCGTTCTCCCAATATTTTTTTTTATTATGGCACAGTGTATAAATTGTCTCTTGTTGTTTACCAGGTAAGTGTTTCAGGGATTTTAAAATCAAAACAGTTATATTAACATGGCACCCCAGCAGTTTTGATCAAACACCACCTTCATATATTATATGATTTATGCCATACATGTAGCTTGTCATTTTATATAAGGTTTCATGTAATATTTTATGTAAGGTTTTATATGTATTGTATAGTGATATTATCTTATACTATATATTTATTTTTTAAACAGGGTTTACTTACGTAGGTTACCCTAAAAAAATGAAGGATCAGTAAGTATAACAACAGACACGATTCACTCTTCGTGACATTTCTATTGAATGTTCACTCATGTAAATATCAAATCTGGATAGATAGATAGATAGATAGATAGATAGATAGATAGATAGATGGGTGGATGGATAGATAATGTTCATGTGTGTGTATACATGTTTATATGAAAGAATAGCGATTTTGAGAGGCTTTGCCACGACAATAGGACCTTAGTCGTGTGCAGAACAGCTCCCCGGACTGCGCAATGGTATTTTTGAGGTAGTGCGACGTATGCACGACCGACTCCACCCTTTAACCCAAGAATTTGCGCTCTATGGTCCATCGAGGTGACACGATTACGAGCTAGGCCCCTTGTACGTAAGCTTGCTGGAGTTTCTTTCTCTTGGCAGATGCCCTGGATAGCTATGGGGGTCTGCTGCCCCTTTAATATATATATATATATATATATATATATATATATATATATATATATATATATATATATATATATATATATACATACATACATATATATATATATATATATATATATATATATATATATATATATATATATATATATATAAATATAAAATCACTGTCTATACAGATCACGCAGAAACAAAAGCATAGGAATAATTAGTTCGTTCATTACGATGGCGTAAGTACAGTGACTTATTGATAATTAATTTCAGGTCATTGCGGACATTCACAGCACTATCATGCATTGCTTTTATACAACTTTCCGACAGCCACCAAGGGAGGTAATTCAGGTGGCGCCACTATATTTGTCCTTCTACGATCTTTGTTATTGCTTTTCCGTTCTGAGTCCGCATCCCTGTCTCTTATGATTAAGTGCATATTAAACGGACCTGATTACCTGATTAATGTATTTTCTTCTTTTTTTTTTTCATAATTGTCGGACAGTTCTATTGAGGAAATGTGGGCCTTAGAAAAGTGAATGGTATTGAAATTAACAACAGAAGGTCTGGTCTGGTTATCCACTAAATAGATACCGTCATGTAACCAACAGCCTTTGGCAGCATGTCGTTTTTTTGGGGGGGGGGGTAATCGACTGAAAAAAATTGAAAAAGGGGTGATCAATAAATAAGTTAGTTCGCTCATGTTGGATCACTAAATTGTCAGAATTTTTTTTATAAAAAAAAGCAGAATCTAAAACAGGATTGAATGCTACTGGACACAATTTAAGCGACAAATTTAATCCAAACTTACATTGTAAATTGGACCCTCCGAAAAATTGGGAGGGGGTGGGGATTGAAAAATTTTTTTGGCTAAACATGATAATGAGCAAATGCTTCGATATATATTCCCCCAGCTCCATTGGTACAGCTTAAACGCATGACACATACATACATAGCCAGCCAGCAAGCCAGAATCACTTAAATACTGAAGAAACATTAGTTGATAATGTTGACGGTTGTTAACAGGCGTCTCTCTTCGAGTTGAAGTGGAATCCTTACATAAACTACATAAACTGCTGATATACAGTTATTAAACTGATCATTTTATTGGCGAATTAGATGTTTGTTCGTTCTCTTTTCTTCAATTTTTTTCAGGTTCGTTTAGTTACTTCTTCGGTCTGCTGAAGTGGATTTTTTAACTTCAAATGGTAAAGAGCGAAGCTGTGTTGAAGTGGCTAGCTTATCGGTCGCAGGTTCGATTTCTGCTGCAGGCCCATTTTTCTTTAATTGTTCTTTCTATTCACGCTGTCTAATGAGTGACACATTCTCCGTGTGACAACGGGAGGTCATTTCAAATAGAGTTTCTTATATTTTCATTTTTATTTTCATATATATATATATATATATATATATATATATATATATATATATATATATATATATATATATATATATATATATATATATATATATATATATATATATATATATATCGGGTACCTTGCTCCATTAAACGAAAACCAAATAGGTTAAAAATGTTTTTGCTTTTTTACCTTTGTTTAGTTTTCGTGTGTTTATTTATATCCTTGCCTGGATATGCACAGTTATTCTCTCTCTCTCTCTCTCTCTCTCTCTCTCTCTCTCTCTCTATATATATATATATATATATATATATATATATATATATATATATATATATATATATATATACTCAGTTGGTAATCCAGTTTGTCGGTATGCAAGATAGTAGCGTGTTGTTTTATTGTTATGGGTTGCTTTAAAAGTTCCAATGGTGCCAAGGCAGAATGATGCTCTCTACGGGATCTTGATGGTGTTACAATATCCCGCATAGATGTATTATCGAAACAATGTGTTTCCTTCTGGTCAAGAGAGCAAACAGCAGGGCTCCGTCACGCTCATAGCAGAAATAGAATCCCAAGGACGAATGGTAGAGAGAAATTTGCACTTTACGGTTGATGAGCTTTGGTATCAGTGATAGGTATATAGATTTGAATACATATAGATACAGGCAGATAGATATAAACTGACAGAGATAGATAGATAGTTATGAACGGACATATCGATTGCTCTGTTATTGGTAAATAAGTTGACTTGAACCGACTGATAGGAAGAGAGTGGGATATATATATATATATATATATATATATATATATATATATATATATATATATATATATATGTGTGTGTGTGTGTGTGTGTGTGTGTGTGCACGTGTGTGTTTGTGTGTGTTAGCGTAGCCATGCATAGACTATGTCTATGATACACTTATAGATTGATTCATACGTGGGCTTGACCTTAAGTCCGAAGCCAAATGATGAAAAGGAATTACCTTTATAATGAATTTCAGAATTGTTATTCATAACACTTACGGCTGAGAATTGATGATCTCTGGGTGGCTTATTTACAGTGTTGATGGACTATCTAGGAAATGGATGACTCTTTTTTAACGATTTCTTGATTTTCTATCTATATATGTACGGCTACGAGACAATTTGAGGGGATCAGAGTCTAGACCGTTTGAGACTGGAGATTGATATCAGATCAACATAGATCACTTTCAAATGTAATGTGTGTAATAAATTATCCCAGCTTTGAGTTTATGGAGTGAGGATTAACAAAAGTTTACAATTATGCAGATTACAGTATACATCGCTCAAGCACTGAGACCAGATTGAGTTACAGTGAACAAAAAGAAGAGGATCGTCAAATCGTAAACGTAGACGTTTCAACAGAGCACAGGCCTTAAACAGCTTGAAGTAAAACGGCCAATACGTCCTCCTCAAAACGTCGATATAGACAAGAAAAACAGAAGGATTTGATTTGGCCGCTCAAGACCAAAGCTTCCACATTCGAAACTTCCAAGCATGGTGCCGACCCAAAATACTGCGTATGTGACCTGTCTGTACAAACAGTAGCCTGACTACTCTGTTTTAACACCTACAGAATACTAGACCAGACATGACAGAGTGGGCCAATACCTACACTGAAAAATCTGTTAGCGTTACGGAATACCAATAGACAATAACTGGTATGAAGATGAACCAGACCCAGTAACTGAAGATCAGAATGCAATGATACTACAGGATTTGGCAATAAATACCCACAGGAAAATCAATGCAAGTAGACCTGATATAGTAATCGAGGGCCACAACAAAAGAACTTGCCTTTCGATTGGCGTCTGTATTCCTCCTGATCGAAACATAGCAGTAAAGGAGATTTTGAAATAAGGCAGGTACAGGGACCTCGATATCGAAATACAGAAGATGTGGCATTCGAAAAAAACAAGCTGTCCCCGTTATTGCCGAGGCACTGGGGATGATCAAGAAAGGTACTGAAAACCATCTTGCCCGAATCCCTGGCGATCCCTCTGTCTGTGAAATCCAGATAAAGTGCTTACAGGGACTGGACATCACTTCAACCTTCTTTCGCCTTAAGTCGTTTGTAACGACTCGGCAATAGACTGTAAGAAACATAATAATAATAATAATAATAATAATAATAATAATAATAATAATAATAATAGTAATAATAATAATAATAATAATAATAATAATTGGGGCAATAATAATTGGAGCCGTGTGAAGACACACGAACCAAGACTTGGGGATCTGAAGACCACATCGAGAATATTAATGAGAATGTTGGAGATTTGAGTTGACTTTCTCTTTCAATCCCCTGTGGCTATCACCATGCAAATGAATATTGATAAAATAGACATGATGTACTAGAGACGATGATACACTTGGAAAGGTGCAAATGAGCTAGGTTGGACCATGTAAATAGATGTTATCAGCACAAACTGATTGTTGCCCTCCAGAATAATAATAATAATAATAATAATAACGAATCGTAGCTCTGTCATGATATGCGAAAGAGAGAGGAGACGTTAGCTGAAGACCTGAGGAGACTTATTGTCACTCAGCCTTCAGCGATAACCACTGGGCAACCGGTGTGAAACTGTAAATCGCAAAATTACTGCGATCTATGAGTACGAGGAGAGGAGGGCTGGAGACTTGAGGAGACTTGCTGTCACTCAAACTCCAGCGGTTACCACCAGGCAACTGGTGTGAGATTCATAATAATAATAATAATAATAATAATAATAAAAGATGATGATACTCTGAGGCTTTGAGATTCAGGACATCCACTTTCTCCTCGCGCTGACACCGGGTCAAATAATCTTAAAGAAAAGAGGACCTTCCAGATTAAAGACGTGGCTGTGCTAGCTGACCACTGGGTGGAGATGAAAGAAAGCGATGAATTGTAAGATACAAGGGCCCAGGAGGGGAATTGAGCAAGATATGGAACATGAAGATTAAGTTCGTTTTCATGATAACTGGTGCATTGGAACTGTATTAGAAACACTACAATCGAGTACCAGGGTCTGCGAAAATAGTGAGGAAGGTGCTGATGATTTGATGAAAATTGCTTCATCCTAATCTCTGATAACCTCTAGACAACAAGGGTGAGCTCGCATGAAATATGATAATAAAAATGATGATTCAGTCCAACTACCCAATCCGAGCGAGATCCAGACTGACCACCCCTGCCAAGCGAGAAGACCGGATCTGATAGTCATAACCAAAGAAATAGGGACAGATGTAGCTGTGTCAGTGGAACAAAGAGTGAAAGTAAAATTTTAAAAGGAAGGGGGGGATGCCAGGAACTTGCCCGGCTGCTGAGAAAAGAGTAGGACATAAATCGTGCTTATAATAGTCAGCACACCTGAAACCGTATCAATACAATAGAATAGAGATGAATGACCGAGACTGTCCAAAGCAGTTGATGGTGTCTGCGTGGATATTGAGAAAGCTGAAGATTTTAGGATGCTTGCTTTCACTCAATCTCTGCGGTAACCACTAGACATCTGGTGTTAACATGTAAATGTAAGGAAACAAATCAATTACTGAAAGCGATCGAGTGAAACAGTCAAATCAAAAAGTGTTTTCCTTCCTGTATATGAAAATAACACTTGCACTCTCCCTCTCCCCGAGATTTTCAGATTCTTTAATGTGATGTCACTTGTGACACGTTCTTGTCACTGATTTAATGGGGACCAGATGATTTTTTTCTCTCTCTCAACGTGTTCCAAGTATTTGTCACGGGTCTATCGGAAGTGGCGAGGGATACCCGTAAGATGGTTCCACATGTTCGGTTTATGTTTACACCAGAATTTAGTCACTTAGATTCCCCACGGTCCCCTGATTAGAAATCTGAGTTGGGGCGGGGGGGGGGGGATTGCAGCATGGGGAAATACGAAGGAAAAGAACTGAGGGTGCGATAGAGGAGAGGATTCACGGCTGTAAATATTTAGATAAGGAAAGGATGTTATCTAGATGATGGGTTAATGTGGGATCCTTCTTGCAATAGTAACAGAAGAAGAAGAAGAAGAAGAAGAAGGAGGAGGAGGAGGAGGAGGAGGTAAAATGCGGCAACAATGAAGAAATAGAATTGAGTATTAGAAAGTTGGAGGAAACGCAAAGGACAAGGAAAAGCGGTATCAGACGAAGGAAAAGAATGAAATTGAAAGAAGAAAAGAAGGAAAAGCTTATAAATACAAAGAAGAAGAAGAGAGAAAGGAAAAGAGATATTAAAGAAAAAAAAAGGATACATGAAAAGTATTGGGGAAGAAAAAAGGACTCAAAAAGATATCGGAGGAGATAACACTTTGAAATAAATAGATATTGAAGGAGAAAAAAATACGCGATAAGAGGTACTGAAGAAAAGAAGACACGAAAAAAAAAAAAGAGATTTTGATGAAGAGAAGGTACCTATTAATTAAAAAAAGATATTGATCGAGGAAGAAAAGAAATTGAAGATGAACTTGAAGAAGAGATATCTAAGAAGAAAAACGGAAATAGAAATCAAAAAATAAAGAGAAAAAAATGAAGAAAACGAAAAGAAATTAAGGAAATAAAAGAGAGAGATTAGAAAAAAATCTTCAAGAAAAAGGATGACCAAATATCTTCCTAACCGACTTTCAGAGTTCGAATTCACACCATAGCGAAGATTGGGTCTTCAAATTTCATGACTCGCATGATAATACTCTTTCCTCCACGAAAATTTTAAAGAGGGAATACAAATTTGCGCCGGACACTTTACTTTTGAAAGATTTTTGAAAGTTGAGTGGTCAACTTTTTATGGAGCGTTCGTCTTTGTAAGTTATTATTCCAGGGAGAATGCAACATCACTTCATTAGTATGTATTGGTTCCGAGTCGAAATTATCTTGCAGGTTGAGTACTTGGTAGAAGAAAGTTTTGTTGAATATTCTCTGTCGGGGTATGCGTGTCGTTGAAAAATTTTCTAGTATGCATTTAAAGTGGAGAAGTGGAGAATATTATTGAGTAACAGATTTGAAACGGATGAAAAAGTTGAAAACGTATGGAGGTCTCCTCATCCCTCTGGTTGCAAGCGCATGAGTCTACTGCTGAGGTCTATGTGAAGTCGCTTGTTGCCTGCCGAAAATTCTGATTTGTAGCATCAAAGAAGTCGTTCCTGGCGTACATTTTTGCTATTTGTTTGTCAATTGATTGAACCAGAGCGTGATCTATTTTGTTATTGAAGATACACTTAGATGCCATAACAGTTTTAAATGGGCACATGATCGTGCTGCTAGAGTTTGGAGATTCATAGCGTGGTTTGTGGGTAACTAACGAATAACAGTTATAAAGCATAGTGAAATCTGAAATCGTTTTAGCAGAGCTTTTGTTATTTTTTTTTTTAAAGAAACCGTTTAATTATGGTTGGTTGAATAATGTATTCATATGTTGAGGTCATAATTTTGTCAATCTGCGTTGCAACTTGGTGCTAGTTTACTTTTTGTCGAAACTATCGAGCCCACATTCAGCCAGAAATTACTTTAGATATAACAGCGCTAGCCACTTAATATTTTTTTCATCTAAATATGATATCATACTTCAGAGTGACCACTTTCGGTTATCTATCTAAAGGGCTGTTGTATAAATATACAATATAATGACTTTGGTTCCGCGAACGAAGATTTGGGAGTTTTTTCCATCTCTGACAGGTCTTCAGCCGGTTGGGCTTGCAATATATATATATATATATATATATATATATATATATATA
>OY735213.1:28040300-28105300 GCA_963457665.1 Thysanoteuthis rhombus | reverse complement strand
TGAAAAATGGATCTACGACGAAGAATGACAATGTAGAAAAACCGAGGCTAGATCTAGGACTCCCTTCCACTTGTGAACCTAAATAGAATCTATATCTCGGAATCTCTGGAACAAGGTCGAGATAATTGATCAGGAAGAACACTGGAAAATTCGAAAATTGAAAGAGTCGGCCCATATGCTAGGCAAGAAAAACTGCCTCAGTAATCCTAGCATTGAAATGGATACCATATGAGAACCTCTAATATTAAAAGACAGAAAACAATAACATCAAAACATCAAAACTGTCACCTGAGGTTTAAGGCTCCTAAAAATTAGCACCTGTTAATGGACACATAGCGCAGTGGTTACAGCATTAGACAAATTACTGTAAAGTAATCTGACGGTTCTAGGTTCGATCCTAGTGTGAGACAATATAACAATACTACTAATGCTAAGAGGGGAGTACGGTCAATATACCCCCGTCGGATAAATAAAGGGTTCGGTTCGTTACTTCCCCAAATCTACCAGATGATACCTGACGAAGGCCGTAGAGTGCAACGGCCGAAACGTTGTATGAAAGACAACCAAGATGAGGATGGACTGAATATCAATAGAAATAACTAAATAGAATCTGCTAGGGACAAATGTTCTCTGTCGAGTTCCCAAGGAGGGGGGGGTCTCTATTACGAATTGATGGAATATTGACAAACTATTAATGCGATTGGCTATTGTAAACAATTGGCTCATTTTAATTACTCATTGGAAGGCAGAAGACCTTTTATCGGGCAAGGATGTCGATGGGGGATTTTTCTTCATGGCAAAGCCCATCTTCGTGTTTCAAGTGCGACGCAACAAACGATGATGGAACTAGGGTGGGAAGTTCTACCACTTGCTGCATATTCTCTATACCTGTCACTTTCAGACGATCACTTGTTCCACTCCATCAGTGGTTCCAACAAGTTGAAAATATCTAAACCTTCCTCGAATGTTTCACGGAACCGTCCGCTTTCTTCAATGAAATATACAATCTGAAAAAAAAAACGAAGTTAGATGACAGAAAACCAGAGATAATACTTTGATGCCTCAATAGCTATGCGATGAATCAAAGATTTCATTTCTACATTTCATAAATAATAGCTCGAAACATTACATCAACCAAATAGATGAAAGTGGGCATAAAATCATTTTGAAAGGCAAAGAAAATGCTTATGATAAATGCATGTATGAATTCATGTACATAAAAAAATATTCTATAAGTTGCTGAGACTTTTCTTCCATATGATATTTACGGTCGATTCATTAAATGATGGAAAAAATAGTTAGAATTATAATTATTCTTGGATACCTTGGAGTAGACACTAGCAAAGTATACTTTTTTTTTATTGTTTAACTCCTACAACTGAGTTTGACTTTATTTTCGTGTATAACCACAATGACGGGTGACACTGACCAGACCAAAAACCACTGACGTCATGCACGGATAACAGTGACACAGTGACGCTCGCAAAAACTGATGACGAATTCACTCCCGCTACTAAAGCCCAACTCAGGTCGACTTGTTCTGCTAAAGTTTGCAAATACCATTTGAAGGAAATACTGATAAATGGGTTGAAATCGGACACGTATCTTTGGAATAATGTTGTTTGGAGGATGTAGAAAAGAACTCTGTATTGTTTGCCTTTTAGATTTTAATGAAGCAAGGGAGTTTAATCTTAGTGCAACCAAGCTTGGCTCTTTTCTTTTCCATTTTTCCCATTCGTTACGATTTTCACTTTTACTGGGTTGAATCATTCTCAGAAGAATCACCGCCAGCGTTAAATAACGTTTCACTTTAGTTAATTATACCGACACTAACCTGGGTTAGTAAAGCACAAAATAATCTTCCTATTCCTAAATCGGTAGATTTGTCTTCTTGTAAAAGATACATGGGGTGCAAAACATCAGGCGCTTTGCTCATTACATCAGACCACAAAAAGGAAAAAAAAATCCAGATGTTTCTTAACAGACGATGTTTTCAAACCCAAGGCTGCCACACACTTTTCATCCATTTGCAAAGAGTCAGGTCTACTGAATTGTTGCTAGCAGCCATCCCTATTCTGAGACCCTGATACGAAGGGTGTACTTTTAGCCTCGTCTGATTTACCTTTATTTTCAGCATCCTTGTGAATCTATGAGGAAACGTAGCCTTTTTTCTCCCCTACTGACACTGCACTTTACCATTCATTCCATCATTCTTCTTTCTCTTTCTTGTTCGTGTTTGTTCTCGTTCTTAGAAATTCGAAGAGTGCAACGTCAGAAAAAAAAGTAACTCGCCAGGTGCTGAGTGAAAATTCAGGCCTGGAATCTGAAGGGTAGCGTTTGAAAAAGGGATTAATACGGTTCCGAAAATATGGTAGAGAACCCTAGAGAAGAAAAAAAAATTACGGATGCAAAATGTTAAGGAGTAAAAGAGTTTTTTCTTCTTTCGAATAAAGATTGTTAATTGAAGGAAAGGGATGAGAAAAAAATCGTCCAAGTTTGAGATGTGAAGATAAAAAAAAAGAGCGTCGATAAAATAGATCAAAAAGCAGACGAGAACAGAGAAGGCGAAAGGTATGAAAGGGTAGAGAGAAAAGAAGAAGAAAAAGGAGGAAAGATTGAGATGGTAGTAGTAGTAGTAGTAGTAGTAGTAGTAGTAGTAGTAGTAGTAGTTCCGGTGAGAAAGAGAGATGGGGTTTAAATTGAAATGACCGGGAGAAGAAAAAGGAAGTGGATAAGAAAAAGCAAAAAAAAAATCAACAGCTCTCAAAGAAGAAGATAAGAAAAAAGTGACGCCGAGAGAGAAAAGGAAATAAAACGGTAAGAAGGTGAAGAAGAGGAAGAGGTGAAATCTTGAAGGCTGAGAAAATGTGGTGTGGAAGGAGGGGGAGAACAAGAACCATAACACGGGGAGGAGGGAAAAGAGAAGAAAAAGAAAGACTGGGGAGGAGAGAGTCTCGCCCCGACAAACATACATCTCAATTTGCTTCAAAAGTCGGTGTTTTTTCTTTACGGAACAATAAGCAAGCTGCTTCCAGCCTGTTATCCACCGTAGTGATTTCGTAATCTCCCGGCTTGTCGACATCCGAGTCACGTCATCTCTTAGCACGAATTAAATGGATAAGAGTAACCAACAAGATGCCGATCCCTAAACCACAATTGCTCCCCTCTTCCCCACACACCAACACCATTGAAATTTGAAAGTGGGAGCCAGGTCACAGATTGTTTGGAAATTGCATGTCGTGTTAACACATCATTAGATCTTATTCCTTGATTAATGTCAAACCTCACCGTTAAGCAAATCTTTTTGCAATTTAATGAAAACTGGGATAAGGCGAAGCGGGTTTTTTTTTCTTTTTCTCTCTCCTTCTTTGAAACATTTTTTTTTGTCTCTCTTTCTTCTTGTCACGAATTCTCGCACTTAGTCGCATCTTTTTCTTTCTCGGCTAAAACTCTTTTGCCTCACAGCTAAGAATTCCGAACAGCAGGTACCGTAAGTGGCATGTGATCTTATGTCAGACAAAGCCAAGTTCAATATCAGAGGCGCATGGTGAAATCACGCTGTAAACATTGATTCTCATTTGACAATCAAATTAGCTCTGAACCTGGACTGTACTCAGAGAGGTTACAACAGAAGATATCAAGACTTGGGAACATTCAGGTACTGTCAGTTATTTTTTGACCTCGTATCAGACTGAATAAAGTTTGGATAGTATTGAAATGGCTTGCAAATTATGAGCATCAAGTACTGTAAGCGACTCATGGTTTCATGCGAGACAACAATACGCTTAGTATTAAAGGTACATCTTGAAATCACGCGGAGAGTATCATTTTGCATCTTATCAAGGAAGTTAAGCAGCATCGCATTTGGTCAGTGTTCAGATGGGTAACCGTTTAGGAATAACTGATACTGTAAGGGTCTTGTGGCCTGGTGTTATAAAGCTTAAAATTGAATGCTGAAGGTGAAATCCCACGGTTCTGGTCTCATCAACAGTTAAGCTGTACTTGGTAGTTAAACGGGTGAGCTATTGGGAAAATCAGGTTTAAGTGACATGCAGTCTTGTACCAGAGTAAACAAAGCTCAGTAAATAGAATGTCTGAAAATAATTGACTTATTGTTTGTTTTCTTTAATCTCACTATTTTCTCTGCAATTGTGTGTTTTTCCTTTGTTTCTCCGTAGCTCCTTACTTGAATCTTGATATTTACTAAGCTTAGCTTAGGTCAACATAAGGCCAAATGAGACGTAAGAAGATTGAGTTGCACCAATCCTCCATAGACCAGCTTGAATTGGATACCAGCATTCGAAATTTTAGACTCAAAACCCGTTCAAATATAAATAACTACCTCAGCCTCGAAGCATGCTCTCTAAAAATAGTAAATAATACTCTATTTTCTAAACTTAGCTCAGTGTGTCACAAGGCCACATCAAAGAGTAACATGATGAGAATTGAGCTTACTACGCCAACGAGGTGATCTTCGCGACAAGATTGTTAACTTCAGTTCCATCCGGGGCTAGACCACATATTTGAGGCACCTGGTGACAATCGAAATCAGAGCACAGTACACAACCGGCTTATGACACGTTGCTTCACAGCGAAATGAAGATGGCTATTTGGCCTGTTTTTTTTTGTTTTTTTTTTACTTCATTTTGTCAAAAGTTAATCTATTTTGTCAACCTCCAATACTAAGTCTGGAGTTGAATTTGTTTTCGTGCATGTAACAACAATGAGAACAAAAAGGAAAATCCTCACCAGAACGAGGGATGTGAACCGATTTGTAAAATTCACATTCCCCTACCGTGAGGCTGCCTTACTGACCGAGCTAAGTTAACGGGTCTTGGATAGTAAGATAATTTATCATACAAATAAATATATACATCTATCTATCTATCCATCTATCCCTCTCTATATATACATATAATTTTTATTTGATTTATACACACACACACATACACACACACACACACACACACACATACATACATATATATATATATATATATATATATATATATATATATATATATATATATATATTCTTATTATGGCATATTTTGCTCTTTTCGCTTTCGATCTTTTATTCTGTCTTTCTATCTGTCATCATAGTCTTAATTCTTTTATTCTTTCTTTATCTTATTCTTTTTTTTCTTTCTTTCTTTTTTCTTTCTTTCTCGCTGTCTGATTTCATATTTTCATTCTTTTATTCTCTCTTTTTATTCCTTTTTTTATATTCATTGCCTTTCTTCCCTTTTTTTCCTTTAATCTTTTCATTCATTCTTAAACCTTTTTTTGAAATTGTTATTTTTTCCCTAGATTATTACTTTCCATTCCCCTCGTATCTTTCTTTCAATCTATCTTGGTATCTATCTTATGTAACTTCACCTTTTTCAAATGACAGAATAAAACGTAAAAAAGGTAAAACCTGACAACCTTAAACAGGAAATGTGCTGCAAAGGTTACGCCTCAAACAATCACTGTGGCACACACACTAATGCTCTCTCTCTCTCTCACACACACACACACACACACACACACACACACACACACGCACACACACTAATGCTCACACACACACACACACACACACACACACACACACACGCACAAGTGCGTGCACAGAAAAAATGGAAGAAAAGAGAAGAAAAAAGAGAGAATACTGAAATATGAAGACCGACTGATGGGAAGAATAAACAATCAAGAGAAAAGAATCCAAAAGAATAAAAATGTGCAAAAAAAAAAAAAAAAAGAGAGAAAGAAAGAATTATAAGTATAAATATATCAACTAATTTTTCTCCATCTTTCTTCTTTTCTCCCATGAACGAAAATCAACAATCATAAGATATATTTTAAAATCATAACTGGAAGGGGTACCACGTTAATATAACCGTTTTGTTTTTAAAATCCTCGAAACTGTTTCATGGAGAAAAACTGTTGATCTCAACTGGAGAAAATTCATATATTCTACCATGAAACAAGAGCATGTAAAACAGGGAAAAAACGCTGAAGAAAATTACATAAATTGCATTGACAGATATTGGGAAATAGGTGACTGAAGTGACACAAAAAAAGTTTTTTTTAATGTGTCAAGTTTTAAAAGCTGTAAAGATTTCTAGACTATATATGTGTGTGTGTGTATGTGTTGATAGTAAATCGATAAAATCCAGCTAAAAGAATTTATCCTAATTTTATCAATGATACCAACAATATATATATATATATATATCATTGTCTACACTTCTTTTAAAGGCATCAAAGAAAAGGTTGCGCGCACAAGCTAGATCCCTATGGATATGCATTAACATGATGAAGAGAAACACGCATGCGTTTCCCAAATCTAGGGTTTGCTCCGCCGGTAAAATATTGTGGATTCAATTTTCTGTTGAGGTCCCTTCTAGTTTGGGCATCAATCAAGTCATCTCTCTCTCTCTCTCTCTCTCTCTCTCTCTCTCTCTCTCTCTCTCTTTACCTAACTCTAGTTTTCATGACTATTGGCCCAGACTGTTTGTATCATTTTATTCAAATCTCTCTCTCTCTCTCTCTCACGCACACACACACACACACACACACACACACACACACACACACACACACAAACACTCTTTATAAATGTGTACATGACATTTTAGGTACAATTTTTTGGGAAACATATTTCATCCGTCTCCGGCATTAACCGCGTAGCAAATCGAATAGCCTGCCACGTGAATGATTAAAGAAATGAGCATGTGTATGTATATGTATATATCAACACACACAAATATGTGTTTTTGTTTATTTAGGGTGGTACGAAAGTCATCGGTTGCTGAAGAGTGCCAGGGGCACGAACTGTTTACATTCACCGGGTACATATCCCTGTAAATCTTACTTATTATATGTGCATGTGTATATATATATATATATATGTGTGTGTGTGTGTGTGTGTGTTTGTGTGTGTGTGTGTGCCTGCGTGTGCATGTGTGTATGTGTGTATATAGATGTTTGTGTGTGTGTGTGTGTGTATATATAAGATTAATGATCAAAGTTATTAGATGAGAAATTTCTTCCAATTAGGGGGATTACTTTTCTTGTTGACATTCATTTGGATGCATGTCTGAATCCAAAAGATGGAAATGAAATTAAAACATTTTGTGATTGAGCGTCTTTGATCATACTTTTGGTCATTACGAAGATCAGAAAAAGCTGTAGATGATTTGGATTTTTGTTTTTTATTAAAAAAAAGATTCTTAGAACTCTGAATACTTGACATAATAGAATTTGCAGTTTGTTGCTAGTTTTCGAGCTTTCCTGACCACTACTTAAACCTACCAGTCAAATTCATCTTGTGTTGCAAATGTGACCTAGACAACGATCTTCGAAATGGGATGGAAAGTTCTTCCTCGCATCGTATAAGCTCTGGACTTTTCACCTTAAAAATCTCATTTGTTTTGCTCCACACAACACCCCTTGTCTTGTCAGTGATTCCAAAAACTTTAAAATATCGTAGAATCATTCTTTTATGATGGGATAAACGATTTACATGAAATGTCGCGTGAGGTGATAGAAAAACCATGGAATAGACTTTAATGACTAAATATTGATGCAATGAATTGATATGAATACGGGACTTTGTCAAAAATATCCTAGAAATCTTTGCATGAACTTAATTCCTGAGAGGAAGTGTGAGGTCATTGATTGCCCGGGAAAACACTGTGGTGATTGAATAACGATGTTATGAATTCATATGAATAAAAGATTTAGTAAAAAAACTTCTGGGAACAGTTGCATCAACCTATAATACGATATTTCTTGGTGCTGGTGGTGGGATCAAAAGTGGTCTATTATTTTAAGTATTTGTGGTCGGTGACAGATTAATGTTTCGCTTCTCGACGCCTGCAATAAAATATATGTTAGTCCTTTTGAAGTCGTCAACCATAGAATATTAAAGATGGGAAAAATTTACAAGTAGATATTTTTATTGCATAAAAAAACTCCAGGGGTAGGGCAGGGGTAACGTGGACTTCAGATAATGACTGAAACCTTTTCCCGTGTTTAATGGTTGCATATTTATTTGTTCATTTGCTTGACTGGATAACTGCGTGCATGACACTGGCATTATTGTTTTCGGGGGGCTTTGTTGTATTTTGATCACCATAACCTGAAAAACGATGCAGCCAGAAAACCAGTATGTATAGATGTATGCAAGGTAAGTAAATTAAAAAAAAAAAAACGTAAGAAGAAAATTAAAAAAAACAACCTTATTTAGATGAAATAAAACCTGTTATTTGCAATTATATCTTAAGTTGCCTCTATGAATATGCATTGTCATCGTCAGGACGTGTAAGCAAATGATTGGTGTAGATGCAAGGCATAGCAATGTCGTCTGTCACCGATACGCGCTGACGATCGGCTATATAAGTATCGGGAGTTATTTTTAGTTCGTTCATAACTGCAACTGACAAGCGAGACAACGGGTCGTATCATATCGAATTTCGTTAATCTTTACACCTTCTGTCAGGTGAGAAAAAAAAAACGATATCTCTCGGTATCTGGAATCACAAGAGAAACTAGTGTAACTAATAACTTTTGTTAGCAAATTGTATTTCGGCAGCTTCATTTTAACAGCCGAAAGATTAACAGAGAAATGAGTAGACATGATAGCAGAGATGCCGATGTTGTGTTTCCGACCCCTACCTCTGACTAGGTTCTTCGCCAAACAATTCGGGGTCCGTCTTTGGAAGAAAGTTAATGAACTGATTTTTTTATACCTCAAATAGATACATCTTTTTCTAAATAACACGTATCTATATAAATATGTTAGAAGTGGGTTTTTTTTAACTCTAATTATCTCAAAATAAACTGTTGACCAAATAAACTGTTCATAGATAAGATTAAACTTTGAATCTCGTATGATAGGTGTGATTTTGTATTATTTGCTACTTAAAAGATTAATCACCAATTAAACGTTGACTCCTTGTATGATACGTGTCCTGTTGTAGCACTAGCAATAACCCCGCAATGAACGAAAATGTTTGTGGGTAATCGACCCCAGACGAAAGAAGAGAACGCTGAATTCATATAAAAGTTCAGTCTATCGTCAAAGTATTCATGTGATTATTAACGAAACGTTTACTCTTTCAATAGGAATTGAAAACGAGGTGGAGTAATTACTGTAATCTACGTATAAAAGTAGATAAAATACAATTATATTTCTATTTAAAATTAATAGTTTTACAATCTGTTTTTTTTTTTTCCCCCAGCTTGGGTATTCGTTAGCTTGATCTGGTGGGTTGCTTAGAATCTCATTGGCAGCTCTGCATGATAGGATCCCTGGAAATGATACGTACGACGTAAGTACAAACTATTAATAAATCTTCAGTTAGTAAGGTAACTAGCGACTGCAGAATGAATGCAGGTTGTGTCAGAGCGCAGGAGACATTAAATACACTTTCTAGGGTAACTAACTAAAGCAGAAGTGGGGTGCCGACCGCGTATTAATAATGGTTAGGACGCTTGTATCACAGATCAGTTCGATCTTTACTGAATAGCCTTCCGTAATAACAGTGTATCTGACTAAGCCAACAGTAAATAACACCAGTAAATAACTAATTCGGTGGTGTAATGTGTTCGATCCCCGGTGAGTGTCCCTTTATAATAACAGTGTACCTCAAATCGGTTCGATCCTTACTGAATGGCCCTCTGTAATAACAGTGTACCCCACTAAGCTAACACCAGTAAATAACCAATTCGGGGGTGTTAGGAGTGCGATCCCAGGCGAGTGTCCCTCTATGGTAACGTTGTACCACACTAAGCTAACAATAGTAAATAAACAATTTAGTGATGCATTGGCTTCGATCCCCTCGGTAATATTGTTGTACCTCATTAAGCTAAAACCAATGAATAACCAATTAGGCGGTGTAGTGAGTTCGATTCTTACTGAGTGCTCTTCAATAGTGACTGTGTACCAAAGCTAAGTCCAGTAACTAACTAAGTCGCTATCGTAGTGAGCTCGGTTCTTACAGTGTTACAGTCTTACAGTGTGCTCCACATTTGTTGCCTTGTGTCAGTCTAGGTCAAACATGGTAAATATGAAAGGGGACGAAAATGGATATACAGTTTGAATCAATCCTTGAGCTACAAAGAGAACCGTTATCTTTTTAGGATGACATTGTCTTTGGTTTGCTAAAGTCCAACATTCTCCTCACCTGACACACTTTCATCTAGTGATCGACCCCGATTACGATTACCCATGGAAAAAAATCTGTATCAAATGAATTCTCGTGGCGTTCTACTTTACATAAACTGGCACAAGGACACGGATACGGGGCACTTGCTGAGGTAGGGATTTGCAAGAATAGTAAGAATCAGAAGGTTTCTACAGGAAAATCAGTAGCAATGAATTAACATCATATATATATATATATATATATATATATATATATATATATATATATATATATATATATATATATATATATATATATATATATATATATATATATTATATGTATATACATATGATACAAATCAGGCTGGCAGTATAGCCTAATATAATAATATACTAATAATAAAAAATAACTTCTGATATGTGATGGATTTATTTCATAGAGTGCTCGATACATTCAACTTTATACTATGGAACTTGAGTTGTTTTAGAGTAGAGCTCGAAATAAATTGTAGAATGTGGATTCGCTGCACAAACTTCGCCTGATGAGGCCCGGAGAGGGCAGAAATATGATCTAGTTTGTTTAGCGGATCCACATTCTACTATATATATATATATATATATATATATATATATATATATATATATATATATATATATATATATATATATATATATATATATATATATATATATATATATGTGTATATATATATATATATATATATATATATATATATATATATATATATATATATGTGTATATATATATATATATATATATATATATATATATATATATATATATATATATATATATATATATATATATATATATATATATAATAGCTTTTCGATTCCTGACCTCTGATAGTCCATTCCTTCTTTATTTTCAATGCTCGACGAAGACTGAGTGTCAGAACTTACCCGAACAAAATGCAGGTTAAACATTGCAGAAATCTGTATTTAATAATCAAATGTTTTCTTCCAACACGAATGCTAAAGGCTGGAACTCACTGCTATCACGTCTCTTGAACTCAGCAAGCTCACGGGGACTCCAATAAATTGAAATCAGTTCGAATCCTGCTGATGAATGAATTTGTCATTGTTGTAAATGAATGTTGTTTCATCGCTTTATGAGAAAAAAAGATATCTGAGTTTCAATTCATATCAGAGTTGCCTCATTAAAACATTTTCCTTTTTTCCTCTTCTTTATTGTCAGTTTGATTATTTTTCTTTGGTTTTGATGGCATGTGGAAGTTATCTGGGCCGGAAATCATGTCCCCTCCCTTCGTGACATTTCCCCCCGGGGGTCTGTTTAGAACATATTCTGCATTACTGGGTGCCACCAGATACAGACATTATATTATTGTGACTGTCAATTTTTTTTCTTTTCCATTTGTTTAATTTTGCGGACATATGTCCAGTGCCCTGGTGGGTATAATAAAAGAATAACATTTCAAGATGATTGTGACAGAAAGAAGAAGAAGAAGAAGAAGAAGAAGAAGAAGAAGAAGAAGAAGAAGAAGAAGAAGAAGAAGAAGAAGAAGAAAGAAAGAAAGAAGGAAAGAAAGAAAGAAAGAAAGAAAGAAAGAAAGAAAGAGAAGAAAATAAAGAGAAGAAAAACTAAAAGAAAACATAAAAAGAAGAAGAACAAACACAAAGAAAAAAATCAAAATAAACAATAAAAATGAAAAATAAAACCATAAACAAAAAATGAAAATGGAGAAGAACATAGAAGGGGAAGAGAAAGAAAAAGTGAAGGAAATAGACTAGGAAGCAGAAAGAAACTAAAAAGAAGAAAAAGGAAAAGAAAAATAGGAAATATGACGAGAAGGAAAAAAAAACTAAAGGGGAGAAAGAAAGAAAGAAAGAAAGGGGAAAAGAAAGCTAAAGAGAAAATGAAGAGAGAAAAAAATGAATTAAAAAAAAAAGTACAAGGAGAAAAGAAGATGAATTCAAAAAAGGAGAGAAAGAAAAAGTAGAAATAAAAGAAGTGGAAAGCGAACACAACGAAAAAAAAGAAAGAAAAGTGAAAGGAGAAAAAAGAATAAAGAAAAAGAAAAAGCAAAAAATGAAAAAGAAAATGAAAAAGAAGTCATGCAGTTCGTGGAAAGTAAAAGAAAGACTATAGCTGAACAGAATGGTAAGTCGAATAAATGACGTGGACAGGAAATATGAAAAGAAGAAAAAATCCATCTTTGACAAATCACGGCACCCAGCGGGAATCAAACTCCTTACACAGGTCTACGAGAAGCTTCCTATCTACTGAACTACGATAGCCACTTTTCTACCACTTTTCTATTTTCTACCATAGTCTACAAGGTCACGTATAAAGGGATAACCATCGAAATTCAAACTTACCACACTCCCGAATTAGTCCGCAAGACTAGCTTGCTAAACCATCGTGCTATATTGAGTGCCCTCAAGTATTTACCAAGTTTAGTGTTGTCTAATACAATTCCACGAAATTGGGGAATATAATGAGCACGAAACTCATCATCCAGGCAAGTAGCCTGCGTGACGAGCTTTCTTATTCATCATCGCTCTACAGGTGCACCCTGGTTAGTAACTAAGTTCACTTAGGTACCCTGTAAGGATCGAATTCATTTCAATAACAAGTGGTCTGCGTGACAAACTTGCTCATCGTCTCTCTTCGACCCAAGACGCAAATTTTAAACTAATTAGGAAAAAAGAAAAAAAAAAAAAAACTGAATGATAAATTATGTCAGCAACTAATTTGAAAGGAATTCGAAAGAGTGTGCCGTGACACATGAAAAACAAATGTTAGAATATTCAAATTGAAAAATCAAAAGAAAAAATAAAACGAAAATGAAATGGAATAAAAAAAAAAATTATGTAAATTTTTAAAATCAAATTAAAGAAATAAGCGTAAAAAATGAATGACTATTCACTGAACGTTTGATTCAGTTCGGAGTGGTTAAAGCTTTTTTTTTTTGCATTTTTTGTTATATTTTTTTTTTCAAAACAAATCGATTATCTTGCCAATTTTACTTCCAGGGGCGGAGCTGTAACGCTTGGAAATTCTCATCTTCATTATAAATATCTTAAAATTTAGCTTAATTGATATTTACCAAACTATGTTTTCGAATTCACCCTTGCAGTAATTGTTTGTGATAATAGACCGGTAATTTTGTTGCAAGATGACGTCTGTCCACATGTTGGAAACGATCATAGAGCTTGAATGGGAACTTCTTCTACATGCAGCCTATTTACCAAACTTTCCTTTGTTCCTCTCCGGGGAAGACATCATATCTGGTCAGTAGTTCAAAGTTGACGGTATCGAAAAATACACCAAAAACTTCATCCAATCAAAATCAGGATATTCTCTAATGATACACGATTCAGCTGTAATTTTATGGAAAGCCAGCGAAAATTATTTCATGACTGAATAATGATGCTATGAATTTATACTAGAAAAATACTTCCTAAAAAAATGACTCATTCAATTCAAATGAAATTTCCCTTGTATTGTTTAAATTTCTTTGTTACTTCTCTTATAACTCTACCATTCCCCTAAACTTCAATTAAAACTTTTATTTTATCAGTATTACTACTCTAAATTAATAAAATAGACGTATAGATGGTATTTAATTTGATAGTTTTTTGTTTGTTTTTTTCCAAAGTGATATTTGTGACCTATAGAATATTTTTTATGAATTTAGAAAAAAATGTTAAATGTACGTACAAACCACTTCAAATTAATAATCATTCTCCCACTAATTCTTCCATCCTCTTTATGAACGACACGATGCTCCTACTCCAATCAGATAAACTATCATCCACTTCTTACTCTCCCTTCCTCTCTATGAACAAAGTCACCGCTGCTTATTTTTTTTATCAGCATCCAGGTGGTTCAGTTTAAAAAGTGGGCGCAATTCTTTGGCATCAATTTACAACGTGAATTGACACCCCTCCCCCCACCAAAAGTAAAGAAAACTAATCACCTTAAAACATTTCCCGGGGTTACATTGGTACCCACAGTAAATTTCTGTGAGTTATCTTGTATCGTTTCATCGAGAAGCTGTTATACACAGACAGACAGATGGATAGACTTTTGGTGAATTATCATGTATTTAAAAATTACCCGTATGTTCAAACTGTAAACTTAATTTATTAATGAATAATTAAAATCCATGAAATCGCATTTTCTTCGAATCTGTGATGTTTATTACACATAATTAATCTTGGTTTAGCACAAGGTTACAATCACTAGGCTGTTAGTGAGGATCGAACTCTTTTTATTCGGGAATCTATCGGCGAGATGACCTCTCTAACCATCTAGCTATAAATCAGAAGCTTGAAAAATAGGTTCCATGGACGCTTTGTTATTTTTTTATCATTTCAAATAATTGTATACTCGTGTATCATTCAAAAACAAACATCCCCGCTCTCCGCCACATCTGACTTCCTGTCTGGGGTTGTGTCATAAATTCCCAGTCTACCTGCATTAAGCATTTCACTTTCTTCTTCCGCATGAGTTTCTTCCTGCGCGATGTCGTCTGGTTTCAAGCAATGATGACATTCATTGTTCAGTTTGTGAAGTTGAGTATTTCCGTCTGTAAGAAATATGGTGACGATTATCTAGGGGGCAGAATTTTTTCTTACTTATCCCTTCTTTCTTATTTGTTCACATCTTTATTTTTCCTTCTTTGTTCTTCTGTTTCTTTCTTCTCTTTCCTTCTCTTGTGATTTCTCCATTCCTTTTTTTTAAAGTTTGTTTTTTTTAACGTTTTTTTTTTAACAACATTCTTTCTTTCCTCTTCTTTGGATTTTTTTTCTCTTTTCTTCCTTTCTTGAATTTCAATTCTTTCTTTCTCTTCGTTTTGTTTCTCTTCGTTTCGTTTCTTTCATTTTTTTCTCTCTTCCACGATTTTATCCTTTCTTTTCAAAAGAATATAATAAAGCCCTAAAAGACTGCGGTTTTACCAAAACTAGATTTGAATTAGACGAAAAAGTAAAATCCAACGGAGTAAACCATAGCAACAACCAAAAAGTAGAGATACGAAAATCAACTGGTATACACTGCCATTCAAACTTCTTGGAAAAACCAACTTAAGAAAGATATTCATCTAATTGATAGAAAAACACTTCTCTCCGAGTAACCCACTGAGTAAAATATTAAACAAGAACAAACAGAAAATTAATTGTAATTGTAGGGATGATTCTAATAAATTCTTGTTATTAAATGCATAACAAAAACCATAATAACGTAATTAGAAATGATACCAACAGAAAATGCCTAAATAAACCAGACTGCTATTGTACAAACAAAAACAGATCTCCTTTGCAAAACAAATGTTTTAAATCGAATATATCAACCCCCGAGAAACCCTTAAAAGTGAAGTATTATATATTATATATTTCTGTCAGAATCATCTTGAATTGTTATTCTTTTATTATACCCACCACTTTAAAATAGGATTAGCCAACCATATATCATCATTTACAATCGAAAAATATGAAAACAGTTCATCACTGTCGACATATCATTGGAGACTAACTGATAACAAACTCAAAATGGAAATTATTAAAACAAACATACATATGCCAGAATTTTGAAACCTCATGTTATCTATGCCTAAATGATAAATTTGAAATCCTTACTTTTGTCAATAGAACAAAAACAAAATAGAATTATTAAAAAGAAAAAATGAAGTAGCGTTAAAATTCAGGCATCGCTCAAGATTTCTATTAACAAACGTAACTAAATAACCCACGTATAGATATAGTAAAAATCAATCACGATAGATATCTTATCCTCTCATTATTACCATGAACTTCATCATTATTTTATCATTTCAAAGAACAACCCAATCACCATAATTATCTCAGACGTGTAGAAACAGACTGAAACTAGAATAATTAGATTAAAAACTAACATCATATAGAACCGAATCCTAAAACTGAAAAAAAAAAGCTTTAAGTGAGAATGAAATACCTTCAGAGGGGAAACATACCAAAAAGAACTGATGGTTTAACTACATACTGATAACAAAAATGCCTACACCACATTCTCGTAATTTATGATTTATAACCACCAATAAGCAAAGAATCCCCACTAAATAAAACAGAAAGAAGCATAACAAGCAATGACCAACCAATAAAAAAATTATAAATAGAATAAAAGATCCTAAAACTTAGAAAAATAGACCTCCCAAAAAGTCCTAAATAAGAATACAAAATGAGCAGAATTATTCACCTGAAGAAGCCCCAAAAGGGCAGAAATATGAACGTGTTTGTGTAGCGAATCCTTACTCCATTACGTATAATATATACCAAAATACAAATCAGTAATTCAGTATTCGATGTGTGATGGGTTTATCTCACACAAAACAGCATCAGGGAGTACTTGAAATGAAATATCTCATTTTACTGTTAAAAACGGTGGAGGCGTTAAACCTTTCCGCTGACGATGAAGCTTTCTGGCTCCGAAATATGTTTGGAATAACTCTTTGTTAATAAACAACTCCACATTCCGGCTCTGTCTCAACCTTTTACATCAATAAATCTATAGCCTGATGATGAAAAAAGCATTGATTTTACGCAGTAGATATTCATTTTCCAACATAATCTTCTCCCATGTAAATGCATCTAATTCAGTGGTGAGCAATGGTCATATATTTAACATTACAGAGTGGAAATTTCTGGTTATTTTTCAATAACTTATTGATTCACTCTTGAATATATTTATATATTAGTAAGAGATGGATCCATAATCCGATAGAATGATTATAAATTGCGTTATATCAAATTGAAATTCTATTTGAAATGATCTGTTGGATTATACATCCATTTCTTGATAACATAATAGTAGCATTGAAAGAAACAAATAGAGCGGATTTAGACCATGAATAAATAAGATGAGAATTTGGAGTTAAGGCAGTTGTTTGGGTCTTTGCGTTACCGGCGGCTGTTAAGCTCAATGCCAAGAACAACGCTACTTTGGAGCAGCTACCTGGTTGGTCTCAGTAATCCCCATTTTCTTTAATTGTTTATTCTATTTATGTCGTCTAGGTCAGATGATACATTCATCGTATGGTAACGGGAGATCATTTCAAATACAGTTTCAATATAATGTAGGGCAATTTATAATCTTATATATAAAAAGAAAGAGTAAATACTTTACAGCTTTAGACCGATTAAAAACTTTTGTTCAAAGATGTTTTTGTATCACTTCAGTCTCTTATTTCCCAATATCCATTGATTTAATTGATACCACACATAACTTGATATTATGGCACTATATGTACATTTTCTCTTGATGGGATCTTCTGTTGTTTCTGTTGTACCCGTTTCAGGGATTTAAAAATATAATAGTTATGTCAACATGTCAACCGAGCTGTGTTGATTAAGCACCACCTCCCTTCCAGCTACGATTTTGATACATAGCTTATGTCATATTAAGTGTAGTTTGTTATCTTACATTGGCTACTGTAACTATGTATTGTATACAGATGTTTTTTTATACCACTCATCATTTGATCCTTTAGAAAAGCAGGGCTACTCACATAGGTCACCCCAAAAACATATTCAACAGTAACAGATCAATAAGTACAACCAAAGGCGTGATGCTTTGTTGATATGACTTGTATTGAGTCTTCACCCATGTGAATATTAAATCTGTGATGTCATTTTTATTCTCAGACTGCATGCAAACAACCTATGATGTAATATATATATATATATATATATATATATATATATATATATATATATATATATATATATATATATGTATGTATATATATATATATATATATATATATATATATATATATATATATATATATCTTGAAGCAGCTACCCTATCGATTCAATTCCTGCAGCAGGATTTCTATTTACGTTGTCTTGGCCAAATGATACATTCACCATGTTATAACTGGAGATAATTTCAAATAGGGTTTCAATATAATGTAATGCAATTATAATCATTTCTTCCTGATCACATATCCAATTCTTAATAATAATAATAAAATATATATATATATATATATATATATATATATATATATATAACATTGAACATTATGAAGTGAAAACTTCAGATTACTATTCAACAAATAACTTGGCCCACTCTCGTATACATATACAAATACACACACGTACACATACATACACACATACAATAACACACACACACACACACACATATATATATATATATATATATATATATATATATATATATATACATATATATCAAGACCCTCCAGAGTTATACAAATTAGATCCATTATTAAGCAACTCAGACCCACTTGGTGGTAATCATTCCACGATTAAATGGTATGAGATAAGCGCTCCCTGAAGCCAAACGGACATCCCGTAATAGATTAGAAAGGTCCCTAAAGCTAGAAGAGATTGATTGGATTGACACGTGATAGGCTTGTAGTCAACAACACACTGGACATTAGGAATTGGCCGTAAGCAGACATCACACTGAACACTAGTCTGCATACGTACTCACACACTGCGTTGAACTAGTTCAGGAACAAGGATTTGTGAGGCTGTGGACCTTAGTACATAAATGTTTTCGCATACATAGCTATACGTATATGTAAAAACCCCATTATCTCACCAGGAATGTTCCAACATACATGGCTATATATATTTGTAACAACCACATCATCTATTTATCGATCAATTTGATGCAAAAGTTTCCAGAATTCTTTTGAGAAAACGTTTTATTTGAATAAATCCATAACATCATTATTCTGTTCTCAAAGTATTTGCTGAAGATTTATATAACATTACATCATCTTTCAGTAAAATCGTGCATTCCATTACGAAAGAACGATTCCAGTTTTTATCCGGTAAATCCTTTGAAGAACTTCACGATTTCCTCAACTTGTTGAAACAGCTGAACTTATTTAGTTCGTCTCTCCATCAAGTATTTTATCGGCCTCGGTTACGCATGTGATCCCCCGGGGATCCATGTTGTGTGTAGTGATGTCCATCAGTTTTTTCCATTCTTGCAACATGACCAGCCCATTGCCATTTGAGTTTTCTAATGGGTTCTATGATGTCTTGGACTCCTGTTTTTTCCCTGATATGTTGAGCTGTCTTGTGATTTCTCAATATGAGGCTGAGTATGATTTTTTCATGTACACGTTGCATGGTTTTCAGTCTGAGGGTCAGTCTCTTGGTTAGATTCCATGTTCCAGCTTCATAGGTGACTATCGGGATGATGCATTGGTTGATTACTTTTCTTTTCAGGACCAATGAAATTTTCTTGTTCTTGAAGGTTAAGCCTGCTCTGCCGAAGGCTTACCAGCCTAGTTTGATTCTTCGCTTTATTTCTTCTTTTGAGGATTATCCATTACTAATACCGAAGTTCTCTCTCTCTCTCTCTCTCTCTCTCTCTATCTCTCTATCTATCTATCTATCTATCTATCTATCTATATATATATATATATATATATATATATATATATATATATATATATATGTATAAATGAGAAACGTCTCTACGCACAATGCCAGCTGTGGCCATTCAATGAACTAAAGTGAGAGCCACGAGAAATTCCGATGACCACGGTTGCTTGAAAATCGGTGGTGTCTATGTATAAGTATTTACTAAACTTTGATCCGTCTGGCTCAAGGCAACAAGATTGAGGCATTCAGTGAGGTTCAAACTTCATTCGTAATCGCCTGCGAGATGTATTTGCGTACAACCACTCCACACGGAGGCATCTGTATATATCATCTTCTGCAGAACTTGTCGGGCATTCAGTGAGAATCGAAATCACTTGAGTGGCAATGGTTTGTAGGATTTGCATGCGAATAACTGCTCAACGAAGTGGCGATCATATTTTCTAAGACCTGCTCAGTCTTGCACAAGACCACAAGAATGATGCTGTCACTAAGCATTGACAAAATCGTCTTAAAGACCAGCTAGACTCCACAGTGAGGCGCTTTTTTCAAGCCATATCCTCTAAGATTCACCAAGTTTGGCATAAGGTCAAAAGTGTGGGGCACCAAAAGTAGGACGAGCTCTGGATGACTAACTCACAAACCGCTACTCCAGTCTTCGTATCTATATTTACTAATGTTCAGATATTATTATTTTGTTTTTATTTCACATCAGGAAGAATTGTCGGATCGGCAACACGGTATCTAAACTTTATGTTTTACTATCAGCATCGGCATTCTGGAGTCTACTTGTATATTAAACCATGTGTACGTCTATATTTTTGTCGGTACCATTTGTCAGGGGATAACTATTAAATGCTAATTATAGAGTAATCTCCCTTATTTAGTAATCAAGTACGTGAAAAATCCGGGTTTAGCTTGGTTGAGCATAAGCAAGAAAATGACGGATCAACATAATGTTTTCGATGCTTTTAGAGCAGAATGCAAATTCCTAATTATAAAGATCTTGCCGTCATTTTTGACGACATTGGTAAACTAGTAAGAGAATAACAATGCCCGAATGTGAAAAAGAAGAGGGAAATAATCCTTGCTGTAACAAGGCAAACCTGGCAAAGTTAATTTCATCCTTCTTGCAGATTGGCTTTTAGGAAAGATTCTCTGTCTGAGAGTAAATGTCATTGTCTTTAATATTCAATACAATTGGCCATGATGAATTGCCGAAGGGGAAGACAACGACATAATCACTGTCCGTTTCCGGACGATTTGGCTGCTATGAGCACTAAAAGAGCATTTTGATGGAGCAACCGAAAAAGCCCTTAGGGTAAATAGGAAACGTGACTATTTTAGTCACCAAACGAGGAAGAAAAAAACAGGGGCAACGAATTGTTCATTTCTATCCATCTATCTATGCATCTATCTATCAACCTATCTATATCTCTCTCTCTCTCTCTCTCTCTCTCTATATATATATATATATATATATATATATATATATATATATACATATATATCGATCTTTCGTACTCAATTGAATTCCCCAATTGTTCGGCCAATTCACGCCATAAGGGCTCTCGATGTCGAGGCGTATTGTTGACTATTTATCATTCCATTTTTTTTTTTTTTTTAATTTACGGTAGTTGTTTATGTTCCTTGTGATCTACCATGAGGAGGGTTCCATGGAAGAAATGTATCAAAAGTCTCATTTACTCCAATGGTAACACAATAAGCATAACCCAAGGTAGAATGTTGCCACCGAGTGCATCTGACCCTGATATATGTATGCAAGATTCCTTTCGGCTTAAAAATAATTAAATTGCTTCCCTCACGACTACTCCACAGTTTCTATCCTTGGTTTCAGTCATTTTCTGGGCTCACAAACTTGATATTTTGAGCGCCAAAGAAGAATCGTCTAGGCACCAGATTTTGCAATTTTGAGCCAATTTCAGCGCTCAATCTGTGAGTAGTGTATTGCAAACTCAGTCGCCTGGAATAACTGCAAAAATCGCAAAAAATTGACAAAAAAATTGACATCATATGTATAGTGTAAATACATTGCTAACGATTTTCCCATAGAAATGCCTTGAAAATGAGGAAAAATAATTTTGGCTAGTAATTGATGCAAGAATGACCGATAGAATAAGGCTATTATATGCACAATATAAGTATATTGATAATGATTTTACGGAAGAAATGTATTAAAAAAGAGAAAGAAAAGGATTTGCAGTGGTCAGGAATTAAGACAAGCTCTAATGGGAGGGTATGAGTACTATATATATATATATATATATATATATATATATATATATATATATATATATATATATATATATATATATATATATATATATATAATGTAAATCCACTGCTATTGATTTTGCAATACAAATGGACTAAAAATGAGTAAGGAAGAGACTATCAGTGGTCAGTAATTTATCAGCAGAATAAGACTATCATATGTTCAATAGAAAGTCATTGCTAATAATTTTAGTATATGAATGTATTGAAAATCAGGAATAAAGTAAAAATCAATGATTAGTAACTATGGTAAGAATTATTGGTTAAATAGAATTATTATATACACTGGTTTACCTGTGCCGTCAAAAATGACTGCATCTATGAAATAATTGGATACACATTGCATTTTATATACGTAGATAATGGAGATTTGCATCGCAGTCAGCTTGGAGGAGAGCGTTCAGTTATCCACAAAAGGATGTTTTTTTGTTTTTATTTTTAGTACTTTTTATATTTTCATTATTCCTTATTACGTCATTAGGACATGGCTGGAATCCTATCTTACAAAGTCAGTTGTATGAAAGGAATTCTATTTACTACGTAGGTTGTGATACTTAACGTAACAGAGGACATATGCAAATCGCTAATTATTATAAGTGTTTATTGTTTCCATTCCAGTCAGCGTGGAATATAATCGCAATATTACGTTTTTCTATGTTCTAAAACACTATATCTTGATCGAGCCCCCTTTTCGTTTACTAAATATCTCTTTTAATAATAAGTTGATTCAGCCATGAGTGTAGACAGTGAACTTTTTTTTGAAAGCATTCCAGGGTAAATGTTCATTACGACTTGAATCTAAAGACAATTATTGTCGTTACGAGAACTGTGTTGGCGACTGTCAGTGTGTCAAGGCTACTTTCAATGGGCGGAGGATATTCAACTGGAATACCTATCTAGTGGAGATATGTAGTTGTGTGAAACTATTCAGAACGAGGTCTGCTTCTTCTGCCGTAACTAATTACCAGTTGTCTAAAAAGCCTGAGTTGTGGTATTATTGTTATTCTATGAATCATCCGGGCTCTGTATCCTCACTATTGTTGTCATGATCGGTGCATTCCCCGACCTTCCGTATGTTGTGAGATGTAGTGTTGTTATTTAGATGATTATCCTCGTCTTTCTTGTTTTAATCTTTGGTGCGTTTTCCAGCCGGCTCACTGTTGTTAGAAGTTCTGGATCGCAGTATGGTTATTAATCCATGAATTATTCGATGTGGTATCTTGATCGTTTCAATTGCTGCATATTGGTCGGCACATTCCCCAAACATCTAACTGTTGCAGGAATTCCTTTGATGGAATTCTGACGTTAATCGATTAATTATTCGGGCTAGTATTCTTTTTTTCGTGGTTTCGATTGAAAGATCTTGGTTTATGCATTCTCCGATCTTCTTCAAGAGCATGCAACAAACGCATGTCACCCCCAAAAAAAATTACTGGTAGAATTCCTGAGAATAATTAATATCATGATAGACCATCTTAGGTTTCATGTCTAATTTTTAAAAAATAGAATAAAATAAAGGGAAGATAACTCGTCCGTCTTTAATGAAAATGCTTCAACACTTAACATTGAGTGCAAACGACCAAAGGTTCGTCGGCAGTGATTATTTGCTTTTCCATTATTTTTATTTTGACAGCGAATAAATGGAAACCGGATTTATTTATTCACTCGTTTAGAATTAAAATCATTATGAAAGAAAAGCCATAAAACAGAAACTAAGCGTTTAAAAACGCAACCCACACAAAATCAATCCAGGCGCTCTTGTTCACATGAATAGGTTTTAATATAAAGGATATAAAACGAGTATGTGCGTGTGTGTGTGTGCGTTTAAGAGACAGAGAGACAGAGAGAGAAAAAGAGACAGAGACAGGGAGAGAGAGAGAGAGAGAGAGAGAGAAGTAGTACTGGGTGAAGAAGATGTGGAAGGAAGGGAAAATGAAGCTTTAAGATTACGACATAGAAGGAAATAAAAATAAAAATAAAAAACGTGTGGGTTGATTCATTGTAGTCTTCAGTTTTTCTGTTAGATTTTAATTTGATTTCTGATTACTCAGTGCCCGGATGTTGAATAGCGGTAGCGACATCATCAGACGCCCCAATGAAACATTGTAGACCCTGGGAGTAATCGAGGGGAAAAAATTGAAGTGATATTGAGGATGGCGAGCGAACGGGAGAAAAAAACAAACTTCGTTTTATTGGCATTTTATCGATTCAAAGAAAATATCACATCTTTTTTAACCGGAAAAACCAAGTGGATAAATGATTTACGATGGCGTGACATAATGGTCATCTATTCAGTTAATCACTCAGTGTAGGGCTACTAACTCTGACTCTCTCTCACTCTCTCTCTCTCTATATATATCTATATCTATATCTATATATACATATATATATATATATATATATATGAATGAATGCATTATATTATATTAAAACTCAATTTGATATGACCACCCGTTGTTTGACGGAGAATGAGTCACTCAGCCTGAAAAGCGTAAATAGGATGAAAAATTGAAGAAATTGAGGCTACTGCAGGAATCGAACCTGCGATCGATAAGGTAGTCGCTTCAACGCAGTGTGGCTTTAAACCATTGGGTTAAACAGCCCGGTGGAATGTATGTACCGATTTCTTAACACACACACACACACACACACACATATATATATATATTGAGAGAAAGAGGAAAGGAGAGAAGTGGATGGAGAGGGCAGAAACGAACAGCTTTTTCATTCTTAGAGTGGTTATTAACGACGACATCATCATTATCTACATCATCATCGCGGGGTAATGTAAAATATTGAGGAGACTTGCTGTCACTTGATATCCAACGAAAACTACCAAATATTTGTGGTGTGGACATTCTCCACATTAATCATAATAATTATCAGAATGAGTCTTGGAGTGCTGATGAGACTTGCTGTCATCAAGTCCCCAACGAGGGTCGCTTGATATTGCTAGTGAGGAAATTCTTTAAAATGAGTGTAAAATAGTGTAAACGTCATGCATCATACATTATGAATGCACTGGGAACTGTGCAAACGGCTTTGGTTCGACTATGTAAACAAATGGTATCTGCACAAACCAGGTGTTGTCAGAAAATCAAAATAATCGACTAGTCTGGGATACGCTATCCAAGCAAGAACACTGGATTCGATCGGAGAATAACGATGCAAGCGCTGGAGATCTAATAAGACTTACTATCACTCATTTCCCATTATATAACCACCAGACATCTATCATGAACATTCAAATGCATGGACGTATTTTGGAACCCTGTCTGTCCGTTGTGGACTTGGAGTTAGGGGAAAGGTAATTGCCAATATTCAGGAATTGATGAGAGTGTTAATGACAAAATAGGGCTATTACGTGTATAAAATATAGTGAAGACATTGCTAATTATTTTACTATCGAAATCGATTGAAAATCGAGAAAAAAATCTTGTCGGTGGTTAGGGATTAATGACAGTGTTATTGGCAGAATAAGGCTATTATATGAATATAAGAAAACATATTGCTAATGGCTTTACAATAGAAATGCCTGGTAACCATTATGAAAGGATTTTCAGTGGTCAGAACTTGGTATGATTGGTAGGCTAGGACTGACTATCTATCTATCAATCTATTGGCTGCTCGAAAAATGATGATTCTTGAAAGATGAAAGTCCAGTAGATAAGTAATAAATGGCGGGAAAGAAATGGAATGGAAATGAGGCGCAACCCCGGTGCAAAACTGAAAAAAAAAAATCGATTGATTTCATCAATCAATATGGCTGACGATTTTTGCTTCCTTTGTGGACCTTGTGGTATTCAAAACACCGCAGTACGTAATGTCCATCCGAGACTCATTGCAGTCGACAGAAGCGTGGAAGAGATAAGTTTCGCTTTCAATTCAGGTCGATAACGCCAGGGAATTGAACGATGGAGACATTTATGAGGACTTCCCATTTATGGGCTGTGTTCACTCATCCATAGCAAGACAACGCACCATAAAGCGTGCCATGTCAGACATAAAATGCAATTTAATATAATTTACCATCTATCGCAGAGACTTCATACCTATATCACATTTTATTTATATTTACCTCAGTCTGTTTGTAACTATTTCAGTCTGTTCATACTTGCTTGTCTCGGTCTCTTCAGATCTACCTCAGAGTCCAAAATTCTGTTACTTAGTCTGTGTACATAGAGACAGACTGATATATATGTATATATATATATATATATATATATATATATATATATATATATATATATTGCATTATATTATATGGAAGCTCATTTGAAATGATCTCTCGTCATTACGCGGTTGATATTTCATTCAACTTAGACAACATGAATAGAATAAACAATTGAAGAAAATGGAACTGCTGCAGGAATCGAACCAGTCACCTTTAAAGGGTGCCAGCGACTGTTTAGCTCAATGCTGGGAGCATCACTATATTAAAGCGGCCACCCCATCGGTGGCAGGTTGTACTCCTGCAGCAACCTCATTTTATTTAATTTTCTATTTCATTTGAATTGTCTTAATTGACTGATATATATTAACTGTGTGATGACGGGAGATCATTTCAAATAAGTTTTGTATATAATTTTTTTCCAAATTATAATTCATTTTGTCGGAACAAATACATTCATTCCTTGATATATATATATATATATATATATATATATATATATATATGTGTGTGTGTGTGTGTGTGTGTGTGTGTGTGTGTGTGCACGTGTGTATGTGTATCTATTGATGAATATCGAGGTGATAAAACTGAGAATTGGAGACCTCTTTTTCAATTTAACCCTGTTTAATATCTAGTATCAATAACCCCGGGTGCGAACTTGAACCCGGACAACGGAAAGATAGAGAATTGCTTAACTTATGGAGTAAACAATAAACAGAGACAAAAAAAACTTCTGGAAAAAAATGGTCAATATTAAGATTCAAACACACCTTGACTTTATTTCAGGACCAAAGCAGCCAAAAAGATTTTGAGGAATCCGGTTATACGCTTTCATGTATAAACTAGATATAAACTGTTCGTACTGTAATCTATATTTTCTTAATCCTTGAAGTGTCTATTCTATGATTCTGTGTTAACAGGCTGTAATAATTTCCGATTGAGTTTTCAATCCAACCCCATATAACATACAATACAAACCTACCCTGACAGTAAAAAAAACAAATCCTATAAATACAATACAGAAACAAATGAACACATTTTCTATACAATTCTAACCCAAGCAATTAAGAAAAAAATGGTTATTGTTCTGATACAAACTCATTTTGATTTCATTTCATGAGACAAGCAGCAAATCGCGTGATATACTTTCATATATACACTACAAATCAACTATTTGTCCAATGATCTTCTTGGTTGGCTAACCATTCGAATCCAGAACCCTATTTTGACCATTAAATATTTTGTGCCCTAAAATACTTATGATCCTGATCACGAGTAAAAAGATCGTCAAAGTTATTCTCTCCGATCTCCACCTCTTTCTCTTCGTCATCCCACTCATACTCTCTATTCTCCTCATCCCCAGTCTCTGGGTTCTTTTCCTGCATGATATACCTCCTCTTCGAGCTCCTCTTTCCCTTTCGACTCTTGTGTTCCAAATCAGTACTTCGATGAGAATAGGGAGTAGGATGAGTCCGACCGTTCAGATGACCTCTAATAACCCTTCGTCCAATGTCTTCTACCATACCAATCCCCTATCACAGGGTTAGGGGCCTTTCGAATTTTGGTTGGTTACTCGGGCTGCCTTGTAACGGGCTCACTGCAGATTGGGGGATGGGACATACATGGGTGGGGACAGGCGTTTGAGATCTACTTTAGAATGCGAGTCCAGTATTTTGCCAGCATCCTCCATTTTTGCAGCATGTTTGCCCGGACAGAATCAGCCGATTTCACTCGTGCGTGACCCAAAATAATGCACATTAAGGACTCTGTCTCCTATTGGAACTCATCTGTGACCAGGCAGAATGCACCAAGCTGGAAGCTTTATAGAATTTAGGGTTTGAAAGGAGGCATCTGAAAAGACTAACATATACTGAGTTATACATAAACAGAGCGCGTTAGACAAGTATGAACAGCCTGATATTACGTATCTACCCAAGTCTGTTTGTGTCTATCTATCTATCTATCCCAGTCCGCTCATTCGATTCAATCTCAGTCTGTTCATATATAATTCAGTCTGTTCTTATCTGTCTTTTGCAGTCCCCTCCCTAACGACAATTGTCAAGGAATTACGTAATGTCAAGTGCTGAGTTCCTACTATTATGGTTTGCAAGTCTTGCTTGTTTACCAGTACTCCACACCTTGACAACCGAATTCTAATATTTTCAAACAATATGTTATGATTAATTGCTCCTACATATATATATATATATATATATATATATATATATATATATATATATATATATATATATATATATATATATATATATAAGAAATTATGTTTTGTGCGGTAAAGGCTCAATAACAGTAGAATACCGAGTGAGGATTTAATATTCTATAATAGCAATGGCCCGCAAGACTGGCTAATCACCAATCTCTATCCTCAGGGAGGTTCACTATTATTTTGGACCCGTGTTGAATAAAGCTAAGTTTAGTCAATACCTATTTAAGAAAAAATAGAACGGGTTCCCTCGCTATTCGAAACTAGAATGTCCCTTCTCGCTGACACAGCTCAAAGCTATGACAGCACAAAGTTTGTTTTTTTTGTGAAATGGAAGTGGCGTAAAGCGAACTTTCATGAAATGGGGTATACTCTGTGTTGGATTAAGACATGGTCTTTAGGGGTTGTAGTCAAGGGGCCTTCACTAAGTGGGGGCCTCCAGAGATTAAATGAAAAGTTTTTCTAAATGCGAATGCAGAATCAAAGTATAAATACTCCATGTTATCTTTTTCTTTTTTTTTTTTTTTTTTTCAAAAGGGTTCAATTATATATTGTATGTTTATTCGTAATAAGCATTACAGCAAAAGTAAACTTTGAACCATCTACCAATCGGATGACGGTTTGTGACATCTGGGAACAATTACAACGAACTTGCTCTCATGGTAATTGAAAACAACTTTCTCAAGAACTTATAATTTACTGATGTTTTGGAGAAATTTGCTTCCAAGAAATTACGCAAAGTAGATGTTCGGATTTTAATTGTTGTTAGTCTTGTAAGTGAAATTTTCCTTTTTCTTTAACTTTTTCAGCCTTCTGAAGCTATTACTGTGGCCTCACGGTAATTGAAGCCTAGATGTTTACAAAATCTTAATCTGGCACTGGGTATACCTATCAGTCTATTCCAGTCTCAACCTTTTTTATCTGTATTCACGTTCTTCAATAATCCAACTATTTCTTCACATTAACTCGCCATGTTTTAGGTTCGCTGCGTCCTCCTTGTGTGAATACTGGAGATAAACATCCTTTTCTTCGTTTTTGACTTATTCTATTACCTCTGCCGATGAAGTTGGAGAAGTATGTGTATTTGGTCGCGTCTTTACGTCCGTCTGTCTCCAAGATATCTGTGAAAGTCCTTACTATATCTATAAGCTCTCAATGGATTTCAATGGAATTTTGTGGGTCAGTGAGAAATGGGGTAAGGAATAGTTAGTTAACATTTATGGTTACATTTATGAATCTGCTCATGACTGTCCACGTGATGTCTCCAAAAGTTCCTAATGAATTTCAATAAAATTTTGTGGGCAATAAGAACGGATTGGATTTTGGTGCAGATCCATTCCATCTATGTTGTAGTTGTGTGTCTGAATCGCACAATATCGCCAAATATCCATGTCTGTCGACATGATATCTCCAAAAGTTCTCATTGATTTCAATTAAGTTGTATGGAAAGGTGGACATTAGGCCAAGGAGGACATGATTAAATTTTGGGTTGGATTCATAAATAATGACTTGCCTTGGTTTTCGTTTCAGTGTTTTTTCTTCCTCTCGGTCTCCCTTTCTGTCTCCCTCTTCTCTTTCTCTCTTTTTATTCATTTGTTTTGTTTTACTTCCCCTATCCTTTCTTTCTTTAATTCATTCATTTTTTCTTTCACTTGGGTCCATCTATCCCTTGTTTCACTTTTTATTTTCTTCTTCCCTTTGTTCATTGATATTTTGTTTTGCTACCCCTCTCCTTCCTTCCAATTTTTTTCTTTCATTCTTGGCTTGTTTTATCTTTCGTCCAATTTTTCTCTTTCTTCTTTCTTGTTTTCTTTTCTTTTTTCTTTCTCTTTCTTCATTTCTTTCTTTCTTTCTTTTGTTTTTAAAAGTCTATCTTTGTTTCTAAACCTATTTCCGTCTCTATTCCTCTTACTATACTCTGTGGTTTCAATATAAGCTCTTCTTTTTTCTCCTTTCTCTACTTTTTTTGACTGCATCCCTTTCAATCGATTTGTACCCCCCTCTCTCTCTCTTCTTCTTCTTCTCCTTTCTCTCCCAGCACACTTTCTGTTTTTCTTTCTCTTTTAGCGTCTCTCTGTCTTGTTTTGACCCTCTCCCAAATTCTCTCTCTCTTTTTGCTTTTGTACATCTGTGTGCATGTGTCATCCAACCAAATGCAACTAATGAGATTAGGCCGCTGCTAAACTGATTCAGACGCGGCTCATTTAATCAACGTGCAGCCAATGGGAACGACCGTTGGGACGGGGGCGCTGTCACCGGTTCTATTGCCATGTAAAACCGCCATTTTGTTCAGTACACATAGAAAAGTCTTTTCATATACTCTAAGTCATGTGTGTTAGTGTGTGTGTTCAAAGAAAATTCAGTTCTTCACCGTGACTTCAAGTTTCATGCCAGTGATGCAATTGTCAAACCACCTCTGTTTCTGTCTCTGTCTCTCCCTCTCGGTTTCTCTATCTCTGTCTCTGTCTCTCTCTCTATATATATATATATACATATATATATTTATATTGAGAGGGAGAGACCGAGACTATATATATATATATATATATATGTATGTATATAAATATATATATATACACACACACATATATTGAGAGAGACAGAGAGACAGAGAGAGACACAGAGAGAGACAGAGAATATATATAGAGAGAGAAAGAGAGAGAGACAGACAGACAGACAGAGATAAAGAAAGAGATTTCCTTGTTTATAAATGCAATTGAGAAGATGTACGTAGAAACATTTTGATAAAAATATACAAAATTTATACCCCAGTTATACAAAATGTCAAACAAAATACTATCTATCTATCTATCTATCTATCTATCTATCTATCTATCTATCCAAATACTCACTCATATGCAAAATATACACATAAATATACCAAACTTTTTTGATGCTTGGATTATTCTTTATTTCAAGTATAATATATGAAGAGGTATGCATAACGTTTTTTCTTCGGGTGCCCTCTATACATGGATGTAGATACATGTACACGTCATCTTTTAACGAGATTAGCCAGTCTCTTCCTAACGAGATTACCCACAATCCCTTGGCGCTGATGCAGAATGACATTTGCTATGATTCCGGTTAACAACCCTGATACAAAATGCCACGATTAGGCCTTTCAGGAATAAATTTCAGATTAGAACGTTGCGGGTATGTGTAGGGGTGCGAATAATGGGAAAATTCAAGCTCTTACGCAGCCAAGCGGGTAAGTGTTGCTTCAAGCCATCGGAAACGATGCTAAAACTACTGTTTTGCACCGGCCGAAAACCTGATTATGACGTGAATTTTCCCATTGATAGTATCTAGTGACTCTTCAGTGTGGTCAAGTGACAGCAACTCTCTTCACTACTTCCATGCATTATTATTATAATTATTATTATTATTATTATTATTATTATTATTATTATTATTATTATTATTATTATCGAATATTTCACACCAGTTGCCTGGTGGTTACCGCTGGATGTTGAGTGACAGCAAGTTTCTTCAAGTCCCCAGCCCTCCTCTCCACACTCTCATAAACCACAGTTATACTGTGGTTTACAGTTCCACACCAGTTGCCCGGTGGTCATCGCTGAAGGCAGAGTAATAGTAAGTCTCCTCAGTTCTTTAGCCCACATCTCATCTCTCCATCGCTTATCACGCCAGTGCTGTGGTTCACATCACTGCTATCATTTTCCTTCCTCCTATGTTAGGCCACTGCTAACATTCAGTGTCGTAGACCATATATTTCTAGTATTTTCTTCAGTATCCGTGCAGTTCCCTGGCAGTGCTGTGGTCTGGTCAGTCTCAATCTTTCCTTTTATTCCGAGCTCCTCCAATCTCGCCCCCAGTGTCTTTGAGACAGATATTTGCATTTCACACCAGATATCCGGTGTTCGTCACTGAAGGCGGTGACATTAAGTGTCCAGCCCACTTCTCAATGTCATCACGTATCATAGCAGCGCTGTGGTTTGTGCCACTGCCTTGACCATGACATTCTCATCCTGGCTGCTAGGCCATTGCTGATGACTGGAAGTCGTATATCCCATGATTCAAGAACTCTCCTCAGTATTCGTGCAGTAGTGCTGTGGTCTGTGTAGTCTCAATCCTTCCGCTCAAACTCTGTATACCTTCAATCCTCCATCTCAAGCTCCTTCAATCTTGTTTACAGTGTATTTGGCATGGTTCCGAGTGCACCTACTATCATTGGTACTACCCTGACTTTCAAGTTCCATTCATTCTTCAGTTCCCTTGCTAAGTCCTAGTATTTTCCTCGTTTTTCACTCTCTTTCATTTTCACTATATAATCTAGAGGCACAGTCTTGTCTATTATTTGGTAGGTTTCTCCCTAGTTAGACTACTAGTTCCAGTTTTCTCGCTTGGATGGGGTAGTCGGTTTGGATGTCAAAGTCCCATAATAATTCATGGCTTTTATTTCCTAGGACTGTCTCCAATTTGTGCTGATACCATTTGTCAGTAAGGTCGGATCCCAGTCGTTTCATTCCTTCCCAGTGTATAACTATTGCTACACTTTCGTGTCTGTTCTTGAACTCGTATTGTTATTAGAATGCATTGATCAATTGAGACACATTCTTTTTTATTGACTTTATCACAATAATTTGACAGTAACCTTGGATCCTGTTTAGGTGTCTGTCAAATTTTGTACTTTTTATTTAGACAATACACTTTTTTTCTTTACCGATATTGAATTCCCATTTACAAATCATTTTGAATGATTTAATTACTGTGTTTTGTCGAATTAGTGCCACCGAAAAAAATAGTGTTTTCTGATGTCTGTAGCTTGTTTTCAGAGTGCTGATTCGATGTCTTCTATGGCCTTGTATCAAACTAGTCTGTCTCTCGCTGAATATCAACGATATGAAAGTGTTAGAGCTCGTCGAAGTTCCAAATTTAATTTAGGGATTATATTAATGGTTGTCGATGGTGCAATGACCGCTGATGTCTTGGCGGGAAATGACTGAGGGCAACCAATAAAATCTTGTTTCTGACAAAATCTTTCTTTCTACTTCATTAAACTGACGTGTGGCTCCCTTTTCTCTGATCGGCTTTCTTTTCTTCCTTTTTTTTTTTTTAAACCCTTTTTCATTCTTTTTCTTTCTTCCTTTTTTACTTACATTATTTCTTTCCCAAACTATTCTTACAAGAAAAATGTTCGAATTCGATTTTTTTTTTACTGATCTTTTTCTATCGAGCTTCTTTTTCAATTTTTTTTTCCTCTTGTAGATTCTGTTTTTTTGTTTTTTTTTAATGTTCTTGAGTTTCTGGTCAGCCATTTTTCCCTTCCTTCTTTTCTTTCTTTCCTTTTTTTTATCTTGATATTTTTCTTACCTGTCGGCTTTTCTCTGGCAATTTTCTCCCTTTCTTTTTTTTCTTCCTTTATTTTTCTTTCTTTCTTTCTTTCTTTCTTTCTTCCTTTCTTTTTCTTTTTTTCTTTCTTTCTTTCTTTCTTTCTGTCTTTTTTTTTCTTTCCCGTATTCTTCTTGAGTAAATTATTTCCCTTCAAACTTTCCTTTCTACACCCCTCCCTGACTTACATACTTCTAACATGCTATCTTCTTTCTATACATCTTATTTGTTGCATCTCTTTATCTCTTTCTTTTTTTTTCTTTCTTTCTTTTTTTTTTTTTTTTTCATTCCTTCTGCCTGGTGTATACATCCAGGGTATTTTGTTTGTTGGTTTCTTTGTTTCTTTGTTTCTTTCTTCATATTATCAAGTTACATTTCCCCATAGCATTTGCAAATCGAAATTACGACCCGGAAACCTTATTTTTATTGCAATCTTGTTAATTCCGTTGCTATTCATCAAAGGAAGGAAACAAGAAGCAAAAAGAAGAAACCAAAAAAAGAAATAGATTTAAAACCTTGCTAAAACTATGGAGACCGGAGAAGGACACAAATTAAAACAGCGAAGCCACCGTCATACCTTCAGTTAAAAAAGCAATCCCTCTGAGACATGGAAAAGACAGCCAAATAATTGTGTGTAGGTATCCATATTTTGTCCAGTGTAAGGATCGTGTATGGGCATAAAACGTCTCCGAATAAGACCTAGTGTTTTATTGTGCATTCAAATTTAGAAGTGCTATGGTAAGTCTTCCAGGCGTCAATCATGCTGACTGAGTGAACAACAAATTATATCCGGACTGTCCCACGAAGGTGATATAAACCTTCGTCGAAAATCAAGGAGGTGGAAGAAGTCTGAAAGAAACAAATTCTTTGGTGCACCATCCATCATTTTTACCCAGTGATCTGTGAGAGGATAATATTCCGAAAGTAAACACAAAAGTCCTCGTGTAGCATTATAACGTAGGTTTATTTTTTCGTTCAGGGACATCTTCGTATTAGAACTTCAACTTCATAAATAAATCAGCGTTGGGGGTGTACAATTGCAAGCGTTTGTAATTGAATATTTAGCATCTTCGAAAACTGGCTCAAACTCAAGCATATCTTCAAAAACAGGCTTAAACTCAATGAAGATTTTTGGCTGTATGTATAAAGTGTGTATATGTGTAAATGTAGTTTGTCAGTTAGTGTATCATGACGAATGTGATGTAATGTTCTCAGGATGGTTGTTTGTTATTGAGACCATCGTGAGAAATACTTTTTTATCTGGAAACCCAGCTATCTTAATGCAATTCAAGGGTCTGTGTGGTTTCGTTGGTCCGGTTTTTCAATTTTTTCTAATATAGTGAATCTACCGTATCGGTAGTCATGTTGTGCCAATTTAGAGTGCTGTTCTACAGTTTATAGTCTGTTATAGTATATCAATTATTAGGTATCTATAATTATTTAGAAAAGAGAAAGGCCATTCTGATTTTCCAACGTATTTTTTTAGCAACGTGTGCATTCTAAGAGGTAGATTTCGTTTTTAATTTTGCAATTGGATTAGTGGTATATTTTGTACGTTTTCATGGTTATTGAGCAGAAGGAACTCGTGAACTTAGGGTGTTTGCAGGATATATATATATATATATATATATATATATATATATATATATATATTGCGTTATATTTTAAAGAAATATTCATTTGAAATGATCTCCCGTCGTTAGACGGTTAACGTGTCACTTAGCCTAGACAACGTGAATAGAATAAACTATTGAATAAAAATGGGACTGTTGCGTCTTCAATCATTTATTCTACTTACGTTGTCTAGGCTAAGTGATAATCAACCGTCTTACGACAGGGGATCATTTCAAATAAATGTCTCAATATAATATAACGCAATTTATAATCATTCTGTTGGATCATATACATCCATTTTTTGATATATATATATATATATATATATATATATATATATATATATATATATATATATATATATATGTTCTAGCAGGGATACGCTGCGTTGCCCAGGGAGGGGGAAGGGGAAAATAACTTGAAATATAGCCGAACAGAAAAACATGTTCTTTGATATATATCATCTAAAGCAATACAACCAATGGAAAAGTGATGATTTACACCATGTACACTTGAAAAAGTAGCTGTAACGGGAAAATATTTTGAGGCATTAAAGAGTCGCTTATTTTGACAGGGCTTCTAGATACATCGCATGAATGTTTTTCCCATAGGGACCCAGGATGAAAAGATTGAGCAGAGACCCAACCGAGAACAACCATAATAGAGCTTGGCAAAGTCAGGTAAAAGCCAGAGACCTTTTAGACCTTTTAGAATTTTCGTATGAAAATGTTCCTCGGTGTTTCACAACTTTTTACAAATAAAAGAGAAAATAATCAATTTTATTAACCTCTAAAGTTGTTGCGTTTGGCTTGAAAGAGCTAATTTAATTTAGAATTGACAAGTGTTCGTTTCCAATGATCCTTTGGGTCAGCAGCGCCTCTCTTATCATCTGGCCAAGTTAATCCAACGTTTCAATTTACCTTTGGCTGCAATATCGCTAAAAGAATTAATTTTAATCAAGAACAGACTTCTGCTAACCCCCAATGATCCTGTAAGTCGCAGTAATTGGGTTAAACCCACTAATTTACCTCGAATAATGTAATTGTTAAAATATCCAGAAAAAAAACTATTTAAATCCTAAATTTACTTCTGGGACGATTCTGCGTAAAACAATACACCACCCATCCAATTATATTTGGCCTTATCTGTTCGACCATTTGTGAGGTCGAATATATTCTTTCTACCAAGCTCAATATCATACCATATATTGCTTTTAGCTTACTAGAAATTACCAGAAATTACCTCAGGTGGCGTCCAGTGCCTCACCAATCAGAAAGTTGGCTAGAAATGACCGAAAAATTACCTATGGCGACCTCAAATCATCTCTGAGGTCAACTTTACACAGGCTATGTGGGAAGTTGATCTCTCCTCAGTCTACATACCGAATATTTGGTCGATAGGCCTTGAAGTTTTAGCGAAGAAGAGACACGGATGAACACAGAAACAGACAAACAAAAGACTATTGATATCAGTATATATATATATATATGTAATAAAGGTTTTATGAAAAATGTTTGCTTTAATTTAAATCTTGCTTGTTTCATATGCGATGAACAGAACCTGGAACCGTTCTCTTGAGAATTTCTAAACACCGGTTCAATGCTCTAAGAATTTGCAAAACCTGCTGGGGTGTCCAAGATAACACAATCATCGCGAATGCCGTTTCCGCTGCCATTAGCCACCGTCCAAGCGATCTTCTTCAGGGTCATTCACAACCATAATGTTCATCGGCTTTCTCCGCAGATGGGGGCACCTTTTGGTCTTATCAATAATACGATGCACCCCAATCGTTTGACGCTCAATGAAAACTCACTCTGCATTGTCCAGATACGATCCGATACGCTGGCCAAAATTACTTTTGACCGTTCCTCATAGCAATATAATGAATATTTACCTTACGACCTTCTTTCGTTTTTCTCCTCTTTCTAAGGGGTGGGGTCACGGTGCCCTGACAACGATAATCTGATATCTGTTTGTCTAAAGCGTAAAGTGATATCCGCATCAAGTTAGAATCAGAAGCGTGGCAAAGAGAGAGAGAGAGAGAGAGAGGCGAGGATGACTCAAAGAAAAAACTGATCAATACAATAGTCTGTTTGTATTATCATCAACAACTGATAGGCTGAAGAAAAAAGGAAAGAAAAAGGAGACAGTCCCGTTTGTCTAAGTACGAAATCATAAACTGATATAAATAAATCAAAAACGCAAGCAGGCACATTACGTTACGGTTAATTTGTCCACGAGTTAATCGAAGTACATTTATAAAAGATGTCCTTCTCTTATTCCGGCAACCTTAAGCTGCTTAATTGGACAAACAGGAATGAACTAGTGAAATTTTTTATTACGTTTAGTCAGCCGTAGTCAGCAAGTATCTGATGTGTATCGTTTGTGAGTAGCCTTCCAGAGTATGGGTACAATTATAAGCGTCATCAAGTGTAGGAAAAATCAAATATATTGATAGATTATGACGCTTATGTATTCATACAGACAGTGATATATATATATATATATATATATATATATATATATATATATATATATATATATATATATATATATATATATAAGCAAACACAGATCACTATATACAGATAGAGAGATAGAGAGGAGAGGGGGCTATAAGTATGCACGAGTATATATATATATATATATATATATATATATATATATATATATATATATATATATATATATATATGTGTGTGTGTGTGTCTGTGTCTGTGTCTGTGTCTGTGGGTTGGAGAAAGGGGGAGAGAGGGGGTGTAGACGAACATGTGGCTGACAGGAGAAATTTTATTTAAGTGTCTGGCTAGGTAATATTACTCGGAATTTCTTCTGTCATTTAAATTTTTTTTTTCTGGCTCTGAATAAGAGGAATGGAAACATAAGTGTTGATAATTTTCGTTTCTAAGTGCATTTGTAAGTGTCAAAATAATTTAATCAATTTATCAAACAGAATTCAATTCTGTACTAATAGTCACTAGCGCGAACTTGATGAGAAATAGCTCCAAGGCGAGACATCCTATAGTTATTTACTCGGCTTAACTTAGTCTGGAACAAGACTGTGAGTATCGATATTGGTGCTACTGTAGTATGTGTTCAATCATTAAGTTTCTACTGCAGGGTTCATTAGGGCTCTCCAGTAGCATGTCGTCTACCATTAGGTCTCTACCGTTGAACGACCCCCACCTGTGGCCTTGTGTTGATCATTAGAACGATAGATAGATAGCTGAGTACATTTGGATATCAGTAAATAATTAGATATTGAATAAGATAGATCGGAAAAAAAGAAAAACCGTCTTGCTGGAGAGCAGTGATTAGCAAACTATTCTGGCAGTACGTTACCATTCTAGTCAGATCGTTCCTCACTGGGTGCCACAGATTTGTAGTAGTATGCCAAACTAGACACTCAAGCCATTTGTCGACGTAGTGTTCGATCTTTGCTGGCCTTGTCTTAGACTAATGCACGTTTAATGTGTAGCTGTACAAATAAGGGACCTTAACGATCCTCATAGTCAAGTACAGAAGCATGGACATGATAAGACTGACATCGAACGGGCCATGGCTCTCTAATGATCAGTGAGATATATTAGTAAGGATGAGAGCGTATATGTTTATCAATGCGGAACGTTTTCAACACTGAACTTTCTTCTTTTTTTTTTAGGAGACCACGGGGAGCTGCTTGCTTTTAGCGTCGTTGGCGTTCCCCATCCCCAGGACTAAAAGTTCTGCATAATCATGTCTGTGAATACTAAACAGAACCAAAGACGAATAGGGAGAAGAACCAATCAATAATTCCTCACTTTCCAAAGAATAATCAATAAATCGATAATCGCTCTCTGCGAACAACGAAAATCTTGCTTTGGAGGAATCTGTTTTACACATACTTATCCCTATAGTTGTATATATATATATATATATATATATATATATATATATATATATATATATATGTATATAAGTCTAACCATGAGCCTATAACCCAATGAAGAAAAGGGCATTTTGCTCCCAAATTGATCATTTTTTTTCACATAATCTGTGTCAAAGCACTTAATTCAGAGGTGAATATTAATCACAAAGTTCGCACGCAATACGATGAGAATTTCAGATGAATATTCAGCTACTAATTACGTGTTATGTGTCAGGATACGGACTTATTGATCCAACGTATATATATATATATCCCTCTCTCTCTCTCTCTCTCTCTATATATATATATATATATATATATATATTCATATATATATATACATATATATATATATATATACATATATATATATATATACATATGTGTATATCAACACACGAACACACACACGCACGTACAAATACACACACACACACACACACACACACACACACACACACACATATAGTCTGTTTGCTGCTTTGTTAAATAAGCTGCAATCTATATTATGTCAAGGATTATTCATTTGAAATGCCTTAGTGCAATTTCTAACGCTAAACATTGTGCTCAATACGATACCAATCAAAAGTACTGATAGTTTCAAGTCTTCCAAAGTGAATTTATCATCAGAGAGTAACCCACATGCGTTTCTGCGAATAAAAACTGCGTCGTAAAGGGAAACTCAAATAGACAAAATACATTTAACAACCTTGCCTGCACTAGTGTCGAACTCGCTCGTTTCGTTAAAGTCTTAAAAGTAAACAAAACAGAATCCATTTCCCCATACAATATTATTCCAAAACAACACGTCTCATTTCAACTCCTTTGTTCGTAATTCCTGTAAATGGTATTTGGGAACTTTATGAAAAAAAACAAAAAAACAAAAAACAGAAAAAAAGAAGAAAAACAAGTCGACCTGAGTTGGGCTTTAGAAGTGGGGGTGAATTAGTCATCAGTTTTTGCGTACGTCACTGAGTCACTTTTATTCGTGCATGATGTCGTTTGTTTTTTTTTTTGATTTTTTTTTGACAGTGTCACTTGTCATTGTTGTTACATCCGAAAATATAAACAAAACTCAAAAGTTGAAATTTGATGATAATGAGCAGACTTATAAACTATGAAGACGCACTCGACAATAACCATATCTATCAGTTATCAGAACATATTTAATATCAAGTTTATGCATACGCTATCAAATCACGTTTAAATGAGATTATATCATCTTCCCAGATATATTTGATTTAATTAGTTATCGGAGCATATTTAATAAAAAAACATATATAAGCTATTAAAGCATACTTTATACAAAGCATATATAAACCATCAAAGATCATTTCTACTTTTAAAAATAGCCTACCTAGGGAACTAGTGACATAGTCCTCACCCCATGCTCAAGGTACTACATTTGGGATCTCAGCCAATTATTCCAGTGTCCATTCTACTTTTCAAAATTGTCTGGGAAGTCCTTTTTCTTTCGGGATTTTCATCAGATGCCTCTTTGCGTTTTTCTTAATCTCGTCCACTGTCTGAAATTACTTTTTGATGTCGAAAGTAACAGGGAGCCGAAACTGGACATCAAGGGAGGTGCCCCGTTTGGCCAAAAAACCGGCAGGGGCCCTAAAAAATGACACCCTTGATTATTATGGATGCGACTGTCACACAGTACACAAGTTCACTCAGTTTCGCTTCACTACTAACAGAGAAACCTCGAGGAAGACAGCCTGTTTATGCATGCACAATCAGGTCTCCTCTGATTTATTGTGAAGTTACATCAGGGCCGGCCACGTGATCGGTTCTCGGGATATTTAGAATAGCTAGATAATTTCCCGTCAAACCCTTCATATATGACAAGAATCGTATTATATATACGTGATAACATCGGTAAGTCCGCGCCTTAATGATTAAAAAGACATTTTTTACGCAACATTTTTTTACATTCTTATATATTCTCCTTCCCTGTCAATGCACTCAATTCAGCAGTGAATATCAATCGCACAGATCTGAAATGTTAGCGTGAAAATTCAGGCAAGAAGTACGTGCCAGGTTATAAACATATTGCCCCGCCCCGCCCCGTAAGCTGTCAAGGAATATTTATGGATAAGCTTGTATATAAACCATCAAAACTTATATAATGATAAGAAAAGCATTTGGGGAAAAGATGGCGCTCTACACAAACGACAGGGCTTTTAGCCAATAAATTACCTTCGTTAAAATAGCGATATATTGTTTGATAAACAATGCTTTTATGACTGAAAGAGTGTAAGGGAGATATAAAGTTGCACAAATAATTACTGGACTGCCCATAAATATAATTTGCCAGTTTCAAATATTGAGCGTGACCCACTTCGTTATACATGAACAAAATGATGAATTCATTTTTTTTCCATTCTCCCCTCATTTTTTTTTTTTTTCATATCTTTCATTGTTAACGGTTTCCAAGTGAATAAATTATGATTGAAACGAACCTATCCTTCATATCAAGCGTGTAAAACGGTCTTCCCTAGACAAGGTTCTCCTCCCTAGTCACCTAATTTTTCACTTCCTTCTATCTTCATCCGCTGGTACAGTCACGTCTAATTGGCCCCCTTTTTTTCTCTCCGTATTTTATTGCTATCTAATCTGGTCTTCTTGCTTTGATTAGTAGGTTGGTCTAGATCTCAAAAATGGATTTCCATGTTTCCACTACAGTTGTCATCATCATCACCATCATCATTATTATAATCCCCATCATTGATACTTTTACTTGTTTCTTTTAATATTGTTATTATGATTTGGATATTTTCTTGTTGTCTTTTATCATTTTTCTGTTTCTTTTTTCCCTTTTTTTCGTTCTTAGCAGTATTTCTTATTGCTTCTTTATCACTGATTGAATTTTCCAACGGAACCGTCTTCTGAAGATGCTACCAGCTCTCTGAAGACATCAAACATTTCTCTCGAATCGAATTCAAAGAAAATCGCCATCAGATAAAAACTAACAAAAAAAAAAGGATAAAACGTCAATATTAAGGAGGACATTACACGGTACAAAAACACGCAAATGTACACAATCTTGAGCAAACATAGCCATTGAAGGGCTTTATACGTCTTGTACAGAAGATTTCAAAAACAAACAACACGACTCGACATAATCATACTCCAAAGTTAAGCAGAGATTTGATTTCAGAGAAAGAGAAAGAACGCTTTTATAAAAAAATTTTTTTAAAGAAATGTGAATGGATATTACATGGAGGGCGCTTTCGCTGCGAGTTGCGTGCTTATCTCACAAATCGTTCAGGTTTTGCTCATTTCTAAATGTTCTTGATACGAGCTCAATGAAACTGAATCCATCTACGATGATAGATTAGTAAGTTCATAGCATGACATATGAGGGATCAATAAGTCCGTAACCTGACGCAATCATTAGCCGAATATTGATCTAAATTTTTTACTGTATAATATTCGGTCTGTGTGATTGATGAAGAAGCGTCAGGTTTGGTGCATTGCCATAGGAGAAGATTATGCTGAAAACAAATATTTGTTGTTTAAAATAAATGCTCCTTTCTTTTCCTAATTAGTCTAGGGACTTATTGATATATCTATCTATTTATTTATCTCTGGTCGCATCTCTCCCTCGCTTTCTCTCTCTCTCTCTCTCTCTCTCTCTCTCTCTCTCTCTCTCTCTCTCTCTCTCTATCTATCTATCTATGTACAAGGTGTTTTCAAAAAGTTTAGCAAATTCGAACATCGCGCACAAACCAAGTCTAGAACGGTCTTCCGTCAGCAGTACGATTTGTGAGACTGTTGTATGCACAAAGGAACCGTTTTGAAGGAGACAGTGGAAATTAGAAGTAATGAGAAGTCATTTTTTCATGATCAGATACTCAGAACTTGAGTACCACCTCAAATACACACATGCTCACGCATACATTTACACACTCATATATATCAAGTCGCACTTGAAACCTTAAAACTTCACATAGGTGGCAGAGTTATTCTGCACGCAGATTCTTCTGTCTATGGTTCTACTGCCGGGAAAAATTCTTCCAAGAAATCTTCATTCGCTGAGCCACAGCACCACCAGATTGGCACTGGTCACAATTATTAACGCCTTCAAATTTTAGGGACACTTTGATCGATATCTTCTGAGATAAATGGAAATCTACTAAATATCTATCATCAGAATATTTTCGAGGGAAGAAATTTAACCAAAACGAACAAAAAAAAACAACATTTTCATACATACATGTAGTTATTTCAATGAAGAAATAGAAAATATGACCAGGACAGTAATATTGGCAAGCTTACTTAATATTTCGTTGCCCACCTTTTACCTCCAAAAGTTTCTTGCGGCCAACTATAAGGGCCATTTCCCCTTTTTCAACCATTCTTTTGTACTTCATGTTTTTTGTCGTGCTGGAGCACCTATGATCTTCGGACTAAACCCAGTTTTCTTTTTACCATTGGTAGCACATTTTGCTTTAAAATCCTTTAGTAATCCTATGGATTCATAATTCTTTTGATGGCTTCCAGTATCAAAGTCGGCAAAGCAGTCTCAATACATAAAGGATCCTCTATCATACTAAAAATGTGGGCAGGGTGTTCTTTTCCTTTCAAGCAAAAGGGTATTCTCATTGGTGAGAAAAAACGTAACGTAATGCACTCTTCATTATTATTATTATTATTATTATTATTATTATTATTATTATTATTATTATTATTATTATTATTATTATTATTTGGAATCTCACACCAGTTGCCTGGTGGTAACAACTTGAGTTTGAGTGACAGCAAGTCTCCTCAAGTCTCCAGCCCTTCTCTCCTAGTACTCATAGGTCGCAGTAATTCTACGATTTACAGTTTCACACCGGTTGCCCTGTGGTTATCGCTGAAGGCTGAGTGACAATAAGTCTCCTCAGCTCTTTCGCATATCATGACAGAGCTACTATTCGTTGCAGTACTTATATCTCTAGCACCTTCCTCAGTATCCGTGCAGTTCCCAGTAGTGCTGTGGTCTGTACGGTCTCTATCCTCCCCCTAATCCCGATCTCCTCCAGTCTCTCCCTCAGCGTTTTGGGGACAGTTCCTAGTGCGCCCAATATGACCGGTACTACCCTGGTTTTCATGTTCCACATTTTCCTTAACTCCCTTGCTAGGTCCTGGTATTTTTCCCGTTTTTCACTCTCCTTCATCTTTACTCTATGGTCTGCAGGTACAGTCACGTCTACTATTTGGCAGGTCTTCCTTTTCTTGTCTACAATTATTATTATTATTATTTGCAATCTCATACCAGTTGCCTGGTGGTAACAACTTGAGTTTGAGTGATCGCAAGTCTCCTCAAGTCTCCAGCCCTTCTCTCCTAGTACTCATAGGTTGCAGTATTACTGCGATTTACAGTTTCATACCGGTTGCCCTGTGGTTATCGCTGACGGCTGAGTGACAATAAGTCTCCTCAGGTCTTCAGCTAACGTCTCCTCTCTCTTTCACCTATCATGTCAGTGCTACAATCTGAGTTTCCGCTTTCATTTCTCTTCCTCTGTTGGGTCAATATTGACAGTTAGCGTTGCAGTCCTCACATTTCTAGCACTTTCCTTAGTATCCGTGCAGTTCCCAGTAGTGCTGTGGTCTGTATAGTCTCAATCCTTCCCCTAATCCCGATCTCTTCCAGTCTCACCCTCTGCGTTTTGGGGACAGTTCGAAGTGCGCCCAATATGACCGGTACTACCCTGGCTTTCGTGTTCCACATCTTCCTCAATTCTCTTGCTAAGTCCTGGTATTTTTCCCGTTTTTCACTCTTCTTCATCTTTACTCTATGGTCTGCAGGTACAGTCACGTCTACTATTTGGCAGGTCTTCCTTTTCTTGTCTACAATTACCAAGTCCGGTCTTCTTGCCTGGATGAGGTGGTCAGTTTGGATGTCAAAGTCCCAGAGTAGTTTGTGATTATTATTATTATTATTATTATTATTATTATTATTATTATTATTATTATTATTATTATTATTATCACACCAGTTGCCTGGTGGTAACCGCTGGAGTTTGAGTGACAGCAAGTCTCCTCAAGTCTCCAGCCCTCCTCTCCTCGTACTCATAGATCGCAGTAATTTTGCGATTTACAGTTTCACACCGGTTGCCTAGTGGTTATCGCTGAAGGCTGAGTGACAATAAGTCTCCTCAGGTCTTCAGCTAACGTCTCCTCTCTCTTTCGCATATCATGACAGAGCTACGATTCGTTGCAGTCCTTATATCTCTAGCACCTTCCTCAGTATCCGTCCAGTGCCCAGCAGTGCTGTGGTCTGTACGGTCTCTATCCTCCCCCTAATCCCGATCTCCTCCAGTCTCTCCCTCAGCGTTTTGGGGACAGTTCCTAGTGCTCCCACTATGACCGGTACTACCCTGGTTTTCATGTTCCACATTTTCTTTAACTCCCTTGCTAGGTCCTGGTATTTTTCCCTTTTCTCACCCTCCTTCTTCTTTACTCGATGGTCTGCAGGTACAGCAACGTCTACTATTTGGCAGGCCCTCTCTTTTTTTGTCTACTATTACTAAGTCCGGCCTTCTTGCCTGGATGAGGTGGTCAGTTTGGATGTCGAAGTCCCACAGTAGTTTGTGGTTGTCATTCTCCAAAACTGCCTCTGGCTTGTGCTGATACCACTTTTCCCTATGGTTGAATCCCATTTGTTTACTTAGTTCCCAGTGTATCATCGTTGCTACTCTATCGTGTCTATGCTTATACTCCTTCTGGGCGAGTTGGCTACATTCACTAGTTATGTGGTTTACTGTCTCATCTCCTTCACCGCACATGCGGCATTTGCTGTTTGTCTGTGTTCTATCGATTTTTGCTTTTATGTAGTTTGTCCTTATGCTTTTGTTTTGGGCTGCCATGATGAGCGATTCTGTTTCTCTCTTAAGGTTTCCCTTTCGTAACCACGTCCATGATTTCTCGTCTGCTATATCTTTTATATTATTATTATTTGGAATCTCACACCAGTTGCCCGGTGGTAACCGCTGGAGTTTGAGTGACAGCAAGTCTCCTCAAGTCTCCAGCCCTCCTCCCCCAGTACTCATAGGTCGCAGTAATTCTACGATTTACAGTTTCACACCGGTTGCCCAGTGGTTATCGCTGAAGGCTGAGTGACAATAAGTCTCCTCAGGTCTTCAGCTAACGTCTCCTCTCTTTCGCATATCATGACAGAGCTACAATTCGTTGCAGTACTTATATCTCTAGCACCTTCCTCAGTATCCGTGCAGTTCCCAGTAGTGCTGTGGTCTGTACGGTCTCTATCCTCCCCCTAATCCCGATCTCCTATTATTATTATTATTATTGCTGTTGTTGTTGTTGTCGTTGTTGTCGTTCATCTCCAATGATTATCTTACCTGCCCCTGCACTAGCAGCAGGAAAGCTGCTAGGTGTGTTGCTAATGTTGATATGTAACATCAGTTTAAACTTATGTGTGCAAAATTCCTCTAGGAAAGGCATGAATCTAATTCTCCCTACGCCCTGTCCCATCGTTGAATATCTAGAATTATTTGTTTCGTCACTGGTATGCCAGGATTATGAACAGAGAAGACAGCAGATGAATGAGAATCTAGGCAAATCTCCCATAACTGGCAATCTTACTTGCTCATTCAATCCCCCCCTCTCTCTCTTTCTTTCTCTCTCTCTCTCTCTCTCTCTCTCTCTCTCTCTCTCTCTCTCTCTCTCTCTCTCTCTTTCTTTCTCACACTCTCTTTCTCTCTCTCTCTCTCTCTCTCTCTGGAGATGCAACTCTTGTCAGTCAGAAATTAATTCCATGTTTTCGTGATATAGGTATCTCCCATTTTACGAAAGTTCGCTTTATGCCACTTCGTTTTCGCGAAAGACCGCCACAGCTTTGAACTGTGTTTATGAGCATCTGCGCTTTATCTCAATTTTTTTATGTATTCGCCAGTAAGACGCCTTGAGGCATTTTAAAAGGCTTTAAAGTGCTCTCAAGAGTATTACGCTTAGGGTAAACCTATCAGCTAAAGAATAATGTTGTTTGGGGGTTCAGAAACGCTCAAAAAAATGTTCCCTATAAATTATTAGTAATTGTTGCTTTAATTTACGCCATTTCGGCTTATGAAAAGTTTCATACGAACACTATACTTTCAGATAGTAATGAAAACCAGTGAAGCCAAAGTTTATTACTTCCATTTATCCATTTATTTATTTATTTTTGTATTTTACCAGAATTGATAATGCATGGTCGTTGTCTAGGATTTAGGGGAGTCACTCTCTATTCTCTGATATACCCAAAAGGTCAATTGCTTGGCCCAGAATGAAACCTGGTGGTCGCCGAACTGCCCTAGACGGGTCAAATGTCTGGAAGAAAGAGATCAATACTATCCACATTTGCGACTTGGAAACAGAATCGATTTCTGATATTTTCAGTGCTGCCTCCTCCGTTCTCATTCATTTGCTTCGAGTCTGTCAGCGAGATAAGCCCAATGATTACGGCATGGGCGCTTGTATTGAGGCTCCGGCTCAGTCTGATTTATTCTAGCCTGGGTCTATTTTTTTTTTCTTTTTCTTTTTCAATCTTTCTTTGTTTCCCTCTTTCCTCACTTTGACTACTTACTTCATACTTATTGTTTCTCGGTCTCACTCGTTCTATCCTAATATTTGATACTAAAACCTACACGTATACACACACACACGTATACGTTTTAATGCAATATATACATACAAGGATAGATAGATTGATATGAGATCTGTGCATCAATTATCTAGCCATTTGGTATTAACGAAAAAAATGGCCTAAGGCAATGGCGCCTTAGTCTGCTTCAAAATACTCATCTTGGAACCTCACATACTTATCTAACACCCCTTCCATTCTATAAAAGAGGCTACAGAGTCCTCTATGGAAATTGCTCTCAACTACCTTGACTCATTGCCCTTAATCTCGTCCACAGTCTGAAATTTCTATGGGAAAAGTCGCAGAAATCTAAATATGGATTGTAGGTAACAGGTGCCAGATCTGGATGATGTTTTGCAAAACAAAAAACAAAAAAAAAAAACAAAAAAAAAACAAAGAAAAACAAGAAAAACACGAAACGCGAAGAATGAAGCACTCCCTCATTGTCAATGTAGTGATCACACAGTGCACGTTGTCTCGGCAGCGTCTCACTTGGTGACTGAGTAACGTATTGCAAAAATTCAAATAGTTTCTTGCACTGTCGACGTAACTTAACCATCACTCAGATGGTTCCTTTCTGCGTCTGCATGAGAAAACACTCTCCTATAGGGTTACTCAGTCGGCAGCGATACGACATTGAGTGAGCGTGTGTACAACTCAATTACAGACCAATGACTGTACCTCATACGACAGCTTTTCCCGAAACTACACCATCTACTTCTATTAGGGTTCCAAATCTGCAACTGTTTCTTACTAGTTGCTTTTCATATTTTCTGTTGCCCATTTCTTTCTTTTTTTTTTTTTTTTTTTTTTTTTTTGCCCCTTTCTTCCCACGCAGGTCTTTTTTCTCTCATAGTGGATGGACACATAGATTTATAGTTTGGTATGTGTGTGTGAGACAGAGAGAGAAAGAGAGAGGGGAGATAAAATATATCCCCTGTCACAGCATTTACAAATAGAAGGTCCAACAACCACGCACACCTCCACCTTCTCCCTCTCTAACCACAAAAACCGACCCTGTAAGCGCGTCGGAAGAGAAACCTGTTGAAGAGAATTATTTGTTTGTCTCATTAGAGACAGCTAAGCTCCTATGCCCTCCAGGAAAAGGGGTATTAATAAAGAATAAAATTATCATATCTTCATCTAGATAGAGAACTTCTTCGTAAATAAAAACAGGTTGTAGATGACAAATTAGTTGACATCGTCTGAATCTGTAGCTTTGGGGGATACTCATGTTCTCAAGGCTAAGCCAGCACAGATAAGTGCTCGCTATGCCTTTATTCTAATTCTGTTGAATGTGATTTCTTCAGATCAGCTGAATTGTATCTTGAAGGCATTGAATTTCTTCGGCTTAATTAAATAGGAAAGTTGCCTAGTGGCCGAAACAGTTGCGTTTTCCTTCTACCTGTTTTTCATGTTTTTAGCAATGGGACCTGTGTAAGTTTTGATGGTATGTCATATGTGTTTGAATAATCTCCTAAAAAGGGAATCGAGGAGATTGTGCCGTGTCAATGATTCAAAAGGAGTGGGTTTGCCTGCTTTTAAATCAGCATTAGAAAATCCTATTTCTATTCTTAACGGCGCTCGAACACCGATCTCTGGTGCAAGTGGAAGTAAACACAACTATCTCAGCCATATAGCAATTCATTTCACGGTATCAGGTCAATTCGTCGCGATGACAATTTGTTGGTAGAACAATTCGTCGCTAAATCCGGAAAACGTTCAAAATTTAAAAAAAAACTTCTCTGAAATGGTGAACTTGCAGGTGGCCCTGTTGATGGGAAGGATACTAGAAGAAAAATAAATAACGTTTGCAAACTTAATTCTTATATATATTAAATTAATGTAAGATGATTTTTTCGACTAGTATTGCTGAAACTAACAAAAGGAAATACATCAATGACTGCCAAAGCAGATGTATTGTCCAATCCACGAATATACCTTACGACAAATTGACCGTTGACCATTTCGCCGGCGACAAATTGTCCTAGTACCACACAGACAATAAATGTTATTGTTTTATACACAGGCTTATTTACTGAGAGATTTATACAAATAATTTAAAAAAAAAACACTCACAATCATCTTATTTTCCAAGAAGTTCACGAAAAATATTCAAAATAATATCCTTCTGCTGCTTTGCCATTCATGTCGGGGTAACTCCACCAATTCTTTCTTCCAGCTCGCGGAAGAGCAATATGTATTTGAATGAAGCAAATATATTTTAAGCCCGACGAAAGTTGAGGTTTGGGAATAATTGATCAATGCAAATGATGATATGAATAAAGATTTCACAACCCGATAAAATACTTACTGGATATGTGAATAATGAGATAAATTGAGACCGTAATAGTTGGTGTTTTTGAGGACTGCAAGAAACTTTTGGTATACTGCAAAGTAGGTAAAGATAAACCCATATGTATATCGAGAGATATACACATTAAAATCATTGCTGAATGGGAGAGGGTGTTTGATCAACACTGTTGAGTGCCATGTTAATATAACTGTACTGTTTTTTTAAATCCCCGAAACGGTTATATGGTAAACAAATGATGATTCCAATAAGAGAAAATTTACACGTAGTATCATGATAACAAAGTATATGTAAAATGGAAAAAAACATTGAAGAAAAGTACAGAAGTTACATTAACAGATATTGGGGGAAAAGTAACTGAAATGACACAAAAATATTTTGAAAACGTTTTTGATTTTAGTGTCTAAAGCAATCTAGAGTGGGAGAAGAGAGGGATATATATATATATATATATATATATATATATATATATATATATATACAGAGAGAGAGAGAGAGAGAGAGAGCAATGATGAAATATACAACAAACGAGTGTATCTGTATTAATGTGTTAAGTAGATCTTCGTTTGAAAAAAGTGCTCAATGCCATTAGTAGAATGATTATTGAATTAGTAATTTTTTTCTCAACAGCTCATTATAGATTGTACATCCTGTTTCACTTTTTCAAAGTGAAACAGAATGTGCAATCTGTAATGAGCCATTAAAAAGACATTTACTCCTATATATATATATATATATATATATATATATATATATATATATATATATATATATATATATATATATATATATATATACTATACAGTATGACAATACCAAAAATGAAATAACAATCCTCATATATAAAGATAACCAAAGCAAAGAAAAAAAACTGAATATAAGAATCATAGCTTGAGGGGATGTGGAGTTTTGATCAGCACTGCTGGGGAGCCATTGTAAAATAACTGCTTTGTTTTCAAATACCCCAAAACTGTTCCATGGTGAACAACTCATTATCAATACAAGAAAATTCCACTTTTAGCACAATGAGATCAAATTCTGTGAAAAAATGAAACATAAATCTCTTTTAACATCTTTCAATATGATGTATGTTTAGATAAATTCACATAGTAACATCTTAAATGCTTCAAGTTTGAAAAAAAATGTATTAATAAAAGAAAAAGATACTATATATGTATATATATATGTGTGTGTGTGTGTGTGTGTGTGTGTATGAGAGTTCTAGTTCATTCATGAGAGAGTAAATTCCTAAGAAAACGGATTTAGGGGTCAGGCGTAACATCCGATTTTCAACAATACCCGAGCGGGAAACTTCCCGAATCATAGAAGCTTTCCAACGGGTTACGGGCCCACATGAAACAACAATTTTAAAATAAGGTCGAGAAGACTTCAAAAATAAGCCAAGAGAGGGAAAACCGTCAACCTCAGAGAACGAATAAACTATGAACTGAATCGCTAAACCGAGCTTGAATTACGTCTCGAGATATCCATGCACTTAGCACCAACGCCTTTGAGCAAGACATGTATTCGTATCCCTGTGCTGTGTCCCATAGCCACACACCATGAATAATTGACTTGTATCTGGATGGTGGACGGAGAAGAAGTGGGTGATTGAACACTATAGCAGAACACTCTCCCAGAACTACCGCATAGGCATTAATAACTGCAAAAAGTTATTACACCCATTGTCAACCTTGACTGGAGCCAGCAGATAGATAGATAAACTCGAGCTCACTAAGAAAGACGGATAGATCGATAGAGAGATACATAGGGACAGATACATACTACATTGATAAATGAAGTATTGTATCGTTTTCCATTGTACAGTAAATTGCAAATAAATCTCAGGTATTTTTTCTATTGTGAAATGATCACACACGTTTTTTTTTTGTTGTTGTTTTATACTTATAAAGCTAAAACACAATATGAATTTTTTTCATCTAGGTAGTAACCACAAACCTTGGGTCCCGTAGCATTAGAATGAGGGCGTACCTTTGAACACAACCCTGTTTGAGCAAGAGAGAGGTTATTTAGTTTACATTCTGACAGAGAAAAATATGGCTGGGGGTTGCAATCGAAATCAAGGTGAAAAGAAAATATTAACTATCAATATAACGATAATGGTTGACAATGCTTCATTTACTAAAACAAGAACCATAAGTTCAACGATGCGTCCACCATCCGTACGGTCATAACTGCGATTTCCGATTTCAAAGTGATTCTACTAGTAGTAGCAGTACTAGTTGTGGTAGTAGCAGTAGTAGCAGGACAAAGGTTCACCCCGAAACCTGGTTATTAAAAAAAAAACTATAAGTAAGTTTAGACTAGAGTAACTGTTCAATTTATCTCAATAATTTGTTCCGGAGTCTGGTATGTTTTTTTTTGGTTTTTTTTTTTTTTTGTTTTTGTTTGTTTTATGGCCAACAGACCGACCGAAAAGGATTTTATAGAGTTGTGTTGATGCGTTTAAGAATGAATCAATATGGCTGCTACTGACACTACTAAAGTACAAGAGGTGAGAATTATTGCACTAATGGATTGAGTGAAAATGAAGTGTAGGTGTCCGGTAAAATCGCTTCTGTCAACCCTAGGGTCGGTAAGAGCGAGGAAGAACAAATAAAATTAAGACGGAAGAAAATACTTATCACAATTATCTCATCATATCAAAGCTCAAGTCAAATTTGTTGGTTTGTCTGATCAGTCACAGGGAAATGGGGGGGGGATTTTTAGCAGTCAAAAATTTCCTTGCATTTTACTTCTGCTTCCCCCTTCTCTTTCTCCATCTCCTTCTCCCTCTCAAGCCCAGTCGCCAATGTACAACATACCTCCCTCACCAGCACGGCAGTCTCCAACCCATCCAGTGTACACTGTGGAGGTGGGACAGCGGAGCCTACATAAAAGAGATGATTTTGATTGAAAAAATCATAACATTCCATGTCATCGTTTGATTCAGTTAAAAATGTTAAATAAAAAGGGGAATCTTATTTTTATGTCATCAGAAATCGTAGATCGCATTTACTAAGGGACAAATTTGTGGATGGATTGAAAGCACACAATGAGCTACAGTTACAAAATATCTATTAATTTAATACCTAATTTCATTAATTCAATCTTTAATATCTATTGATTTGATGTCTAATTTTAGTTATTAGATAACTGATATTCATCATTATTCATATAACTATTTATTGTTATTTACTTGTATTATTATTATTATTATTATTATTATTATTATTATTATTGTACCACACTTTCTTAATGACTGAACCCGTCATTTTTGATGGGACAGCCGAAGTTTTCTTTTTCATCATGCAAGGATTTGTTTTTGTAGAAATATTGTGCACGAAGGCGAACATAATACCCATTAAAGTTTTTGTCTTTCAAAGGGTAAAACTTAACCATCGACTGTAAGGGACGCACTACCCGTTAAAACAAAGGTCGGGTTTTATGCGGGTAGAGACGTGTGGGTAGAGACAAAAGTCGCCAACTCCTGACGGTCTATACTGAAAAAGTGTCAGATCGACCCATGACCCTTAACAACGTTAGTGCAATTGGTAGGTGCTGGCCCAGTGTTGGAATCTCCAGGGTTCAGGCAAATCTGCTTCAATTTTGTATCTTGTCTTTGTCCGAATGGCTGGATGTTGGAGCGATGTTGAACTGAATTGAGATCTTTAGATTTATTGTTGAACGATGGTTACGAAATAGTTGGTCGATTCAACATGCTTGTATACATGAAATGCGTTATTACTTTCCAAACAATTTAATGTGCCTGTGGATTATTGGAAACGATGTCAATAAAAAAAAGACGGTTTGAAATAAGCCTTAAACTATTAAACGATAATGAAGAATGAAATCGATAACAAAATCTGCGAGATAACGAGCAACAATAAAGCAAATTCAAACCTTTTTAAAACGCAGAAATAACATTCCATTCTAAAACTTATTTAGTATCCACAAGTACTTAAAAAGAAAAGACTAAACTGTATTCAAGTCTAAAAAAGCACTAGAATGATAAAGTAACCAATAAAGCTTGCCACCTTATCGTGTTTTTTATGGCGTGCTGACGGATCCATTTGCATATTAAGAAAAAGGAATGAATATTTCTACCATAAAAATGTTTAGCCATAAAGAAGTCTCGTTTTAGTACAGTTTTTGTCCCATAGCAACTGTACTTGGATAACCTGTCCCTGAATAATGTTCGTGATCGACAGTGAGATGGGTAAAGGAAAAAAAGGGAATTGAGAGGCAAAGGAGATGGGAGAGTCGAAATATGAAGAAGAAAAAGAAAAGAAGAAGACGAAAACGAAGAAGAAGAAAAAGAAGAAAAAGAAGACGAAAACGAAGAAGACAAAAATGAATAAGAAGTAGAAGACGAAAACGAAGAAGAAGTAGAAGACGAAAACGAAGAAGAAGTAGAAGACGAAAACGAAGAAGAAGTAGAAGACGAAAACGAAGAAGAAGTAGAAGACGAAAACGAAGAAGACGAAAAAGAAAACGAAAGCAAAGAAGAAAAAGACGAAAACAAAAACGAAGAAAAAGACGAAAACAAAAACAAAGAAGAAGAAGAAGAAGAAGAAGAAGAAGAAGAAGAAGAAGAAGAAGAAGAAGAAGAAGAAGAAGCTGTGAACAGCGGACAAGGAAGAAAAAAAGAACAAAATAGATGAAAGGAAGAAAAGACGAAGAATCTCCCCCCACCCAAAAAAAGGACTGAAAACGAAGTGAAAAGGTGGTAAACGAGAATTTCGAGAATCAAATTAAAAAGTGTTGGTCCGATGGATCAAATAGCAACATATTATCCATCTATGGCGCTTGTTCGTGCCCAAAAATTTTCAGCGTCATCTTTTGTTCAATATCCGAGAAAGACTTTGAAGTCAATTCGTTTCTTGGTTTCCTTGCGCAGTGAGGCAACTGCATTACACCGTCTACAAACCTTGGGGAAAAATTATGACGCAAGGAAAATGGCTTTCCACAGGAACATACGGAAAAGAACATGCTTTTGTTGCACGATAACGTCCCTCCTATACCGCAAATATCCAGGAATTGGGATGGGGACTTGGAATTGTAGACTATCACATGTTTCGCTCTATGCAACACTCCTTTTGTGGTTAGCAATTTTAGATATCGAAAATAAGATCGAAGAATTCATCGAAGCCAAAAATGAAATCGTTTTTTTTTTTTTCTAATGGAAAACATCATCTAGCTTAACCGAGTTGCTCAGAAGACCAGATTGTAAACAGGAAGAAGAAAAATTTAATGAAATCATTGGGAATCCTGAGGTGAGTGCTAGGATATCGGTGATAGTTGCTATTACTCGGTCCTTAGCGATAACCACTAAGAATCACTGACGTAAGATCTTGGAAAAATGATGTTTTGTTTTTTTCATGACTGTAATCATACGGATTTCAAAACAGATTCAACAATATCGCCATGATACATGGCGAATGAATAACAATAGCAGCTGTAACAGCAACAGGAACAATGATAAGAAAAAGAAGAAAAGGGAGAAGAAATTATTATCATCATCATCATTATTATTATTATTATTATTATTATTATTATTATTATTATTATTATTATTATTATTATTATTATTATTATTATTGTTATTATTATTAACGATAATATCAATAAAAGTAGCCGTTAAATCGACTGTCAAAAAGATCGGTAAAAACAGTGTTGGCTTTGTTTAATGGGATTGAGTCGATAGGTTTGATAAATCATTCGTACTGTATTCGTTTTTTTTATGCGGCGTTCCTAAATGACCAAGACAATTTCCCATCGACCTAATGTCACGAAATGTCCACATTGAAGGGATTGGCTATATCCTGACCATAAGACAGCAACATATATAACAAGAAAAGTATATATATATATATATATATATATATATATATATATATATATATATATACTGTCTAGGTTAATTAGGAACGCCGAATAAAAAACGGACACACTATGAATGATGTATGAACCCGATGAACTTTGTCCCATTTAGAAAAGCCTATACTGTTTTTGCTGATTTTTTTGACATTCAATTTAACAGCTACTTTTTTATTAACAATAATAATAATTTCTTCATCCTTTTTTTTCCCCTTTTTCTTCCCATCGTCGTAGCTGTTGTTATTGCTGTTATCACTGTTATTCATCCACCTTGTCGTTACATCATTCAATTTGCATTACAGGTCGACTGTTTAGCGGAATGGTAAGTGCATTGCTACGTTGAAGCAGCTCCCCTCTCGAGGGCAGGTTCGATTCCTAGAGTAGCCAGATTTTCTTTAATTGTTTATTCTATTTACGTTGACTAAATTGAGAGATATATTAACTGTGTTACGCTGGGAGATCATTTCAAATAAGTTTCTATGTAATATAACACTATATATATATATATATATATATATATCATCACCCTTCCATTTATATTATCCCTAACCTACCCATGCAATCTAACACCAAAACACTTCCCTCCTATCCTGACATCATATGTCCTCTTAGAGGAAGAAGTGATAGAATATTCAAGCAGGTCCATGCATAGTCATCTCCCCAACATTATAGGTATCTACCCACACTACATATTTTTCTCAGTCTGTGCACATGTTATCTCCAGAAATTCTCGATGAATTTCAATGGAATTTCACCGAAGGTTGGGTAATAGGCTACGAAGGAAGTCAGTGATTTGGGGAATGGATCCATGCACAGTTACCTCCCAGTGTCTTGAATCACGGTCCAAACCACACAATAGCTTTAAAGATTATCAGTCCACACGATATCTCAAAACGTTCTCAATGAATATTGATGGAAGTTTCAGAATAGGCGGACAATCGGTTCCAGAAGAAGCGATTTAACAATTACCTCCTCTGTCTTATGGCTATAAGTCAACAAAGGTGTTCCATTTTAAAACAAGGTTTTATGACATTTTATTGAATATAGATTAAAATTACTTGCTATGAGGCATATGGTTCCTCTGGAGTCTTCACACAGGATACAATTTTCTTTTCAGCGATATGAAATATGCCCATATTTGATGATTTTTTTTCTGACAAGAACACCACGGTAAAAATCTATTTCTTTTTTTGCAACTGATCCGAAGACGTCCTTACCCACTGAAGGCCCCTTTAGCATGTCCAATTGGTTTTATTAGTTTACTCAAAAATTCCTACGGGGCTGTTTTACATTGCCACGAATGTAAGAACTAGGTTCCTCAAGTTTGTATTAGGCGTTAGACAACGCCATAACGTTTCAACAATTTCACGTAGAGAATCAGATACTGCAAAACTGCAGCGTGTTAGTCGATCTGAACAATGAGTATTTACTAAATTTAGATCAGTCTGGCGGAAGGACACAAGCGTTGGGCTATCAGCGGGGCTCGAACCCGAAACCTGCTAGTTACGGCTTGCTAACTGTAGACACCATAAAGATGCGTTTTGCTGTCCGAGTAGTGTAAGTAAAGCGTCACGTCTCTTCAGAGACAATCCCGAATAGAGTATGGCGGCCGATGACGAAGTCTTGGTTTCTGTTGCGAGTGTCAGCTTAGTAATCCTTGTCAATCTCATGTCTGGTCGAGACCAGGACTTGATACTTACAAGTTTTTAGAACCACTCCATTTTTCTCCACCGAATCGATACCTCCACTCGAATCACACAGCATAGAGTGTATTCAGTTGGTTGCCGAGAGCACAGGAAAAGGTATCCTAGGGAAGGATTTTACACCTTTCGTAGGAATCGAACCAAAGGCCTTCTGCGTGTTAGGCAAACATGCAAAACATTGCACTATGCGAGTGGACTTTGTCTGAATAGCAATATCCACCTTTCGTTTAATTTCCGTCGCTTTTGTCGTAACTTTCGGGTCGATTCTCCAAATAGCAACACATAATGAAAGGTATATTAATTTCCTTCCCTCTTTTCAGGGAAGAAGAGAGCGATTGCAATAGATTTTCTCCAATATAACTAGAAAATGATTTTTTTATATCTCGAGGGGAAAGAAGCCAGATTCTAGCTTCATGTTATATATAAGTATTTCGTTTCCAACAAACCCCTACTTTGCTCATCTGTTAAAGTATTGTATATGAAGAATTGACTCTGCGAACGAAGATTCAGGAGGGTTTTCTGCATCATAAACACAGAATACGTAAATGATCAGAAGACCTGCGCAATTGAGTTTTAAGGTCAGATGTAGCGTAAGAGCAACGCTACGTTGAAGTGGCTACCCAATCAGTTGCAGGTTCGATTCCTGCAACGGCCCCCATTTTCTTTCATTGTTTTTTCTATTTTCATCGTCTAAGCCAAATGATACATAAAAGAGATCATTTTGAATAAAACTTTCCACAAAATCATTCTGTCAGATCATGTATCCATTTCTTAATAGCATAATTGTCGCGTTGAAAGAAACAAATGGAGCCGGTATTGACCGTGAATAGGCAAAAATAAGAATTTGGCGTTAAAACTGTTATTTGGGCCTTTGCATATCGGCAGCTGTTTAGCTTAATGGTGAGAGCAATGCTACGTCGAAGCGGCTACCCTATCAGTCGTAGGTTCGATATGTATATATATATATATATATATATATATATATATATATATATATATATATATGAAGAATTTGCTACACGAACACGTTTATGATTCTGCCCCTATTTGGGCTTCTTCGGGTGAATGATTCGGTTTATTTTAGATTTAGACATTTTTTCGGTAGGGTATTCTTCATAACCTTCCTTTTATTCAATTCATATATTATTCCAATCATTCTATCGGATCATATACCCATATCTGAATAACATATGAAACCACCTTCTTCTAATCTGATGAAATAATTTATTATTCATTTTAAAGTAACATTCTCCAATAAGATGACTAACAATCACCTTAAAGATAGAACACGTGAAGTCCTGCTTTTTTTTGTTTTACACCAGAAAAGCTTTAGAGTTTGTAAACCCAATATATTAACTATTTTTTCCTGCAAAGGCCAAGTCTATTCTTTTATTATATTCTTCAATAAGATATTCATGATGAATTTCCTTATAAAGAGTACTTAAATCATAGATTGAGATTTTTATTCAACAGGTACAGAATTATTTACTCCCCAAAAGGGATTTAATTTACAATAGAATTTACTTTTGATGTAGAAATTCTGTACTCGATTTTATATTAAATTTTAAAAAAAGAAAAGTTCTGCGCTACAAACTCAAGAGGCTTCAATAAAGCGAGCACCTAATGGATTTTATAAACATTTTGGATATCCAACACATATTTTTTCATCTACCTCTAAGTTCTAACTTTTCACATTTTATTAAATATCATATCATCAGATTCACAAGTGGATACTTTATACGTGGATGATGGTGTTCCTATTACTTCAGACAATATCCTTTGAATATAATATTTTTTACACATAAATGCTATATTATTTGCCGCTTTATCAATCAGGACTATAACACACACACACACACACAAACACACACACACACACACACAAACACTCACACACACACACACACATATATATATATCAATATTTATATATATGTATACATATATATAGTGGATAAAAATCTGAAAAGCGAGCATCATATTTGTGGTGATAATTCGCCTGGGATGGTTTCGACGTACAGTGAATGATGAAATAATGGCCCAGAATCCGAAGAAACAGCCATTTCCTGTCCTGTTTTTCCGGATTCTAGGCCATCATTTTATCATTCACTCTACGTCAAAGCCGCCCCCGGCGAAATATCACCACAGATATGAATAAATACCTTATATTAGTATTCAACTCGCTTTACAAAGTGTCTTTTTTCACCATGATTCCGTATACATAACATCTTTTCAAACACCATATACATGTGTGTGTGTGTGTGTGTGTGTGTATTAAGAAATGTATACATACAGAATGATTGTATCACTCACTCTCGACAACGTTAATAGGTTGAGTGATACATTACCTATGTAATGGCGGGAAATTATTTAAGATGAGTTTCTATATAATATAACGCAATCTTTGATCATATATATATATATATATATATATATATATATATACATATATATATGAAGGTTGGGCAAAAAGTTTCATGGCATAAATATAAGCTGAAATTTAATATCGAATTTTCATTGTATCAATCTATGTCATTGATATTTACCGAAGAATAATGGAAGTGCATTATTTAGGAAAATAAATACGTTGCGTAAATAAATAGAGCCTCATTCGGTTGTGGACTTACTGATGTACCTATGCAACGCCGCCTAGAACTACTGGCCCCCTTGATTTTTTTTGTACAATATGTTTTATCTGTACAATGTCTTTAGAATTAAATGGAAATGTACCTAATTTTTGTCATCAGAGGGTAATTTAATGAAAACAATCAGTTTTTCTCAACCTACACGTAGTTATTTCAACGAAGGAATCGAATATACGACCTGTACAGTAATATCGGCACCTTTCCAATAAATTTGCCTGCATGCCCCCTTCCCCTTAAGTAACAATGACTGCCTCTAAACATATCTTGCAACCATCTTTGAGCTTCTTGCACTTGAGGGCTTCTTGGTAGGTTTTTACCCCTCTTTTCTAATTTGTACATATTCTCGATTTCTTCTTTTAGATTGCTCGTGCAAGTTGAGGGTGGATAAATAACCTTGTTCTCTGGCATGAGTTCAGTTATGAGCTGAATTTAGATCTGAAATTTTTACTGTACAGTGTGATCTGTTGAGAAGTGTTGACAAGATGAGGATTATGTTGAAAAATAAATATTTATGTCAAAAATAAATGCTCAGCGCGGCATGATTTTAGGCTGAGGAAAGACTTATTGGAAGACTGGTCACTGTCAATCTTTCAAGTGGGCAGGGTGTGTCTGCTGTGAATACCAATGACCCTAAGAGGAAAGGGCAATGCCGAATTTTTGGTTACTCGGGATTGGTGACCTGACAGGATAGATTCAGTCATATAATCGTTATAAATTCATTTATTTATATATTCATGAAGTATTGATTTTGATTTAATTTACATGCATTCATTGATTGACCGTAGGGTTATATACAATCAGATAACAACAGGAAGGAAACGGCCTGACAACACCCGGGTAGGATATTCTATGGGTGTGCGTAATAGCTGTAGTTGAAGACCCGAGGTGATAATGGTAAACCAAGCCACAAACAAATTCCTGAGATAGGTACGTACCAATGTTGCCAGTTTGGATATTCTACAGCTAGATTTGGATATTTTTAATGCGTTTAAATGTTGAAAATTGTTCAGATATTTCACACTCAAACATATTTTTTTAATGAGACCTTCAAAAGAGGAGGAAATCAAGCAATGAATCACTATAGGATGGCAAACCTTTGGCAGAGTAAACTCAACCTTCAAGAGCAAGAAAATCCCATTGATCCTGAAAAAGGGGTATGCAACCCATGCATCCTCCCGATAGTCACTTATGGAGCTGAAACATTGAACCTAACCAAGAGACTGACCTGAAAACTGAGAACCATGCAACTTGCTTATGAGAGAATCGTGTTCAAAATCACATGGAGAGACCACAAGATAGCACAGTATGTTAAGGGAAAAACGGGAGTCTGTGACATCATGGAAAATCATTAGAAAACTCAAATGGCAATGGGCTGGCCATGTAGCAAGTATGGCAGACAACCGATGGATATCACGACTCACAACATGGGTCCCTAGAGATCAAATGCAGAACCGAGGCCGGCAGAATAGGATATGGTGAGACGAACTGGACAGGTTCGGAAAATATTGGCTCCGCGAAGCCCACGATAGAAAGAAATGGCGAATCCTGAGGAAGGTCTATGTCTGACGACAGACAATAAAAGACAGTTATGATGATGATGAGATATTTTGAAAACTTTTTAAATATTTTATAGATATCAGTTAAGTTTTTAGATATCTATCTGAATATATCTAAAGATTAGGGATATTTATCAATAAAAATATCTTTTTTAAAATTCATATAAATATATCTAAAGAATTAGATTCCCTTTTAAAAATATCTAAAAAATTTAGACCTGAACAAATAATCCAAAATAGCAAAATTTAACCATCGTGTACAAATCTAAAAATATCTGAATGTTTTCATTGGGACAAAAGGTGAATCTGAGCTTTTTTGTAAGACTTATTTTTGTTCAAGAAATCAAGTCTTATTCGTCATAATTGTTGAATTGCATTTCATTTTTATCGTTTGCAGCGAAAAAAGTCATAATGAAAGCATACTATATTTTTGGATATTTTTTAGATATTTTTCAGAAATATTTTTATATTTTTAGATATTTTTCGACGCAATTCTGGATGTAAAAATTTCAGATGTTGGCCACTAAGATACGTACACATGGGTTCACTTAGCTTAACTTAGTTTAAACAGTCTAAAGGTGGCGTGCCTAGGCTTTCTCAACCATTATTTGAATTTCTGCAAGATTAAGCCACGCTTGCTATATGTATTACTACTGTTCGATCCTCACACTCGAGGCCTTGTTCTAGGCCAATGGATCCTAACCTTTACAAGATGGTTCCCACTTTTGACAATGAAATTACTAGTTGTCCCCCGTCGCAACAAAGAATAATTTTAAACATAAATAACCCCTCTTTCTGATTATAATAACAATGTCTCAGAAGATTCCCAAGTAGCATTCATATGAATCAATGACGATTTTTATTAAAACCACAAAAAGAATTCCAGCAGATGTTTCTCTTGTATTAACAAAAAAGAATTTCTAAAGTGAATTTTTTTAGCCACCACAAATATAAAAAAAAAAAAACGTTGCCACTCTTGGTAGCTAAAAATGATCAGATTTTTCCATTATTCATTTCCAGCAAGCAAAAATGTTGAATACACTCAAAAATATACGACTCCTGAAATCTTTTGAACGTTTTAATATATATATATATATATATATATATATATATATATATATATATATATATATATATATATATATATATATATATATATATATATATATATATATATATATATCATTAAAGAACATTGAACATTAATTATAAGAGGCTTCATGAAATTTTTTCAAGGGTATTCAACGTTGATTAGTACGCTAGAAAATTCATACAAAAGCTCCAATGATCGATGAAAATAAAAGGTGTGATGATTATGACTATAATTTCTAAATGATATATCTTTCTATTAAAAATCCACTCATTAATCAATTTGTGTGATTTTTCCAACCTGTTTAACACTGATTCATCCCTAATCGATACTATAATGAAAATAAGTAACACATTAAAAAATGAAATACAAACATCCAAAATTTTCAGGAACCATAACTTTTTTAGCTGTGAGGTAGACAAGGGATGAAAAATAGAAAAAAAAACACAAAAAAAACCCCAGCCATTTTTAACCACCAATGGAGACAACTTGCGTTTTATATTCACAGAAGTCATTTAACATACGTGCGTGCATCTTTTACTTTTTTTTTTGCAATTTTTATTTTCTGATTCAGGGGTAAATTAAAAAAAAAAGAATAGTGAGTAGCATCAATAAAATTTCATCTGATTAAATTTTTATTTACAGATATTTCAATACTTCTGACATCCGAAAGGTATTTTATTGAGATTTCTTAAAATTGAAATTTGCAGAAAATATTCCAATAAGTTTTTCTCACAAAATACTCTTCAGGCATTCAAAATTGAATACATCACCAAAAACTTATTGAAATCAGCCTGTTAGTATATTTTTGGTGAAATCTTAGAATTAATGTGAAATCGTACTGAAATTGGGCTGAATTTTCGACCACAATTATTTTCGGATTTATACTGTCTGAAGAAATAATTTTTAGCTGATAATTTTCTACTATTATTTTTTTTTTAATTAATAATACAAAGATTATAAGGGTAAAATTGATAGATTTCAAGTTGCAAGCGTTCTTTTTTTATTGACGCATGTTGCCTTGTTGCCAGAAGTCCGTGGTAGTCGCTACTAATTATATCAAGACGGAATGGAAATTTTTGTTAAAAATTTGAAGATAACAGGACCAATTAAACACAGCAACGACAAGCTAACACCATGACTAAATTTGAAATAATCTCAACAAACAGCGCTGGTTAAGAAAACTCACGCCTTTGTTCATACTGTTTAATTCTATCCCAACAACACTCAAGTCAAAGATATTCACCGCGACTTTCATTTTTTACCTGATAGCCTTATTCCCCCGCCAGGGCTACCTAAATACCCCCTTGAGAGGTATGTGTTTGTGTGTGTGTGTGTGTGAGGGGGGTGTATTCCCACCCAGCTGGGAACCACTATACTAAACAGATCATAGTGACTAAAGAAAGCCTATCTCAGTATGACCCCGTTCATCTTCCAGTTTCGGAGGGTTGTGTCTCTTTGTAGTGAAGGGAATGCGGATGAGAAATGCGCGCCGTGAGGGCGGAAACGCGAAGGTGACGGTGGAGTCAGCAGGTGCGCACGGGGGACACTGGGTACTCTCGAAATGTAGGTGAGTATCTGTCCCGGTTGAACTCTTCCTTCCATCCCGCATTTCAATAATTTTCTTCAACTCTTTAGATCTCTTTCATAACTTTTTTTCTTCCCTTAATCTTTTTTTCTTTTCTCTCAATAAATACACATGGCTGTTTCTGTAATCTTATTGATTCTCTTGAATGTATTGATCTTTATCTATTGAGCATATTTAAGGAAGGGGCAGTACCATAAATCATTGGCGTATGAGCTAAGGGGCATGGGGGCAATTGCCTTCCCCCCAGATTCAGTCAAAAGTGAAATTTATAGCGAATCGGCGTAATTCGTTCAAAGTAGCGTAAACTTTCGGACAAGACTTCTATACCTGCCATCAATATTATAAAGACGGAAAATGTAACTTTGTTTGTGAATTTATGTTCCATAAACCCCTAAGCAGTTTCACCCTACGAACTAAAAATGTGTATATCAGGGTAACTTGGCTGCAGGATGAATATAGGATGTACGTTGATGATCTCTGGTGACCCATAAAGATAAATTT
>OY735213.1:27945300-28037800 GCA_963457665.1 Thysanoteuthis rhombus | reverse complement strand
TTTCGTACGACAATTAACTACACACTACTCATCTACACCTGTGACCTGTGCCTTCCGCAACTCGCAGTTCGGGAATCTAGTTCTTTATCTTCATCGTTTTTCATCGCGGTCCTTCTGAAACCAATCGGAGATCCAACAGCGAATGCCTCCTCTACCTCTGTTTCAAGAGTGGCGCTCTTCAGGTCAACATCATCAAATGCAACGCGACCTTTGATAAGGAGGAGAAAGCGAGGGAAACGGGAAGGGCGGTGGAAGAAAGAGAGGGAGAAAAACAGGGGAAACGGAATGAGAAAAAAAAGAGAAAGAGAGGGGAGGATAGAAATTTGAAGAAAAAGAGGACGATAGAAAGGGAAGGGGAAAAGTTAACGATAGAGAGAGAGAGTGAGTGAGAGGGGGAGAGTGGAAGCATACAAGGGGAAAATAGTAGGTCAAAAGTAGAAAGAACGGGGAGAGAGAAAGATGATGAGAGAAAGAGAGGAAAAATAGAAATAGAGAGAGAATGAAAAGTAAAGGTTGATAAGAAGAGAAAGGGAGAGAAAATAGGAAGAGGGAGAGAGAAGAGAGATAGAAAGAGAGAAAGGAGAAAAAACGAAAAGAGGAATAAAAAAAAGAGTGGTACAAAAAGAAAAGAGAGAGAGGGGGGGCAGATAGAGTGAGAGAATAGGAATGACTTTTTATGGCTTATTACAGAGAAAGTATTTTAAAAAATCACCCAATCCATAAATTCCTTGATTGTATTTGGGAGTGCAATCTCCTTGTTCAATGTATCTTGCTTAAATGTTATTCCGTATCTTTCAGATGGTCTTAGATGTGATGGTATAATAATTATCCCAATTTTACTTTATAATAACACTATTTAAAGATCTCAGGTTTCCATCCATTCGTCACTGGAAAGCTATGGTAATTAATCAAAGTCGACTAACCGGGAATTCGTTCCCCAAATTCGACTTCCCGATTGCACCAAGGGACACGCCCTGATGTCTAAGGCATTGGCAGAAAGAACCGTGCAATTTCTGGATGACTCACTATAGAATGGATTCTTACGTCTTGTGCCGCATCGGGTGGATGACTTACCGTCCGCCACATTCTCTTATATTGTGGGAGAGGAGGTGAATAAATCAAAATAAGACTTCCAGATATACATCTAATTCTGCATGTGCACTTCTACAGTGCTTTACATAAGTATTCATTTCTTGGCATTTCTTATTTTGTTGTTTTACAACTTGTAATTTAAATGAATTTTTATTCGCATTTTATTTAGACTTACACAAAATAGTTCTAATTGGTAAGGTGAGATTTTAAAAAAACAAAAAAAAAACACTTGTTTCCAGAAAAAAAAATGATACATGCATATATAGTCACCCCTTTCGTTCTGAAGCCCTTAGATAAAATTTTGTGCAACACGACTCTTCTCTCCAAACTCTGAACACCATGCCCACGATGAAGCAGATTTTTTTTTTCATAGGCAGGTAAGGGAAAACTGGTTAGAATTGGATTGATATATGCCGCTAAGTACGGGGAAACTCTCGAGGAAAAACCTATTTCAGTTTTCTAATTATTTGAGACTGGAAAGTAAGTTTCATTTCTTGTAGGACAATGACCCTAAGTATCGATCAAGAGGTTTAAGGGTAGACTTTTAAATATCTTGAAATGACCAAGTCAAAGCCCAGACTTCAATCTAATTGGTATGACTGGAAGATTGCTGTTCATCACCAAACCCAAGCCACCCAACTTTAAATAGGTGGGGCAGTTTTTCTTTGAAGATGTGCCAAGATTATGAAGATATACCCCAAGAGACTCCTCAAACATATGCAATGTTTAAAAGACGGTAATTACTTCAAAAAATGGGTCTACTAAGTATTGATTTTGGTGAGGGGGAATAGTTATGCACATTGAATTTTGTGTCTTATTTCTTCGTCTATTGCCAAATAAAAAAATTATTTGGCATCTTCCAAGTGGTAGGTATTTTTTGTTAATCATATGACACAAATCCAAAAAATATCCATTCAAAATTCACGTTGTAAGACAAAAAATAAGAAAAACACAGAATAGGTTGAATAATTTGCAAGCCATTTACTCTATCTATCTATCCATCTACTTATCTATCTGTGTGTGGAGATGGGTTAATATAAGCATTATAAACGTGTATATATATGCATAAAGATAATGAAGGCTTTAACTACCATAGGGTGGGAACTAGAAGTTCTTGCTGAGCTTATATTTCGAAACGTCTTCATTGTCTAGATTTCAGTTTTCAAAATGCTAGATTTCGAGTGGACTCTTACACTGACTATTTGCGTCAGTGGGAAATACACAACTACTTTAGACACTTTGCCCAACGCGCACCCCCCGCACATTTGCGCCCCCTGCACGCTTGTGAGCACGCACACACACACACACACACACACGTCTGCTGAGTTATATCACAACTAGCAATGGCACCCTGTGTGTGAGTAGATGTATGCGTGAGTAAGTATACGAGCATACTTGTGGGGGTGTTTGTGGTTGTGTGTGTGTGTGTGTGTGTGTGTGTGTGTATGTGTGTGTGTGCGTGTGTGTGTGTGTGTGTGTGTGTGTGTGTGTGTGTGTGTGCGCGTGTGTAATATGTAATAGCTCTATTTCGAGTGTTTGTAATATATAATAGCCTTACACAGTCAGTAATGCTCTCACTAATACCTTACCACTAACAAATCCTTTTTTCCTGGTGTTTAATATCGCTATAATAAATAGATTTACAAATCTTTTCTGAATTGAATCATTAGCAATACGATTACGATTTCACAATAATTAATACTATAGCCATGTTCTACCTGTAATGCTTGCATTAATCCCTGATCAATGACAATAATTTTCTTTTCAATTTCAATTCATAACACACAGATTGGATGCTGAAAATCGGAAACCATTTTTTTTTAGATCAAACATTGCAAATTTCAATGTTTATTCATAAAGAATATAACCTACACCTGAAGCTGTTAGTGCGGAAAAGGACTATAGCTAAGCAGATGAGACGTAGAGTAACAGTAAAGTCAGTGGGTAGCAGTGAGAAAAGCTGAGTCCTTGCCAAGATATACTGAGTTCAACTGTAGTAAGTGCAAAAAAATAAGACCGTGATATATATTTTTTCATAAACGCCAGAATTTGCTTCATAAGTATAAAGTAATTATTATTGCAAATGGAAGTTTTTAGAGTGTTAGCGTAAGCAATCTTACTCTTGATATCACTGGACACTTACACAACAGAGAGAGATCAATGATAAACGAATAGAGTGGAGTGACGTTTGTCTGTCTGGAAAATGGAAACCAGGATCGAATTCCGCCTGAGTCTGTTTATTTTCATCTCACGGAAATGTCCCTGGGAAGACATGAATCAAACTTTATCTTGCGTTCTGTCCTATCGTTAAGAATATCTCGTCACAGGCATGCCACAATGGTACACGGAAGATAAAAATAGAAAAAAAACTGTTGAGTGATCGTATAAGCAAACCACTCTCCCATAACTACCCAGGCAGTAGCTGCTGAAATTTTGTCAGGGACCGATAAGGTATATTGTGAACACACACACACACACACACACACACACACACACACACACACACACACACACATATATATATATATATATATATGGTGGTCATCCATAAATTTGTAGTCTAAAGATAAAAAAAAGAACATTTCTTCTACACGACAAAAATGTTTATTTTTCAACGTATACATTTAGACACGTATTCACCAACTTGTGGTTTTCCTTATCGTCCATAAATTTTCGCTATATATATATATATATATATATGTATATATATATATATAGTATTATTCCTAAGTGGATTATGTCTGGAAATAAATCTCTTTTCTTTTGCGTACCACAAGTTCATTCTTGAACAAGCAGCAAACGGGCGCCCTTGGTTATTCCCTCTTTGTCTCTCACCCACATCGTTTCACGCATAGTTTAACGCAAGGAACATAAAAATGTCAACTTCTGACAAGTAGGAAGAGCAGTCCAATTTCTCGGCAGAATCTTGGATCAACATATGCCGTAAACATTATTCTGAAAGAAAAAACAAAAAAACGTTTCAATTGCTGTATCATGTTTATCTCATGGTCCTCACATCTATCTATCTATCTATCTATCTATCTATCTATATATATATATATATATATATATATATATATATATATATATATATATATATATATATATATATATTTGTTCGGTTATCATTTGTCATTGTAGTCCTCGTTCCTCCGGGTTAGCCGCAGGCATTAGAATCCACCACCTTGACTCTTTCGGAGCCATTGACAAATCTATGCTGAAGTCCTTTTCAGGCATTTCTCCATGGATATGTGTCATTCTCTCAGAGCATTACTTCTTGTCCTGAATTTGATCCTCGCTGAATGCCCCGCACTGGTGACCTAGTCTCAGACAAGGACAGGCCAATTAAATGTCAATTGTTTTTCGTCTTTTTTTCGCGGTCGGAGGCAGCTGGTAGTCACCGATACGCCGATTAGCTTTTTACCGTGTATTCAAACGCCTCATCTATTTGCAAATGATAACACTCTCCTAGAATCGAGACCATGTGTCGACATATCCATCCTACCCAAGCCTAGAAGGATCAGCCTCACTCCTAAGCTGTAACAACCCACCCATGTCCTTTAACGCTTACCCCCCCCTCTCTCTCTCTCCCTGGCGCTTCCTAATATCTCTGGTCCCTCAAGCGCTCACTCCCCCCTTACAAGCCCCACTGACACCCACTACACAGCAGGGAAGGCGAATAAGGCAGAAAGGAAGAGTTTATCTTTTCTGACACTTCCGCCATGCAAGGGACATTATTTGCCGGATACCAGTCGCGCTGACAAGATAACGGAGCGACCGAGGCATTTTTGATGGCTCCTGGCGAAACGAAGCCTGGACAGACTTCCGAATTGAATGACCCTTGTCAAGGTTGACAGTAGGGGTAACAGCTTCAGGGGGCCACCACCGACTGGTAAGAGGAGGTCGCTATTGGAGAGTGGTTTCTACTCACCTAATCTCTTCTCATTCAACCATCGATGTAAATCATGGATATTCTTGAGGAATCGTGCAATAGAATTATCTGCAAGGAAAAGTGGATTCATGTTCTTCTCTCAAGAGCATATCATGTGGTATATTTTAGGTTGTCTTTCCACCCACTCGCTTGTTAAGGGAGTTGGACCCTCACTGGATGCCAAATAACTGTATCCTTGTCCCAAACTAAGTTAAGCATCATCATCATTATCATCATCATCATCATCATCATCAGTCTTTTAACGTCCGTCGTTGGACATAGACCTTCCCCAGGATTCGTCACAATTTTCTATCATGGGCGTCGCGGAGCTAGTATTTCCTGAATCTGTCAAGTTCATCTCTCCATCTTGTGTTCTGTTGGCTTCGGTTTTTTATGTGATTTCTGGGGATCCATGTTGTGAGTCGTGATGCCCATCGGTTGTCTTTCATTCTAGCAACATGGCCTGCCCACTGCCATTTTAGTTCTTTGATAGTTCCTATGAAGTCTTGGACTCATGTTTTCTTCCTTGTGTACTGTGCTGCCTTCTGGTCTCTCCATGTAAGGTTGAGCATGATTCTCTCATGCGCACGCTGCATGCTTCTCAGTTTGTAGGTCTGTCTCTTGGTTAGGTTCCATGTTCCAGCACCATAAGTGACTATCGGGAGAATGCATTGGTTGTACACTCTTCTTTTTATCAAGCGTAGTAAATACTAATTCATATTATAGCCATATTCTGTCTGTAACGCTCGCATCAGCCACTGGCAAGCCTTTTTAATCTCTCCTACACAAACACATAAATTAGACACAAGAAGTTATTAAGACAAACTTCAGGTCCAAAACCTCTGCTGCTACCAGAAATATTAAGTTCGTGTAGAAAATGGTCAAAGCTAGGCGATGGAGTAGATTTACAGCCGATGGGCGACAATAAGAAAAGCTGAAATATATGCTGGGTTCAAATGGAGTCGCTGCTAAAATACCAATGTGATCAAAGTTTAACCTTTTCCTCTGCAGCCAGAGTTTATATGTAAACACGATAATGAATTAAATTTTTGTATCATTTGCTCATTAGGTCCTATCCTTAATATCACAAATAACAGAAACAGCAAACTCACACTTATGTATATATTTAAGAAACAGATATGTTATCTGAGAGAATAATTATGAATGCATCATATTTTTTAAAACTATTTAAAAAGAATTGTGCAGACATGGAAAGCGTTGGACAAAATGAGAACCTGAGGATATGGTGGTTATTTGGGCCTTTGCTTTTCCGCCGGGGTATTTAGCTCAATGAGAAGAGCAAAGCAATGCCTTATCGGTCACTGATTCGATTCCCGCAGTAGCAGCATTGTTTATTCTATTCACGCTGGTTAGGCCAAGTGACACATTCTCCGTGTATCAACTGGAGGTTATCACAAGTAGAGTTTGAAATAATTTAGTGTACTCATGTACATATACGTATATATACCAGCACAGCCTTCATTAGATGGTGATCATGGGGTTAATCCTGGTTTAGGGGCATAAACATCATTACCACTAACTTGGAGCACCCCAGCGATACCTCACGATATAAACAATTTCGTTGGTATTTCGTCACAACCGAAGACAGTGCATCTTCTTGAAGCCTCACGCAGACTCTACAGCTTTTTGAGGCCACATTTTAAATTAACTTACCGTTTTTTGGTGTAGATAATCCAAGCTTAGCAATAAAACCTCAACATCCCTCTTCGATAGAAAATATATCCGTCATCCAGTCATGTCCCCTACATTCCTTTAACAGATATCCGTGTTTTTCCTGGTTACGTTGTGCCCAGTAGACATTTCGGAGTTAATTACATATTATCAAGAGGAAAAAAACAGTTTGTTTGTTTTTTGTGAAACTATCATATAAAGCAATTGACTTTAAGCAACCAAATAAACAACCAAACAAACAAGTCAACATGCTAAACGCCAAAAAGATCAATGAAAATAACAATTACGATAAACAATAAACAATCGACTTGAAATTCCAACAGACCATGAAGATCGATATTCGCACTAAAGGAAAACAATAATAGCTAAAAACTAATTTGATGAAACAAAAAGGAAATATATAAGTCACGTTGCAAGAAATGGCACGTTTGGTAAATGTATTTAGACACTTCCGGAAACGATGTTCATAATAGAGAAAAAAAACATTACTGTAAAGAAAGTTCGGGAAAATGTTATTACGTATAGTGTTTTGATCATTGTGATATGCAGTTATTTACAAATACTCAACTCCAGATCGAAGATTTCTCCATAAAACCAAAACCAATATCAAATAAAGTGGCATGAAAACCACTTATTGGAATTATAAACGTAATAGCTCTAGTTAGTCCGTCAAATACGTTTCATGGCCACTGACAATAGCTCCCTTTCTGATTTGCAATGCTTTTATATAGGAAAATCATTAGCTATACATTTACATTGAATACATAGTACATCTAGAACATTCATTTCAATGTGAAGAAAGTATACAAATTGTTTTACAAGCACCATCAAAACAATTGTATTTACACAATATCTAGAATCTTGAGCATTTGTGACAGTACAAGTAGATCACTACATCAACTTAGAACCATGAATCTCCATGAAATCCTCAAAAGAAGAAGAAATCAAGCGAAGAATCACTCTAGGATGGCAAGCCTTCGAAAGAGCAAGCTCATCCTTCGAGAACAAGAAAATCCCACTAGTCCTAAAAAAGAAGGGTATATAAAAAAAATTCATCCTCCCGTTAGTCACCTATGGGGCAGAAAAATGGACCTTAACCAAGAGACTGACCCGTAAACTAAGAAGCAGGCAACGTGCATAGGGAAGAATCATGCTCAACCTCACATGGAGAGATGACAAGACAGCTCAACATATCTGGGGAAAACATAGGAGTCTAAGACATCAAAGAATCCACAAGAAAACTCAAATGGCAATGGGCTGGTCAAGTTGCAAGAATGGCAGACAACCGATAGATATCAGGACTCACAGCATGGATCCTCAGAGACCACATTCGTAACCGAGGCTGGCAGAATACAAGATGGAGAGACGAACTAGACAAATTCAGAAAGTATTGGCTCCGAGACGCTCATGATAGAGAGGTCTGGAAAATTCTGGAGGACGTCTAAGTCCAACGATGGAGGTTAAAAGACTGTTAACGATGAATAAACATCATGATAATTATTTTTAATCATTCTCATCTGTTGATGGCACTACGTAGTCCAGTGATCAATCCTATAACTCTTCTAGTCTATAACTGAAAAAAAATAATTTTTTGATATATAATATGATTTACTTCCAATGTATATGTATGACCTCCCAATCCCTTTGGCTTCCTTTTAGTAAAATACATTGAGGTTAACGAATTCTAGACCACGTTTAATCTTCAACACATTGACGGTACTTCATGTACCATGTGTTGAAAACATTTATAGATATGTTTGTATCTGCATTATTCTGCTCGTTTTTCTTTCCAGTAACATAGCATATTAGTTTTTCTGTCAGAAAATTGGTGGCGTTTTGAGTTGATGAAGAAATTCCGGCGTGAAAGACTGTTTATTTATAGTATAATGTCAACTGTAATGACCGAAAAAAATTGATTGAATGAGCCCCTCAGCAATATCACATCACAAACATTGTAAATCGTAAGTTAAGAAGAATTTTTTTATATGTTCTTACGGTGTCCAAGATACCATCCCTTTCTTTTCACTTATATTCTATAATTTTGATTGATTGAAAAAGAGGTTAATTGAGAGGACTTATGAATACCGCCAGGACTGAAGGGTCTCAAAATGTAAAAAGAAAGACAAAAAAAATCAAACAGACTTTGCGCTTATTTCTTGCCTACAAATGAGCATATGTTTTTTTGATGACATATTAAAAAAAAAAGAATGGAGGAGAGTTAAATGCAGATGCGTAGCTGAGAGTATAATTGAAAACACATCTCGGCTCCCCGAAGGTGAGGACCCCCCAAAGCTTAATAAGTTGTTGTTCACCAGCTGCATTTTGCGTACATTATCTAAGAACGAATCTCACTGGATATTGGAGTGGCCCCTCAAGGAGTCAAGTCCCTTGGGCCCTTCGAATTTTTAGCTTTGCATCTCGTTGAACGTAATTGTACAGGAGAGTATTTTCCAACAAGGGTGGGTTGTCCATAATCATATCATCTAAAGGCCAAAAGAGATTTTCTGTGTCCAATGAGATTAGGCTGGAGAATAAAGGTTCACGTTGGCCTGAATTTGTAAAAAGCAGGATTAGGTAAGAGTTTTGTGCTTAGAAAAAAAAGGTCCAGTCACTCACCCTCCCTGAAAGTGCAAAGTGAGCAAGATTATTTTGTGTGCAAATGGATGTAAAAACTGCTCCTGTTAAACCAGGAACACAGGTAGAGATTTGGAGGTCCTAAGAGGCTTGGCTCCTTGGAGGAGGGGTGGCTCCAACGTCTAGTGAGAGTTGTTATTGTATGATATCAGTAAAAATGCAGTAGACGAACTACGGGGGCCAAGGGCACGTTTCCAAAAAAGACCCCTGCCTCTCCTTCAGTTACGCCTCTGAATTTGAGTATTGTATTTTTTAAAATATATGTCATAAAAAATTTATATGCTGATTTTTAGGCAAGGAATAAGCATGGCAATTTTTCATTTTTTAAAAACTTTTTTCAGAATTCCGAAACCTTTCAATCCTGACGGCACTTATAGGTCCAAGATTTATTTTTCGAAAAAGATCAATGTTTACCTTTTTTTTTTAATTCAATATTGTTTGTCTTTATATGGCCTTCAACTGAAAATTGAAAAAAAATATAATTTGAAAAATTGAAAATTCGGGGCCTGGTGGTTCAAGTCCTCCAATCATTCCTTCTGCATTTTAAAGAACCAAAATTATTGATGGGGTACATTTGTCCCATTAGACATTCGTCCCGGGACATATTTGTCCCAGCAGACATTGAATTTGGGAAAATCTAATTTACTTTATTTTTCATGACAAATATGTCCAATTAAAGTTCTAAACGAGGTCAGCGGGATATATATATTTCAGCAATCAGAGAAACCACAGGATATATATGTCCCTGGAGTCTCGAAAGAGTTGAGAGATCTTTTCGTGACCACCCAGTCCGTTAATCCAAATTCAAATAACCTGCTCTTTATGGTCTTCACAGGTCAGCTATAGAAAAGTTTTTAAGACCAGAAGAGGATGTCCACGGCTGCTTTCGTCCAATCACCTTCTTATAACCAGATGGATTATCTGATGATATCGCTTTGTGGTCTTTCTGTGCTTGTTTGATGTTGGTCGTATCTCCCGTTAACTTGTGTTTTGGGACTATTTTAGGAGCGACGGTCTCTGAACGATTGCCAATTTTCTTCTAAGATAGCCCAGCGTTTTATTTTCTTTCTGGTCTCTGCGGAAACTGGAATCATAAATCTTTAACGTAGTGTTTAATAAGGTGCGCGTGTGTTGAATCGGACACATTGACTCCTATTGGCGAGGCCAAAAGTTAACCTAGTTTTTTGCACCATTTCATACTAACGCAACTCATCGAAGACTTAGTGAACTGATTCACCCAAACTTTATGCCTCATTCTCACTGTGAGACTCTGTTTTATTTAATAGTAACTAAAATCCAACCAAGAGACAGACCTGCAAGCTGAGAAGTATGCAATGTGCACACGAGAGAATCATGCTCAACCTTACATGGAGAGATCACAAGACAGTACAGTATATAAGGAAGAAAACATGAAACCATAGAAACTATTAAAAAACTCAAATGGCAATGGGCAAGCCATGTTGCAAGAATGAAAGACAACTGATGGACATCACGTCTTACAACATGCATCCCCAGAGATCACATGAGGAACTGAGGCCGACAGAACACAGGATGGAGAGATGAACTGGACAGATTCAGGAAATACTGGCTCTGCGATGCCCATGATAAAGAATTGTGGCGAATCCTGGGGAAGGTCTATGCCCAACGACGGATGTTAAAAGAATGATGACGATAATGATGATGATGATGATGATGATGATGATGATGATGGTGGTGATGATGATGATGATGATGATGATGATGATGATGATGATGAAATTCCAAAATACATTAATATCTGTTTTAAAACACATTTATTCTGCAATAAGCTTAATTATTTTTTTTTTCGCCGCTGCGTCTGCTAGTTGATATACCCGAGACTACCCGATATATATATATATATATATATATATATATATATATATATATATATATATATATATAACAATGCTCTTCCAACTCTGGAATGGAGCATTCTGTTGGATGAGGAATTGTGCATAAATAAATATTGCTTAAATTCGGTCCTACTGACTGTCTAGTTCTCCGTAGGGCAGGGGTAAGTGCCAGCATCTGGGTCTGAAGCGAAGGTTTCGATCCTACCTCGTGGAACTGGATGGGATATTGAATAGTCTATAGCCACACTGAAGAGTTATGATACAACGAAACAGCTGTCAGACTCAATTATTGATTAGTATTATAAATATATGTAAATGCATATATGAACTAGCTGGGGTATTTGGCATAGCCCTCCCTCAATCATATGTAACAACACGGGATAGCAAATGATATTTTATAGAGAACTCATGAAATTAAGCCTGCATACACACCCAAGTACACCCCCCCCTTCAGACCCCCCCCCCAAAAAAAAACTTTTGAAAATTGATTTTACTCTCTTTTGGTAGTTTTAGTTGTTCGGACGTCAAAGCAGGCCATCGGATTTGAACTGTGTCAATCTTTTATTATGTATAGGTTGGGGTCAGGTTTAGGCTTAGGGACAGAGTCAGGATTTCTATAGAAAGAAAACGTTTTATTGTCGAGTCTAGGTTAGATTCATTTTGAAAAATACTACTAAACTGACAAGAGTAATGAGAGAAAGAGAAATCTGCATCCATTGATTGCTACAACGAAGAGAAAGTAAGGTCTTAGTATAGCATAATGGTTATAATGTAGATAGAACCCAGTCTAAAACCTTAGAAACTCTTTTCAGTGAAACTGACGAATTCGGTGCTTTGTAACCTTTTAGCAATTGGTGCTTCCAATGTTTGTTTTTTCATTAGACTTTGACTCATTAGGGCGGAAAAGGTAGAATTGACTCTAAATTGACTTTAGGTGTAGTCGTTTAGGACTCTATGAGACGCTTACACACAAGCAAACAAGATAACGACGTGCATACGCCGTCTGATATATACATATATATATATATATATATATATATATATATATATATATATTATAGTTTACGTATATCACGTTGTTGAATCCGTATCAGTATCCCGACTCGGTTTATTCCGACAACGATTTAGCTACAATTCTATAGGCTGCCTAATCATTTTGCGCGCTCATCATGTTACTGCTTTGCGAATTACCCGAAAAAAAGAAGTTAATTCTATGGTAGTCTTCAACGATTCCATTGTATTTCCAAAAACACCAGTTGACTTTTTATTTTCTATAATTTGTGCGATGGAGTTATTGTTACGCAATCCTTCTTTTACAAACTATGGATTTTGTTAAGATACAAAAATTAAAATCTATTTTCGAGTTGAATTATTCAAGTGAATTAATTTACTTCTGTAGTTCAATTTGAAAATACCTGGTGATGTTGCAGGAACTAACTAAATGGGGTTGATAAGATTCATTTCGGGAATTGAAATTATAGGAATGATGAGTTTGTAAACAAACTATAAAACTATTTATCAAAATGTTAAATATCAATTTCGATTTCTGTTTTAAATCATGTTAACTCTCTACAGTTTGTTACTGTGAACAATAAATTATCTTATTGAACTACAAAAGTAAATTAATCTCTAGAATAATTCAACTCCAAAAATGATCTTAATTTTTGTATCTCAATAAATTGTTTTAATTCCATAGTTTTCAAAATTAGGGTTGCGTAAAAATAACCCCATCGCACTAATTATAAAAAATGAAAATCGATTCAATTTTAGGTGCTTTAAATTCATGGTACCTTCGAACTACATAGTAATTTGAGAGTTTCACGCGGGGATGGGTTCTCTTTACAAAGTTACTGTAATGTTAAAGTAGACTCTTACTTTCCGTTCGTAATGGGGAACCGTGAATTTTCCTTTCTCTCAGTGCTTATGTCAATTAAATTTCGTGGATCAAGGGTTTTCATTATCTATTCTTGGCTAGTGTATCTTTCTTCTTATTGTTAATTTTATCGAAATATTCAGGTGGTATTTTACATTCTACGACCGTTATGTAACCAGCCTGGTTGAGACATTATAATCGACCTGAGCGTTTTTAGGATAACATTAAGAGGACATCATTAGATATTATTAATTTCGTTTGGTTTAGCTTTCTTTTCTTTCACTATCAACAGCTTTTTAACGTCCGTCATTGGATATAGACTTTCCCCTAAATTCGCCAAACCTCTCTATCATGAGCATCGTGGAGCCAATATTTTATCAACTACTTTTTACGCTCCAGTAACATGACCAGCCCATTGCCATTTGACTTTTCCAGTGTTTTTTTACGTTATCTCTGACTCCCGTTTATTCCTCAATATAATCTGTCTTGTGATCTCTCTGTGTGATGTTGTGTTGTCGTTTTTATTGCCCTGCTCAGGTCGTTTTACATTCTACGACCGTTAGATAAGCTGTACAGATCTGAAAAAAAAAGGACCTGGGCGGTTTTCGGAAAACATACAGATCGGCAGTGATAAATTTTGTCAAGTTTAGCTTTGATCTTATTATGGCTGCTTTTTATTTTTTATCCAAACGATCGGATAATTATAAATTTTACGACAGTTCAGTCCGCAGAATAGTTGGGGGAAAAAGAAAGAAAGAAAAGCAAAAATGACAGATGAATGATTCAAAATGCATTAATTAATATTTGTTATCAGAGCATTTTTGTAATTCCCCCCTGACAGACAGAGGGACAGCGTTATCGTTTTATATAATAGATGCGCTCATCTACACAGATAAGCTTATGCATTCTCGTTAGTTCAGATAAGTAGATCTGTAATGTTCTCGATATCTATATGTGTTACGCTGAGACTTAAATAATGTTAAGTGCTCCAAGCTAGATACCTACGTGGCCAGGTGTTATATATATGAGTAAACGGCCGTGTTTTGAGTCGGTACAGTTGGTCTACAGGCTATTGTGAAACCTTGGATGACTCAGATATAGGTTAATTCACCCGAAATCTGTGCCGCTTGCCCCCGCCCCCTTCTGAGCCACCGAGTAGACGACGCTTCCTCGTCAAGCACAAAGCACAATAACAATATTCATATTCGGGTTGACAATGGCGTCTTCTCCTTGTTTACGTCCCATCTCTTGTACATTCTTTCTTCCTTGCTTTTGCTCTCTTTTGTTTTTTCTCTTTCTTTTTTTCGTCGCTTTTACTTCTAAAATTTTTCTTTTGGTAATTTTTACTTCTACTATATTTCTTCTTCTTTCTTTTTCTTTTTTTTTTTTTTGTCTTTCCCTTTGCACCAGACCTTTTCTTTTTTTCTTCTTCTTTCTACCTTTCTCTTTCTTTTTCCTTTTTTTCCTGTCTTAATTTTTTTTTCGGTATACACTTTCTTTTACTTTTTTTCTTTTTTCTGTCTTTCTCTATCTTTTTCTTTTTTAGCGTCTTTTTTTCTTTTTCCTATCCCAGTCTTGATTTATATATATATTTTTTACTTTACTCTATCTTTCCTTTTCTTTGTCCCTTTCTGTCTGTCTTTCTTTTTATCACTTTTTCGTCTTTTTCTTTATCTTTCCTTTTTTTTGTTGTCTTTCTTCTCCGTTCTTATTTTCCTGTTTTTTTTTCTCTGTCCATTTTTCTGGTTTCTTTTGTCTCTTTTTCTGTCATTCTTTTCTGTTCCTTTTTTTCAATTTTTTTCACATCGTCCTTCTTTTTTCCTTTCTTTCTTTTTCCTTTGTTTTTATTTCTTCCGTCTTTCTTTTTGCTTCTTTCATTTTTCTTCTGTCTTTGTCTTTTCTGTTTTTTCTTCCTTTCTTATTTTTTCCCTTTTTTCTATTTTTATGTCTTATTTTCTTCTGTTTACTTTTCATTCCTCTCTATTCTCTCCTTCTTTCTTTTGATAATTTCCTTCCGTTGTTTTTGTCTACATTTTTCTCCTTCCTTATCCTTTCTTTTTTATTTTTTCATTTTTGTCTTTTATTTCTTTTGTTCATTCTCCACTGTTTATCTCTCCATTTCCGATATTTTCTTCTTTCTTCCTATTTCTTCATCATTATTTTTGTTTATTCCTTCTTGAAGGTCTGGATAAGTTTCATATCAATCCAACATGAAACGGCTGAGAAAATTGATATCTCTCATATTACCGTCCGACCGACCGACCAAAAAGTGTCTTATGGTGATGCGTGAACGCATCTAAATGCTATTTAGACTTGGATATTATACGATTTCCGTGAATGTCTCACGTTAGCGTGCTAGTCTAGCAGACCATCACTTATATGTGGCGATTTCAATCCTCATTAGTGTGAACTCGAGACAGACAAATCTGAACCCAATAAATACCCAAACATTTCCTCTGTATATTGGGTTAGCTGAACAGTTTGGCTCCAGATAATTGTACCGAAGCACACAACCTAAAAGATATCGCTGGTGAATAGTGGGGAACCCGACAGTAAAAAGTCTTTTAGTAAAACATTTTTCAACGTGCGAGTCCCACAGATCAATACAGTAGTTTGTGCATTTCATAAGGATGGTGATTTTTAGGATATGTTTTTCTTTATTTACATCAATATTTACATACAATAGGCTTATTTTTCTTACTTTATCATCATTGTAAAACGAATTACATACAAGACTGTTGTAATACGGAAAAAACGACGGTATGAAATGTTTATTTACACGACAAGCAATTAGAAATATAATTAAGCTGATATAGTATACGCGGGAAATGTTCAAGTATTTACTGAGCTCAGGATAGTCTGACACGAGCTCACATTAGTAGGGTACTCGGTGAGGGTCGAAATCACTACGTATTAGCAATCGGTCTTCTAGTCTAACCCGCCAGCGTGATATGGCAGTATTGACGCAGCAATATACTTCATTTCTGGCTTGTATTGAGTTGTTACTGGACTAATGAAGTCTTGTAAATGTTCATCAGTGAAAATTTGTTCGTTTGATTGACTTGTTGTTTTTATTGACTGATAATCCCCTTTCACTAACATTTTTCTTCCAAAATTCTTTGAATGACGTTTCTTCGAGCTGGTTCTTTCTTGTCATCATATATTGTGACTCAATTATCTCAAACAGAATTGGAGCTTTTTCTTCTCTATTTATCTCATGTAATTTCGATTAGGCGTTGGTCGCAGGTTGTATTTTTTGTTGTTGTTGTTGTTGTTGTTGTTGTTCTTCTTCTTCTATTTCTTCTTCTTCTTCTTCTTCTTCTTCTTCTTGAAGCATGATTCCTTTCCACCTTCTTTCTTTTCTTTCCAATCATTCATCTTTTTTCTTTCCTTCACAATTATCATTCTTCTCTTCTTAGTTCATCTTTCAGTATTTCAGGATTTAAAAAAGGAGCTTTTACCATTTTGTCGTTTTCCAGAGAATGCACTGGATATATTTCCAAACGTCTACATCCTTCCATTCTCTCTGTCTCTGTCTCTATCTCTATCTCTCTATTTCTCTCTCTCTCTCTCTCTCTCTCTCTCTCTTCTCCCCATCTACATTCTGATTTTTCTGATCTTCTTCTCTTTCACTTATTTCCTTCTCCTTATCATGCTTGACTTTTTCTTCCATTCCTTGCAAATTTCTTCTTTTACTCCTTTTTTTCTTTATTTTCTAGTTTCTAAGATTACTGAGGATGACTAAATGGCTTCGCTAGGTATGTTGAGAAATCGTCTCGTCACTGGTATGTCATGTTGGTTGATGGAGATGAGAAATGTTGCTTGGCCATCTACGTAAACCATTCTCCTATAACTACCCTATATGCTCAAGCAGTTGCATCAAAAGATTGAGACTCACATTTCGACAAAAGTCAAAAAATATTATAATAATAATAATAATAATAATAATAATAATAATAATAATAATAATAATAATAATAATAATAATAATAATAATAATAATAATAATAATGAAGCAACGATGATACACTGGGAACTGAGTAAAGGAATGGGATTCAACCATGCGGAAAAGTGGTATCAGCACAAACCGGAGGTAGCCCTAGAGAATGGCACCCACAAATTACTCTGGGACTTTGACATCCAAACCGACCACCTCATCCAGGCAAGAGGACCGGACTTGGTAATCGTAGACAAGAAGAGGAAGACCTGCCAAATAGTAGGCGTGGCTGTACCTGCAGACCATAGAGTAAAGAGGAAGGAGAGTGAAAAACTGGAAAATACCAGGATCTAGCGAGAGAACTGAAGAAGATGCGGAACATGAAAGCCAGGGTCGTGCCAGTCATAGTGGGCGCACAAGGAACTGTCCCAAAGACACTGAGGGCGAGACTGGAGGAGATCAGGATAAAGGGGAGGATTGAGACTGTACAGACTACAGCACTGCTAGGAACTGCGCGGATACTGAGGAAAGTGCCAGAAATATATATACTGCAACACTAATTGTTATCAGTGACCTAATAGAGGAAAGGAAATGAAAGCAGAAACGTAAATCACAGCACTGGCATGATAGGCGAAAGAGAGAAGAGATGTTGGCTGAAGATCTGACTTATTGTCTCTCAGCCTTCAGCAATGACCACTGGGCAACCAGTGTGAAACTGTAAACCGCAGTATTACTGTGGCCTATGAGAACTAGGAGAGAAAGGCTGGAGACTTGAGGAGACTTGCTGTCACTCAATTTCCAGCGGTTACCACCAGGCAACTGGTGTGAGATTGCTGATAATAATAATAATAATAATAATAATAATAATAATAATAATAATAATAATAATAATAATAATAATAATAAGAAGAAGAAGAAGAAGAAGAAGAAGATAGGCAGATACTTTTAGATACACACTAGAAGATCTAAGTTAATAGTCAGAAGAATAGATAGATATTTAGATATTTAGATAGATATGAAGAGTATGAAACAGAGAAAAAGGCTGGATTAACTATATGAGACAGAGAAAGGGAAGGATGAACAATATCAAACAGAGAGAAGGAAGGATGAACAGTATGAAACAGAGAGAAGGGAAGATGAATAATATGAGGTAGAAAAAAGGAAGGATAAACAATATAAGAGAGAAAAGGAAGCCTGGACAATATGAGACAGAGAAAAGAAAAGATAAATAGTCTGAGACAGAGAAAAAGGGAAGAATAATCAGTATAAGACTGAGAAAAGGAAAGATGAACATACTGCATCAGAGAACGCTAGTCTTGCCTTCATCCAGCAAAGCCCAAACTAGTAGGCGTCAAAGATGCATTTATCGTCAGTATAATGACAATGTCTCCTTAATTGCTCCTGTCTCGCTTCCCAGTTTATCTTTTAATTTGGTGGACCTCAATCGTTTGCCTTCCTCACGTGTCTCTCTGTAAGTGAGGACACGTTTTTTGAAGACACGTTTCTTATCCACCAAAATGCATACATGTTTACTGTTCTAAGAGCAACGTTTTGAAAGTTTTATTTAAAATTTATTGACTTATCTTTTATTTATGTATAAAAGTTTTGTTCGTTAACTGATGAAACCGCATAATTGTTTATGATTTTTACTATACAGGCTAAATACATGATTGAATTGTTGAAATGCTGCTTCGCATAATCGGGCCAAACCCCTAATTGGTTCAGGTTGCTCTACCCCTTTTGACCATTATCTGGTTCATACAAAAGGTCCCATGGGTATTTTTGGCATGATGTTGGGGAAATCTTGAAACTGTCTTTGCAATGGTCAACTAGATTACATCGTTTACAACACTTGTGAACAACAAATTGAGAAGCAATGAATATTGGTTCAACATGACTTTACGATGCCAAACATTGATTAGTGTTCAAATTCTTTACGAAAATGAAAAATGTAGAGATCGTAGCTGGACAGAGGGCAGTCTTCAACATCTTAATCGAAACGGAATCTACTGAAGTTGCTGGGATTCAAAGGATATTCTTAATTACGAAACAGCACCATAATCTGTTACTGCTCAATGCTAGTGAACAATTGGTTCGTTTGAATTAATCATTGAAAGAGAAATGCCTTCTTCTAAGCAAGAGAGCCGACGTGATTTTGTTACATGACAATGTTCGTCATCATGTTGAAAATGCGATGCAGCAAACGATCGTTAGATTAAAATTGGATGATTTTCTACGTGCGACCTCTTCTCCAGGCGAATATATTTCGTTTTCTCCCAAGACATAGGAACATCGCTCGGAGAATTAATTGAATCAAAACTGAAATCGTTTTTCATGTTGGTATACTAGATTTACAGAAAATGGGGCGTAAGGTCATAGAAGGCCAGACGAAATATTTTGATAACTGAATAATAATACGATGAATTCATAAGATTAAAAGATTCTGTCTCAAAGAAGGTTGGAGGCTTTTCCATAAAACTTGATATCTGAAAGGGTGAGTAAGATCATAGAAAATCAGGGCACATATTTTTGCGATAAAAGCATGGTATAATATGAATAAGAGATTTCGTCTTTAAAAGCTTGTAAACTTTTGTATCATCTTACCTGAAAGGTGTAGAGAATCTCTCTCTCTCTCTCTCTCTCTCTCTCTCAATATATATAACTATGAATTGTGGTGTATTACATAGAAACTTATTTGAAATGATCTCTCATCATTACATGGTTAATGTACCACTCACCCTAAATAATGTGAATAGAATAAAAAATTTAAGAAAATGGTGCTGCTGCAGGAATCGAACCTGCCACTGATCGGGTAGCCGTTTCAACGTAGCGATGTTCTTATCATTGAGCTAGTATATATATATATATATATATATATATATATATATATATATATATATATATATATATATATATATATATATATATATATATATATATATATATATATATATATATATATATATATATATATTCTTTTAGCGTCCGTCGTTGGACATAGACCTTCCCCAGGATTCGCTACAATTCCCTATCATGGGCATCGCGTTGCCAGTATTTCATGAATCTGTCAAGTTCATCTCTCCATCTTGTGTTCTGACAGCCTCGGTTTCTTATGTGATCACTGGAGATCCATGTTGTGAGACATGATGTCCATCGGTTGTCTTTCATTCTTTCAACATGGCCTGCCCATTGTCATTTGAGTTTTTTTAATTATTTCTATGATGTTATGAACCCCTGTTTTCTACCTTATATACTGTGATCTCTCCATGTAAGGTTGAGCATGATTCTCTCTCTCTCATATATATATATATATATATATATATATATATATATATATATATATATATATATATATATATATATATATATATATATATATTCGTGATCTGGTCACGAACATCGATTGCAGGTGCAACACAAAGAAGTATTGCAGATTTGACAAAGACCCAAATTTACTAATTGCCAGTGGATAAGAATATTGTTTTACGGATATATGTATCATATGACACAGATGCTGAAAAACAATAGTTTTTGTGGCTTTATTTCTTTGAAAAAGAAACATTCACATTGTATTGTAGGAAATGAATCACCTCCAAGTTCACAAGGAGGATGTTTAATTGCCACAACTAGGGATGACGGACAGATTGTTTTAATTCGTAACCGATGTCCAACAACACGGTCCAAGCCGTCATTTCCCTTCAACTCGAGCAGGGCCCGTTGCCAGCCATGTGTCGTTTTACAAAATAACTGCCCCTTAAAGTATGAAGGTAAAGTATGACAAGTGTGATGAAACAATGAATTGGATCTTATGTATTAATATGAGTGGACAATATTTTCTTTAACTTTATCAATAAAATAAAGCTATTCTGTCCCTTTGACAACTTCTGTAGAGAGGATGTTTAATTGCTCTGAATAGACGTGGGTGGTTTAAATGGCAATTCCAGCTAGGAAGGATGGTAAAGTGATCCCGGGAAATATCTTATATACTCTCATCGCCTGCGCTGGTTACTTATTTAATTTTTTTGCTGGGATTAACTCACATATATCGAGTCCACACTATAGATTTAATGCATTCCCTTGGTAGCTCGGTGGGCTGATGCAGGTTAGGCGACTGCCAAGCAGTTGATTCCTCATAGATAGACTGCCATTCAGAGCTGAGGGGCTCTGTCATTCCTAACATTCTACTAACGACCGGGAACTGGGAATCCAGAAGTTATCTCCTGAATATGATATGATGATTCCTGGAGTGATTTCACAAGAGATTGTCAAGTACTTAGATTTTAAGATTTCCATACCTAAAATTTAAAAATCTTACAGTGAAAAAAAATCAAGATTTCTTAAACACGTACTTGAAATCTTTTGTCAAATCCGCCCAGGCATCAGAATTAAATTTGAACAAAGAAGCTGGTGCTAAGCATAGCTTGATTGCTAAGCATCGTCCAATGTAAGGAGAAGATCAAGAGAACCAATGTGAAAGATATGGAACAAGTAATTATCAAAAATAGAGATGGTGCTGGGCACTTAGCAAGAAGGAAGGACAACATAAGGAGCAAAAGGCTAACCGAATGGTGCTCATGGGACAGTGAACGCACTACGAAAAGATCAGATACAAGATCGAGGAATAGATTGGTTTGTCGGAATAACAAGATAGAGGTTAGTTCAATCAAGAGAGGGGAAAGGCTTTTATCCAGCAGTGGACCTATGACAGCTACTGTAGCTGTTGATGCTGTGGATGCTGATTCTAATGAGGTGAAGTCCAGCTCAAGCGGACGAAATTAAGAATTTCTCTTCTCAGATGTGGTGGACTGGATTCGATGATATTAACCATATAACCCAATAATTTTAAACCTTTTTTCAGGCACAGTGAACCAAGCTCTGAAATGGTCAAAGCACACCATCAGTATCCAAGGAAAGATTTAATCTTTTAAAAGAAAAGGTAATGATAACAATGTGTTCATAGGTTAAACAAACTAATAATTCATTGATTTTATTGCCATAAGTATATTGTCAATCATAGTTTTCAAAAGATGAGAGGTTATGAGCACATTTGTTATTACTACCTATTGTAACAAAATGCCAGTGAATAAGTTACCATTCAGTAAAAAGAAATGAAATCAACGGTTCTACGGTACAAGGGGGAAATCTTAAACTGCAATTTAAGCCTTTAATGGACAAAGCTTTTATTCATTTATTTACTGCATCATTGAAAAAAGGAGTTTAATGCGCTCCATAAAAGTACTAGTAATGTCAAAAGGTATTCAAATGTTATTTTTGTATCAATATGGGGTCATTGTCCCACGGCCTTTGTTTGAGGGATTATCGACCCTCCTCAAAACTCCCGGGGCACACCAACATATGCTGTCCGCGGTACATTGGTTGAAAATCGCTGATCTGACACCTCTTGGAAAGGGGCAGCCATGTGATGATTATAAAATGTAGTAATAAGAATTTAGGGTCTAAAGAGAGAGTGAGTCACAGAAAAAGTGGGGACAGAGAAAGAGAGAGAGAGAGAGAGAGGTGAGCGAGTAGAATATATATATATATATATATATATATATATATATATATATATATATATATATATATATATATATATATATATATATCGAGAGAGAGGGGGAAGGGGAGAGAGCGTTTAAGAGAGTAAAAACAAGAAGGACAAAATGTGTGCTTATTGACAAATCGGATTATTGTTAAGAATTTAGATTAGACAGATCCATAAAAACGATTTGTATCTCATGCGATTGTGTGCCACGGTGTTATGCTTTTGTTAGATAATCATATTTGCTCAGCTTATCTTAGTCTGGTTCAAGGACATGGATCAGTGGTTTTCAAGCCACTCTCCCAGACCGTTACTACTGTAGTAGCTTTGTGTCAGACTAACCTAAGTGTAGTAAATAAGTAAATACACCTGGGGCATTGGTCAGCAGCCTACGCCCGCAGACAATAAATATTGCAGTGCATTTGTCATTGGGTGCCTAAAATTTGATACCCCGCCCCAGACAAGGTCAAGATTGGAAAAGACCTTAATGCAACACGTCGTGGAACAATTATTGATAAGATTGTCTTGCATATCATTACTAGTAAAACATTTGATCATAACTGGTTGTTCTACTATCATAGCATTAGGCCAAACAACATTAAGCTTGGTAATTACCTAACGATACTTAGGTTGTAGAACAATGCTTAGTAAGCTAGCAGACCATTAGCTAGTGCAATAAGCTCGATTGTCACTAGGTGACCCACACTTGTGACATAAGCTAGGCTTCGGAAATAATCAGTATCAGACCCACAGAGCACCCACTGAAGAACGAGCTCACAACTAAGAGCTTCTAAGTTACGTACATTCGGAGCATCGCTCTATTCTGATGCTGTGAACTTGTGTCATAAGGTCACTTCCTGTTCAGCTACACCTGGAACTTAGCAGGTGACCATAAACTACGATATTTTAGGGTTGGGGAAGTAGAGACAAGGAAAGAAGGGTTGGAAGAATAGTGTGAGTGAAAGAAAGAGCGGGTAGCTGGTGAAAACAACGGCTTCCACTTGATCGGATTACTGATGAGTAATTCAGTTGAGATAAATCTTATCAAAACGCCACATATTTCGTGTTGTGACTCATTGCGTACACCAGTGTTACGCTGTTGTTAGATAATAATACAGGTTGGATTAGAATTAACTCCCTATTAGAAATTACAAGTAACTTTTACAAGTATCTGTTAATTTTCGTGACCTTTTTTCAGTGGGAGCAGGCGGATGGGGGTGGGGCTTCTAACGCACCAAACCACAAACTCTGGATAAACTGGAAGAGTACATCCGACATGTTATGGCTAATACAGCGCCGTACACCCTGCAAAGGACTATCCAGACTATACCGAAACGCTTACAGAAATTAGTACCTACGCTGAATTTTTCACACAGCATGCCGATTCTCTTGCATTTCGTGGTCCAAAGTTGAGCTAGCTGGTCTACAATTGACCAATAAACCAATAAATGATGAAGTTATTTCCAAATTATAATGAAGAGATTTTCTTCTTCTTTCCTTCTCCCTATTTTCACCCGCAATTTTTTTCTGAAGTTGACGAGGACTGACAGAAAATCACCAACACAGCGTGAGAGTAAAATTTACTGTCAATGCAGCGATGGCAATAATCGTCTTATACATGAAGTTATTTTTCTTCACCTTTCCGGTCACGAAAATCAGCGTTTCGATAGTTTTAGAACAGGTATCCCCCTGCTCCACGGAAGTCTGCTATGGGCCACTTTACTCTTACTCAATAACTCAAGCCGCCGTAGTTCTAAACAGAATCTGTGGATATCCGTGCATCCATTTATTTTGCATTTTGCATTGCCCTTTTTGGGCATTGGACGTGTATGCATTATTGGCCCTTTCTGCATTGGCCCTTTTTGCGTCGGTCTTTTTTGCATTGGGCGTGTTTGCATTATTGGACTTTTTGGTCGTGGTAGTAAGTCGTCATTCAACAAAGAAAAATTAGGATCAAAGCTGGCGGGAAGTCGGAAGACGTCTGGCTCCAATTGGCGAAGTCAAAAAAAAAAAAAATGCAGAAAAGGGTACCCTCATGATATGCCTGTTAGTCAGCGGCTTGCAAAGCTTGCAATCGTTCATCTTCAACGTAGCTTAGTATCAGGCAGGATGGCAAGCGTCGAACACCTAGTGAGTATCGGACACGCCCTAACAGTAATGGTCAGCGAGACGAACGTGCTAACCACTACTCTATGGCAAGTTGTCCTTGTTCTAAGTAAATGTATTCAATCATGTATGACTGTTATTTTTGATCGAATAATCTTCAATCAAATAAAGAAACAAAGTGGTCACATTTCTCCTGGAACAACTATTTCAGGCCGGTAAGCTCCGAGGGACCAATATAATTGGACCATTGTGGGGGGAGGGTAATATCAGGTTTTGACGTATTTTGTCATCCATACTTCAGCTATCCAATGATATGCAGGTAAATTTAAACGGGCTTCCATCATATACGGTCAAGGAAAACTGACTAGATACCAACTTGGCTTTGAGCCGAATTGACAGGTAATAGACATCTTCTGTGAGCATATGTATTTTTTGCAATATTCGAAATAACAAATATGTAATTTCTTTCCCAAAATCTAGATATCTAACGTTAGATAAAATAATTTTTTTGTCAAATCCTATTTTCCTAGTTTACTTTAAGGAGGTTTTTAATCAGTATCTACTCTTGTTCTCGTGTGCGAGATTTCATTCGTGATCTATATCAAATCATGCATTAGTTAGGCATACTGGCGACCAAGACACTCGAAAAGCTTCGTCGGGCTTATGGCGAACATTCTCCACGTTGGACACAGGTTTTTGAATTGCAGGCACGTTTCTACGCCGGTTTAATATTGGTTCAAGATTACTATAATTCACCAAATATCTTTTTTCGTCCGCCATTGCATAACTCGAAGAAGATTAAAGCTTGGTCCACCAGTTTCTGACATTACTAATGGGTCTGCAGAGCATGTTTTGCGCATATCGATGTTCTGAATATTTCAATTTTTTTTCGGCCCGAGTCATGGAACTTTCCAAGAGCCCGATGTATATGTATATGATCCGACAGAATCATTATAAATCGCGTTACATTATATAAAATCTCTCATCTGAAATGATCTCACGGCGTTATAAGGTTAACGTATCACACGAACTAGATAACGTAAATACAATAAATGATTCAAGAAAATGGGGCTGTTGCAGGAACGTTGCTTTTACCATTGAGCTTGACAGCTGCTGGTAATGCAAAGGACCCAATAACTGTTTTCATCCTATTTATATACAACGCAATATATATATATATATATATATATATATATATATATATATATATATATAGTAGATTGTGGATTCGCAACACAAGCTATATCATGTTAAACTGCTAGCCTAATTTGTACCACATATACTGTGTGTATAGATAGATAGAGAGAGAGTGAGAGAGAATATACAGAGAGAGAGAGGAGGAGGAGAAGGAGAGAGACAGAGAGAGAGAAGTATTAATTGCTGTCCAAGTCTCAGCCAGCTATTGCAAGCAACTTTGCACGAAACATAGTAAATAAAGAAAACAAAGACTTATGTTTATTTTTATAGCGTTTATTTCAGTTTTTTGAAAAATAAATTAGCAAAATATTCGCGCATAAACTGAAAGGACTGTTTCCTTTTTTTCTAAAAATCACCCTCTTCAGTCCATCCAGGTTAAAAAAAAAATTAACATAAAATAAAAAATTAATCAAATAATCAAAATAAAATCACAGTTCTGTAACATTTCGTAATTAGCCAAGAGAATGGCCGGAGTCTTTTTTCTATTTTCTCCAAAAAACCAACACCATTGGTTTTCTGGACATCATCTTACGGAAGGGATGGTGTGGTTTTTATTTCAACAGTACTGTTCACTGTAAGGTTTGGAAAAAGATTCACTGGTTTGCACATGCGTATATATACATATATACATAATGAGTTTAATATATAATTTTCATGATAATGTAATTCATTTGTTTTTGTTACTGTGAGTTTGTTTTGCAAATGTTGATAATTCTGGACTTTTTAATCGCTACTATTTTTTTGTTTTTTTTAATATCGTGGAGATAAGAGTGTTGCAGTTACCAGCGGAATCAGCGAACAGGGTTCGAGTTCTGGCTTGGACTGCTCACGTTCATTTTGCACTAATATCCCTAGGAAGGGCATGAACTCACTTCCAACTAGTCAATCACCAGCTATCAAGACAAAAATGTCATGTCACTGGTAGGGAAGAGAGTGGTTGAGCAAGAATTTGGCTAAACCACTCTCCCTTGAGTACCTTACTTGCCCTTATTGTAACAGCGAAAATCTGTTACCCTATTGGCGGATAAGGTAAGATTACATAAATTGTTCATGTTTTGTTTTTTGTTCACGTAGATATTAAAAAAAAAAAAAAAAAAACAGCTTCAGTCATTGTTCAGTACCTTTATTTTTGTTGTTTTTATTATTATGATCATTATCATAATCATTATTATTATTATAATTATCATTATTGTTATTATCATTGTTTATATTATTCTATTTGTCGTAGCAATTTCTGTGATCACGGTGACTTTCTCTTAAATTTAATAGTTAACGTGGACGACCTCCTTTCAAACAATTCTTAACAACCCAAGCACTTTTTCTGCTTGACTTATATTTCACGATTAAAGAGATCACTAGTGCTTGCGTTGTGCTTTCTTGAAACCATAAAAAAAAATATTTACTACACCGGAGGCAATAAAAAGACAATGGTAGTTACAATAACAATAACAACAACAACAATCTTCTTCGTTCTTGTTTGTGTCTTGATAAAAAAAAAAAAATCAGTTGACCATCCGATCCTGACTTCGATATATACAAATATTTTTAATCAGCTTCTTTGAGACCAAGTTGCGTCGTTAACTGTAATATTTATTCTTAAATTAATTTTTCTTCTATTTTCATTTTATTACCCGGTAATTGCGTATTCTAAAGTGGCCACCTGTTTCAGATTTTCTGATAACCCTTTTCAGAAGAAGAAGTTTCCTTTAATAGAATTATCATCAATCGTCGGGATTTTGTGGATTGGGAATTTTGTCTTCTATTTTATTCCTTAAACGATTGCTAGGTTGTCAAGTATTTACTCTAACAGAAAGCTTTTGTTGATTCGATTTATAACGTTTTGTCTTCTATTTCTGTTACCAAAAAGAGATCTATATTTGCATTTTTTTTTTTTTTTTCAAAGAATTTTTTTCGACGTTCATCTTTTTTTCAAGGTGTCAAAAGATTCACCCTTCGTTTACTAACTAAAATTGGACCAAAATTTATCCTCCTACAATTGTTTCGATCGGATATTCACTAGGCTTAACTTGGTCTGGCGCAAGGGAAGGAAGAAAGAGTGAGTTGCACCAGTTTTTCGAGTCAGAAGATTCTGCCTGCTCTGAAAATCAATATTCGAAATACTGGCTTTTAGCAGTGCACGAACACCGACAAGTGGCGTTCATAGGAAACAGGCAGTTTTCTCAGCCATGAGGCAGGTCCATGCTTAGCTTAATCTTGCACGAAGCAAAATTGAGGGAAATAGTGATTAGGAAGATTGAGTTGCGTCAGTCTTCCAAGTGGGGAGAGCCTTGGAAATCATCATTTGAAATCCTGGCTTTTATTTGGGCTCGAACCCCGACAAGTGGTATCAGTGTGAACAAGGCAGGCCCTTGCTTCGTTTAATCCAATCAAATAATTAGGACTGGAACACATTTCTTGCAATTCAAAAAAATATATATATCCATTATTTCTTCTTTTATCAGTTGTTATAATAAATTATTACGCAGACGTAACACTATATACACATATACAAAACTATATACATTACTCTTATGATATTTCATAAACCTCTCTCTGAAGCAAAAAAAAGTCATCTCGTTTCGAGTTTTCACTGGGAAACTGGAATAACTTCTATTTCTGGGATAACATGTTTTTTTTTAAATAGAATTCAATTGAAAAATATTTTTAAAAGTTCGTTGATTAGAAAGAATTTACTGTTTTTGGTGATGGTGGGATTCAAATTTGTTGTCTTTTCTAAGAAAAGAAAATAGAATTTTGAAAAATAGTCAAACGTGATTAAAATACATTCATTACGAACCCGTGAACATTAAGAGCAGATGGGAATTTAAAATATATTTATACTAAGCTTAGCCTAGTCTGGCAGAGAACCACCATTGCGGAATCACTCAAGGTGTTTGGGGCTGATGAGGATAATGACCAGAAAAGCTAATCATTACTTCATGACGATGTGCCCAACTCAAAATATGAATAAATATAAAAAATAAATTATTAAATAGATCAATAAATAAGTAAAATGAGTGCATCTTCGATTGATATTTTGCGTAGTACATTTCGTGTCGGACGATTTAGCGTAGGAATTTGTACGTCCAGCCGGTGTATACGTTTTACAGCCGAACGTCATTTTTCTTACGCAATTAAAAAATAAATGATCCTGATCAGGGCTTAGCTGAATAAGATCAGATATTTCTTTTTCCTCTTTGCATTTTGAATTCAGAATAGATGCGTGAGCTTATTGGTGAGAATTCTCATTCCAAAGGGGTCATAAAACCAGGGACTATTTTCATTACTTATTTCTTGGTTGCTTTCTCAAACTGTGAAATCATTCAGGGCGAAAGCAATAAATGGAAGTTATGATAAATTCAATAATTATTGATTTCATTATTGAATTATCTAAGCAATATTATAATTTGCTTTTTTTTTTCTCCCATTTAACTTGCCATTCAAATAAATACAAAAATTTTAAATTGCTGTAATTCAAAATTTGAGTTAAGAGTAGAAGGAAACGAAAAGAAGAGTCAATGTATGAGGTAAATTCTGAACTACCTTTTTTTAAAATTTGAATTAATTAATTTTTGCTGTTCACTTCCTATTCGATTTAACAGCTCAATCGAATATTAAAGAAAAAAAACCAGAAAGTTGACTTTAAAAAGACGAAAAAGAATATTAAAATAGCTTTTGGAAAAAAAAACTTTTCTTAATTTTTCTCTCACAAGACTAACAGCAAATTTAATTTTTTTGTAAATCATTGATATGCTTATAACTTTCAAAAGGCACACTTATCCCGTGTGATCTCGTTTGCTCACGATTTGCGAACGAGAATTAAACGGAAGACACACTAATCGAAACGTTGTGAGTCCACTGAGCATTCGGGATAAATGTGAAAACCTATTTATTTTTTAAAATCTTCTCACGACAATTCATAACTCCTTATTCTAAACGATAATGGTGGAAAAACTGTCTTTATTTAAACAACATTAAGAAAACTCAACATTAATAGAAACTTCAAGGCTAATGAATGTATTTCAAGTTGACGTAAGGAAAATTATAATAATTCTATCGCAAATTCGACATGACGAGAGACAATTCAAAAAGTATTCTTTAAAATCAAGGTTGCTTTTCCAAAGAGGTTTATGAAACAATCAGATAATGTTTGAAGCTAAACAATTTGTAACATTATCTGAGTTTCTCAGATGAAGTATTATCAAATATTATTTATTTCTAACTGGGATTTATTTCATCCTAATTTCGATAGCTATTTATTGCAACTTCCAGATCGTCACTCCATTTCCGCTTGTGTATGTAAACAGAAAATGGTGGCATATCGGGCGTCCAGGAAAATAAAGAATGAAGCTATATGGCCAGATTTCAAGGACCGCTACCGGTTGGCCTTTGTAGTTTATTCGGTAGAACAGTAATCACGGAAGGACAGGCCCCCGAGGCTGGGGGGCACGAGTTAGTGTCTCGTCATAGTCTCTTCCTTGATTTCCGACCTGCGCTGCTTACTGACGATCGTAGAATGACGATTTACGAGTTGCGAAAAAGAGCAACTGAAATCAAGATGAAAAATAGACAAATGAAAAGAAAAAATAACATTGACAATAATTCTGATGATAAAAAATTAAGGTCTGCGATTTTTAGTATATAACAACAGTGATTTTGAAAACTGACCAATTTCTGGAAATAGATTTCAATAACTTAAAATAGGAAAAAAAAATGCAATTTTTTTTCTGTATTCCTTTTCTCGAGTTTTTGGCTCCAAATTTCGGCAAGAGGGAATTTCCTGAGTATTAAGGAATTAACAAGTAACTTAGTATCTACCTCTCCATCGAACACAATAATCCATCAATCTCCAGTAAAGATTGAACATAATCGATTTTTATTAAAACTCGACATATTTACGGCACGATGTTACAAGAGCGGAGTACGCACTGAGAATCGAACATGCTTCAGTGGTAATGACGAGGCGCCCAAAGAATTCAATAAGCTTAGTACGGCCCAAACCCACAAGTGTGGGACACGTGGTGAGAAACGAACTCACTTCACTAACGAAGTGGTTCGTGAGACTAGATCGTTAACAATCGCACCACAGTAGGCGCCCTAAAAGAAAAAAAATTTTTTTAATCGGAGGATTATTTTTCAAATCGATAAGTAAAATTAAATATTTTTTACCCCCCTTCTTATTTTTTCTAATTCAATTTTTGTCATTTTAAATTGTTTCCGAGACTGGCTTGCTAACCCATGCTCTACAAGAGCTGTCTAACACGTAGATATTAGCTTTGCCTAGTCTTGTACATGACAACAGTAGTGGTTCTCTCAGGATTGAACTCACGCCAATGGTTTCCGAGACTAGCCGACTAACTCTTACTCTACAACAGGCATCCTGCATGTAGATATTAGCTTTGTTTAGATAGGCACAAGGCTACAGTAGTAGAGAACTAAGATGAGATAGAACTCACTAGCAATGGTTTTCAAGACTAGTCTATAAACTCTAGCTGGACAGCAGGCGTCTTCCAGATATTTGATAAGCTCTGCTTTCTCTGGTTGAGAGACGCTAATTTCAGTACATTCAGTGTGGGTACAAACTCACTTGGAATGTCTAGCAAGACTAGCTTATTAACCATCGTGATTATTCATAAGTTTTACTAGTGGCAGAGAGATATCATGCAACCTTTCAAAGGTATATTCCGTCTGAGCTATGCCACAGAAAATCAAGGAAATTATTCCTTTTAAACTAATTGATTATTGTAATTAGAAATCAGTATTCTATATTTAACGACAAGTACAACTAATACTTTTCAAAATATCAAATAAATATCTTTAAATAAATTTACATTCAGTTTCTGTGCAACTCAAGTGAGAAAAAAGATTCTGTTCAAAATGAACGCACACGACACGGAAAAAAAATGATAGACGGTGTTTGAAGCCTATAATTGCGCCATTACAACCTACTCCCTCTTCGGGATTACTTTATCACAAAGGGGAGGGAACTGCGGCCAGCCACTATAAAAACTCTCCATCTTATACGCGGCCAATACCCAACCTCTTTGTTGATGCCCTTACTTGTCTTTTGTTCGATTTGGTATCGAACCTTTCGCAAGCACGTTCGTTATTCAGCTATTGACTTGTTTGGATTAACCAATCAGTGACGTGTGATCTATGTCACTGGCATTATATTTTGCTAATTATCTTTCCCAATCTAATTGATTGGCTGGCTAGGATCATCGCCAGTTATGGTTGTTAAGTTACAACACTGTTACATGTATCGACAGTTCCTTTTGCACTCAGAATTCTGAATCATTATTAATGCTGAAAGAAATGTCCAAAGTTTCTGTGTGTGTGTGTGCTTGTGTATGCGTTTCAAGATATTTGTCCTTTTCAGTTAGTTTCATGTGTTTAGATTTGTTTCAAGTTTGGTTGGTATGGTGAAAAATTTCTTTCGTGCATATACTCTTCTTACAAGAATCACGCAAACCTTCGTTTTGAATTTCGAAATTTCTTATACCCTTATTTTCAATTGACCGGCAGATCCATGGGTCTTACGTAAGCGTTCTTTACAAAAAAAACAAGTCTTAACATAAGATGGCACCCTCACAAACAAAATAAATCCCAGAATTAAAAAGTAAATAAAATCGTGGGAAAAGAGTCAAGGATAAGATAAAAAGAAGTTCTTTTTCTATACTCTCGATTTTTTTCTGGTTTTAAAAACATAACAGGAGTATAACAGTCTCATTCTCAACATGAAGGGTGTATTTGGGTAGGTACCAAGAGTCCCAAACTGTCGGTCAGCGTGTTTTCATCTTCATTTCATACGTTATATTTTTGGTGAGTGAGTGTATGTTCATAGGTACCCCCCTGTTCCGGGATTAAGGGTTTATAAGATTAGCACGAAATAATTCCTGAAGAACGAAACCACGAAGATCTCTTTGAATTTTTGGTAAGGTCAGACACGCTTTCCGGCTGGGGGCATCTCAACAAGTTAGCAATAACCATTCATCTAGTTGGTAGCATTTCGTTCGTTTCACTTGTTTTAAACTGAATCAACATAGTGGGGTTCGTGGATTCCGGAGTCGAAAGAATTCTGTTCTTCATGTCTGGCCCTTTTTGAAGCATTGAAATCGTTTTCAACAAATATGTTCTTGTTGTTGTCCAGCATGACGTTGCTTTTCTTATCGTTGATGACTTGGGATGACGTCGACTTCTTTTCGAAAAGTTTCTTGGTGATGCACAACTTTTCATTGGCTTCGTTGATTAAATCGTCGAAATCGCTGGTCATTTTGTTTCTCTGTTCATTGTTCAATGACAATGAGGACGGAGAAGGATATTTATTAGCCAATTCATTTTCTGATTCGAACATCTCTGTTTCGGATACTGACCACTGACTTTCGCTGAGGTCGCAAGAGCTTGATGGCAGTGATCCACGGCTGGACAAATATCCACGCTGGACTTTGAGGTCTTCAATGGCTTCATTCAAAATGAGCAACTGCTTCATCAGGGAAAGGTCTTGATCCATAAGTGAAGCCTATCAAATAGATAGAAAATACAACATTATTACAACAAGTCCAAATTTGGTTTTATTCACATTAAAGAACAGTTTTATGAGGGATTGGATAGAAAAATAAGGCTGGAGAGATGTTTGTTATAAATAGCCGATCCTGTCACCAGAACGATCTCCCAAATGACCACTGACACCGATAACTGTGGAGGTCAGTTCGCTACTGACGAAATAGAACGAACTTTACGTTTGTTTGTCGAGCGCTTCTATAATTAGTATTAAAGGTAGTTTTATAAAAAGTCATCAGGATATTCTTATTTAGTACTAAAGGCAATTTTATATCAAATCATCAACAGATTCATTCGGAAAGTCAACTTCGGGAAGATGTTAATCTTTTATTGTCGGCCATTTGTATACTGTTTGAAATGTCTGAAAACGGAAAATCTAAGCGGTGCTACAGTATTAGCAAGGTGGAGCAACAAACGAGATACAGCTGGCCATTTTTGGGCGGAAAGTCTTCCGGGATGACGTAATGTTTATTGTATGCTTTTGAGTTACAGCACGACTGAGGCTTTAAGAAAGGGAAGAAAGGAGGGAACATTCGGGATTAAAAGATGAAGGCGAGAGAACATTTTTGAAGAACGCTTGGAAGAGGACAGGAGAACATGCGTACGAAAATAGAGAGATGGTAGTGAGAAAGGTTGGTCAGCTAGATCATCAGATACAAGATGAATAAATAGATGGATAAACGAGTATATAAACAGATATCGAGCTAGCAGGCTTATATAGATAGTTGTGAAATCAGAGGAAAGAGAGGGAAAGATAAGGAATGGATAGGGAAATAGAAATGAAAATAGAAAGAGAAATGAAAATAGAAAGAGAAAGATTGAGAGAGAGAAAGAGAGCATAAAATATTCAGAGATCCTTGAAAAGAAGGCATTAAAGGAAGAAAAATGATAGCTAAGCTAGTTAGCTAGCAAGCTAGATAGATAGGAAACCTCGAGATATTGACGACTGGAAATATAGAATTTGAAAATAATTAACTAGGATTTGATATCAATAACCCGTGTAATTCTTGATGCTTTGTGGAGTAGTAGTGTTTTCTGCTTCACTTCTTCCCCAGCTGGCCCTTAAGAGAATTATTCAAATTGCAGATTTTCTTCATGGAAAACACAAATTCTCAATAAATCATTGATTTTTCTTTCTGTTCGAAAAATGGATTACAACTAAACGTTCCTCATTTGCCATCTTTTTCAATTTTTTTAATGGTTTCTGTACTTCATTACCACGAAAGGGTTTCATTACAGCCTGAAAGATTATTAGAGGGAAGAGAATCGCTCATTGTACTCTGTATAAGGATGCAATTCAAAATTATGATTACAATTCTCAGTGTATTCGTTATTAATTTTCCAAGTCTTCCTCTTTCTCTCACTTCTAGTGTCTTAAAGGCACAGAAGAAGGGAGAGAGAGAGAGGGGGGGGGATGGATAAACTCCCATGTTCTGTTTAGACAAGTAAACTCCTTTGTGTATTCGATGTTGTTAACACACTGTTTTGGCGATCCAGTTTCAGTCTTCATCTGGTCTTATAAGCCCTAAAAAAAAAAGAGGGGACCCTTTCTCCGCTGCAAATAATGGCCATTAATTGATATACCGACTGGATCAATCCATTTTGCTAACGTTGCAATATCAACGATTTTCCCAAGTTATAGAATAGACAGCGATAAAAATCATTTTTCAAGTGTATTTATATTCAAAAGTGGGTGCCCTATCGTAATAAGGTAATAATTCAAACTCGCAGACCATTGCTATTAAATAGTAACATTGATCCTTACTGGGTTCTTACGCCTGTAGCCTTGTACCTGACTAAACTTGACTACGGTGGTGAAATGATGAGCTTGATTTTGCCGATCGATTCACTAGTGTAATGAATTCGATCCTCACTAGGTTCTTCTCTACTCTGGTTCTGAGCTTTCTAAATAACCATTACTACAATGCAGTGAGTTCGTTCCTGGTTGGGTGCCCCACACTTGCGTCATTGTGCCAGACTAACCTAAGCTTAGTAAATACCAATACTCTTTAGAAATAATCTGACCATGAGTTGACATTCAACGTAACATCTTTCTGCTGCTACAAGTAAGATACTCGTGGAGTGGTGTGCGTTAAGTGATCACTTATTCACTAACTTCTCCGTCTACCACTGTGCCAGTGACGAGATCTCCCCCTGTCAATACATCTTGCGTTAGGCCAGAGGAAAAAGAGACGTGAATTTGTGTCGACTCAAAAAGTCATTGGTGGGGCGTGAGTATAAAGAGCCTCGGCCAGTATTCGAATTAGGACCACCAATTCTAATTTTCTATGGCGATGACCACTACGCTGCTATAAGCCGTTTGACTGCAAGGATCAGGTAATGAAATAGAAAAGGCCGATGATCATAAGGTATACATACAATCTGTAAATAAATTAAGACCATAGATTAAACTAAAAATATGAGCAAAACGTCGTCTACTGATAAAAGAAAGAAAAGTAATCCTTTTGTAAAGATCTCAGAATATCTTGAGAAAACACTTAGTTAGGAAGGATAGGTTTTGTTAAATAAATACTTCAAAACTTTAATCCTATCTTAGTTCCGTACACAGTGACACCGCAAATACCGGAAACACATGGAAAGGTAGAAGTAGTAGATACTGAACTTTTCCCATAATAGATTCATCCTGATTCACTCTAATGATTCCATAAACAGTGACACAGCAAATACTAAAATAATACAAGCGAAGGATATGCCAATAATTCCATAAGATGTTTGCTTCTATTCGCTTTAGTGATTCCATATCATAGTGACACAGCAAATTCCGGAGATAGGCATATGGAAAATGAATCAATAACTAAGAGTTCTGTCTATAATTTTGAGAAGAGTCGTTATCATTCCACGAATTGTTCGAGGTACTGAATTCGTTCCATGCACCACTTCTGTTGTGCCGCTGATACACCAGAAGAAAACCCAAACGTCATAGTAACAATATAAGAAACACGAAAAAAAAAAGTCCAGTAGTCGGAACGACTTTTGGAAAAAGTATTTTTACGTTAGATTTTATACTAAGGCCAGATCTCGGCTGATCGCTGCCGACTGAATTTATTGCTATCAAAATCCCTCGCTTATCCACAGCTATTTTCTGAACTAACCGTCTAGATATTTCAGGTGGTGGCAGAATGAAGATTCTAACCGTGATATCACGGGTTACAGAAAGCACTAATAAGTAAATCATTCAAAAAGATAAATTGAATACGAGATATTTCTTTTTGAATGTTATTAAATCTTTTGAAAGAAATTATCTTAAAAGAGAAAATAAATATAATAAAAAAAAGTATGTAAGTTTCGATAATTATATAACTTTATTTGATTATCGAAGTTATGGGAACGGCGATTCAGAGGAAAAGGTCACAAGAATCTCACCCGATGACGAGGCTTTTCTCATATCATATATTTTATAATCGGTATCGAAATTTCCGAAGTAGTGGAAATAATTTGATTACGTTTTGAGGGATATCGTCGAGGGTAATGAAGTCTCATTAGAAATGTTCGCTTTATAAAAGTGGAAATCGGCAATTTTTTTTATTGAATATCCAAATATTTCTTTTCGAAGGTCACTCAACGTTGATCTCAACAAGAGTTGATCTAAAACCTTCAAAAGCGCCTTTAGAAATGTTCATTCATTGAAATTTATTAAATATTTATTACTTTTTTCTCCTTCTTCCTTTTTTTTCTTTTTCTTCGTTTATTATCATTAGAGTAAAAATGTTATACAGAAAATAGCGTTACAAAGATATTGATATAAGTTATTAGCATATAATATTAAAGATAATCGGTGATGTCATCTCAGTTCTATTTCTTCAGTAGATGAAGCATTGTAAATCAATATTATTTATTGGTATGTCTTATATCTTAAATTTAGTTTAGAAAGAAAGAAAAAGAAAGAATGAAATAAAGAGAGGGAGAAATGAACAGTGAAGAGAGTATAGAAAATTCATGTTATTTTGAAGCTTACCATTTACATCTCTCTCTCTTTATATCTCTCTATCTCTCTATTTATCAATCCATCTATCTATCTATCTTTCTTTCTCTCTTTCTTTCTTTCTTATTTCCTTTATTAGATACCATCATTTAAAACTATCAACTCAATCTACATAGGTTTTTTCAGTTTTTAGCGATTCTGGCTATCTATCTATCGATCCTCCTGTCCGTCTGTCCATCTATGTATGTATGTATGTATGTATGTATGTATGTATCTATCTATCTATCTATCTATCTATTTGGGTCTTTTTGAGAACAGACGAGGGTGGTAGCTTAGCAAATGAGAGGTAGAATAGAAAGGAATTGAAAGAAAACCATGAAAAAACATCAATTAAAAAACAGTGAGAAGTTGAAAGAAAGAAGAAAAAGGAGATAGAAATCTATAATTCAAATAAACTAAACCTTAATATCTCTCTCTCTCTCTCTCTCTCTCCCTCTCTCTCTCTCCCTCTCTCTCTCTCATTCGCATTGCTCTCCCACTTGAACGCCTCGGCTTATTAAATTAGCAGCGGCTGCCACAAGCCAGCTGAGTATTATTGAAAGATGAAATTCATTCATGATAATGATGATGATGCTGATGATAATGATATTCAAACGCCCCCTAATCGGTTGTTACGGCTATAGCGATGGTGAAAAGCTTAAAAAACAAAAACAAAAACTAACTGGATGGGGAACAGAAGCCCCTGTTTCGTTAATGATACCCCAGTCTTTTTTGTTGAGTAAAACCAGTGAAACTAATTGAATGAAATGACAAGTGCTTGGATTCCTCTCGCCTCTCGCCGATTACCCCCAGACTACTTCTTTCGAATTTTGCGTGGATAGGGTTTGAGAAGAGAAGTGGGTTGGTTGTACAAAGGATCGAAAAAAGGGGGTGATAAATGGAATGCTGAATGAACATGAGAATGAGTGAGTGAGTGAGTGAGTGAGTGAGTGAGTGAGTGAGTGAGTGAGTGAGAGTCTTTGATGAATGAAAACATTAGTGGGGTACGAAGAGGCATAATGAGTAATTACTTAGTGAGGAAATATAGAAAACTCGCAATCACAGTTAATGAATGTACGACCGTAGCGTCAAAATTTCAAAACGCATGAAGAGGTCCATCGAAAGATAAATATGGTCAGAAAGAATGTGAAATGATAAAATAAAAATAGATGTGCAGGTTTCATACATATATATATATATATATATATATATACCACGCGTGTCCCCAGTGTTATCATCTAATTAATGTATTGTTAGTGGGCAGCTGTTGTTTTCCCCAACGGCATATGTTTGAAATTATGAACTATCAAAACGCTCAGTGTTGCTAGGCCGAAAACTAGCTATAAATAGCCCAGAATGTGTGCATGTGTGTGTGCGTGGTGGCAGGGTGTGTGTTGCATGGATATGAGATGATGCGACAGAATGTAGGTAAAGTGACAATTGGAAGGCTGAGAAAAATCAAGAGAAAAACAGGTGTTACATCTCTTAATTGGCTCTGTTTGCAGAGAGAGCTAGCTTACAGTTTTCTCTACAACCGCTGCAAGTTCTCTGAAAAGGATGGCTGTCAACCGTCAAAATGCCTCAGAACATGCCCACGTAATAAAAATATCTGAGAAGTAACACCTGTTCTTCTCTTGAATTTCACTTCCCCTTCCAATTGCCATTTAACCAACACACACACATATTATATATGTATATATATATGTGTGTGTGTGCGTGTGTGTGTGTCTCAGTGAATCCCTGTGCATCTGTACGTGTGTAGATATATATGTATACGATAATCTGTGATCCAAACATACTCATAAAAATCTGTGAATGTGAGGGTGGATGAAAAGAAAAAAATTGCTCGCAAAGAACATACCCTTGGAATTCACGCTTCCTTCCTCAAAATGAGAAGGCTAGAAATAACACGAGAGGAAAGGGAGTCTGACGAGAAGATGACCCGAACCCGACCTCCTGAGTCTGGAAGGATGATATGCGATATGGGAGGAAAAATATAGAAACTGGATGTGTTGGACATGTCTTAATGATCCCGGGGGTAAAAAAAAACTTTACCAATGGATACCTTTTTGGTATAACAGAATTTACCAGTACAATGTACCTAATTTTGTAGTTGACTGGAAGCCGGCAGGACAGAGAGAAAATGGAAAATATGAAGAAAAAGAAAAATGAACCAAAATTGATATGTATGAAGAAAATTGAGATGAGTGCCCCAAATCGTTCGATACCGAAGACCTTTGCAAAAAGGTTGCAAAAATTAAGGATTTCTGCAAATATTTGAATAGTCCCAAAGAGCTTTGCAGAAATACTGGAATAATTGAAAGCGCTTGAAAGAATTATGAAACGATCCAGAGAACAGCATTAATAAAACCACCAAGAATACTGGGGATAAAGCTAGAGTTTTGAGGAGCCTTGTTGTCACCCGAATTCCACTAAAAACTACTAGGTTCACCAGAAGGATACCAGTCGCTACTGGTGTGAAAAAGAAAAGAATTATGGTATATTGGTAAGTTCAGACTAAATTCCTCGTCGCTCCTAGGCCAGTGAGAACACGGCTTAAATGTAAGGATAGAACAATGGCAGAGGAATCAGTCTTAATTCACTAACAACTCGTTCAAACAATTCATACAAGAAAAATGAACATGCAAGCCAAGAAATGTATATAGTTTTATTCAGTTCAGATCAGGAAAAATCTTGCTAAAAAAAAATAAACTGAATTGTTCTTTTTGCTGTGGTTGAAAATTGCAACTTATAATAGATATCGCCAAGCTAGCTAGAGAAGGCAAGACTGGGTAGCAAGTAACCCTAAGCTATCATCTTTGAGCTAGGCCCGCCAGAAGGCTGAGAGTGGGTTGATAGCTTTGAAGAAAAGAAATGAATTACTTACACCCAGTTACGTATTTTTTTTTTTTTTTGCTTTTTGTTTTTATAAGACGAAGAATTTTCTGGCACGCTTCTGGTACAATTCTTTCCCTTTCGACTACCACCACAACTAGTACCAGTAGTAGTTGTCGTAGTAGTACAACTACTAATAGTAATTGCTCTGTTAATTGCACAGCTGCCGGAACGCCGGCCAGCCTATCTTCATTCAGGCATAGTTTTCGAGTGAAGGACGAATGTCATGGCCATGGGCCACGTTGTTCTGTGATTTCTGGTTCCGCGGAGGGGGCTACCAATTACCTCCGTCCCGCTTCCCCAAATACCCCTTCTTAGGGGATTGGGTGGTGAACTCGAAGGAAAGTTGCAGGACCGAATCTCAGCAATGAGAACTATATCTGGTCTCTAGAGAAAGAGCTAACTGTATCCCAAAAGGTACATGTTGAAATCAACATCTGCTTTCTTATATTTCTATAAGGTTTGTTAACAATGAGTCAATTGTGTTCATCAGGTCTTAAAAAAGAAAAAGACTGATGATGCTGGCGTTAGTTTGACATCAGTACACCAATTTATTTAAGAGCGAAATAGACACAATAAGACTCAAACACGCATGCACAAAATCATTCGCTCTATAAATGAGTGAGGAATTATTTATAATGAATTAAAACAAGAAATCGTTTGCAGTTGAAATGCATAGAAAAAAATTGTTTAGAAATGCATGGATCATTTATTATAGAAATGCATTGCGATCATTTATCATAGAAATGCATAGGAAATCATTTGCTGTTGAAATGCACTGAAATCATTTGTTATAGATATGCGAAGAAAAGGACTTGCTATGCATACATGTCGGAAATCATTTCCCATAGATTTTCATAAGGAAATCACTTGCTATAGAAATGCATAGGGAATCATCTGCTAGAGAAATGCATAGGGAATCACTTGCTAGAGAAATGCATTGGGAATCATCAACTACAGAAATGCATACAAAGATCATAAGAAAAAACATCCACTTCAGAAAAATCCCGTTTTTAAACGTATTAACTCGCTTAAAATATATGTTTTTATACTATCAAGTGGAGATGTTGTTCTGTTTTTCTTTCTTAATCGTGGAGCACACAGGTTTGAAGCAGGTTCATCTTTTTCAGACATCTACTTACAAGTGAATACTCAGCTTGATGCCGGCAAAAACTATTTTTCAGTTGTCATCACCGCCAAACTGCCGCTGAGCCAATAACTTCACGATAACGCTTTAAATTTATTACAAAAAGACACAGAAAACAATTGCTTCAGATAAACCATGGATGGAAGCCCAGAAGTGCCATTAAAAGGATCTTCCAACCTTTGATAATATTTGCTGCTACATTTATCTATTCTTATGTCAGGGCCCGCTGGCGATTTAAATATTCGAGCCGATTATGTTGGGATTTAACACCGCCCTGTTGTCGCTCGGCTTCGGTATTAAATATGAATAATTGTTGGGTTGGCTCAACACAGCCGGCTTAAGCCGTGAACGACGCGGCTCAACACTGTCGTTTGGATTCAAAGGTAAATCAGTTGGCCGCCTACACATTGAAGAACAATAATATCTGGGTGATAGGATTGAGGACGAATAGGGTAGGCATAGTTTTCTGCCTTAATCCGCCTGTATCTATCTATCTATCTATTTATCTATCTATTCATCCATCATTCTTTTCTTATCTATCAATCTATATTTCTATCTATCTCCAGATTTTTTTCTTGCAATCTCAAATCTGATAAATACCAGGGTTTCAGATGCTGATTTCAAAGGCAGAAATATTGGCGTAGCATTATCTTCCGACTCCTATTTTCACTTTTCAAGAACTGTGTCGTACAAGGCAAAGCTTTCTGTCTGAATTTTTTTTCTTTTAGATGAGGGATTATCTATTTATCACCTGAAGACGGCTGGAGGAGTGATAACAAAGGGAATGAAGTGTAAGTTGGAGAACGAGAATGGAATGAAACAAAGAGAGCGGGAGATGAGGAGAGAGAGAGAGATGAGGAGAGAGAGAGAGAGAGAGAGAGAGAGAGAGAGAGAGAGACGAAGACTGAGAAATAAAGAGAGCAAAAAGAAGAGACAGATAGACAGACAAATAGACAAGGGTGGGGGAGATCAAAAGACAAGGAGAAACTAAGCGAGAGAGAGAGAGAGAGAGAAAGAAAAGAAAAACCAAGATGTAAAGAAGAGATTATATTGAGGCATTGGAGAAATGGGAAGAAGATATATATATATATATATATATATATATATATATATATATATATATATATATATATATATATATATATATATATATATATATATAGATAGATAGATAGATAGATAGATAGATAGTTAGATAGATAGATAGATAGATAAAGAATGAAAGGGAAAACTGTATAGGGGGAGATCTCACGAGAAAATAGGGCAGTTGATGAAATGAACAACTAGGCGAGGAATTGTTACTTGGATGTGAAAACCAGGCATACTATTTTAAGCGAAGTCGGGGGTGAGGATAAGTGGGAATCCTGACAGTACCATTTTCGCCTGAGAGAAGCAACTTCGGCAAGTCAGCCCGACACAGATCGTTCGCTGAACAACTTATAATGAATATCGTTGTTTAGGTGAACATATGTGGGTTCAGCTCAGTGGTGAGACCAGGAGACTGGAGGATGGTAATCTGAGGTCTCGTTTCGTATCGAAACACACGACCTCGAATTGACCCCTTTATACCAAAAAAGAAATGAGGTTGGGTTTTTTTTTGTTTGTTTGTTCTTTTTCAATCTTTTTATAAACAATTTTAGGGCTCGCAAGATGTTTTATACCATAGGATATAAACAAGTGTTCAGGCGAGGAAGAGAGTGATTTGGACATTTAGAAGAAATTAGATATTTGACTGAAAGTGCGTAAACGCTTTCTGTGTCATTCATATTCAGTTCAGTGAGAGTTTTTTTTTTCCTCCAAGAAGAAGAAGAGACTGAAATTTGTGTGTAACACTTCAATGAGCGCATAGATAGTGGGCTTTGATCCTGAGCGGAAATGCTGGAGATTTGACACTTTCTTCGCAAGAATAGCGTGCAGATACTCGTTCCCCGGCAGAGCGTGCAGATACTGCACTCTGATCTTTGGCAGAGGACCGGAAAGTGACGCATTACTCCTCAGCAGATCGCGCAGATACTCTGATCTTTGGCAGAAGTGGTGATCCTATCACTTTTACAAAGAAACTGGGTTACTTGTTCTTCTTCCTTCTTTTTCTCCTTCCTTTTGTTGTTGTTGTTTTATTATCATTATTGTTATTATTATTATCATCATCATCATCATTTTTATTATTATCAAAACAAGAAGAAGAATGAATAATGATAGTTGAACAGTTGAGAAAGAACAAAAGAAATGTAGGCGTGGGTAGTGATCTACCTTGTGGCTGAAGTAATTACATATTTCGTACCCATGTTAGAGGTCGGTGTTCGAGTCCAGATAAAAAACAGATATATAAAGTATTGGTGCAAAACAATTTTCCTTCGATAATTTCCCTTGTTCTGTAACAAACAAGCTAAGCTTTAGAGATATCAAGACAGGTAGATTAGAGAAGAATATCGAATATTCTCGGGTAACGAAGGAGGCGAAAGGAGGAGATAATCAGAAACGTTGGAGGCGAAGCAAAAGAAAAGGAATTGAATAAGGAAGAAAAGCAAGGAAAGAAGGAATGAGGAGAGTGAAGAAGAAGACGAAACGAAGAGATTAAAAAGGAAGAAAGAAAGGAAGAAAGAAAATGAGAAAACAAGGAAAAGGTCTGATGAAGTGTAGAGAGGAAGATAGAGGAATAAAACACAGGACAGAAAAAAAGAAAACAAAAAGAGAGCCAGCAGAAACAAGGAAAGAAAGGAAGTGAGAAAGGAAGAAAGAAAGAAGGAAAAAAGAAAGATGAAAGGAAAGAAAGAACGAACAAACAGAACAAGAAATAGTTTGGTAGGGAAGAAGAAAAAAGAACTGAAAAACGAAAAAAAAAATAAAAGTTGAAGGAGAAAAAAAAAAATAATTCCAGCGATACACACAAGAACTTCTTGATGCTGTTACCTTAACCACTTCCACAACCCCAGTTGCTGGTCGTTACATTATGCCTATCTCGGGGCTCCACAGACTTAATATGATAATGAACCTGGCGCTGGCAGATGTCAGCTTCTTGAAGAATCCGATCTGCCCTTCCAGAAGATTCGCAAGAAGAAAGAAATGTAAATGATTCGAGTCTGCAAGTCATACGACATCTTATTCCCTATTCATCTTCATCTTATACAGCGTTCGCGTCAGTTGATTGTTGGTAGGGAATGAATTTGAATATGCATCTCCAAATAAAGTTACATGATCTGATTCATTGAATTAATAATCAAAAGTAGTGGCTTCTTTTTCGAGGAAATCATAAAATTGACTCTTCACAAATTCCCCCTGAACACCGATTCCATATAAACTTAATACCTATTCTTTTGTCGTTCATTGTTTCATAATCCGTGTTCTTCATCAAGTCTTTTTCGCCACCTTCACTTTCAGATCGTTTAAACCTCGATGGATTTGTATCTACTATACTTGTCTTAGTCTAGGAGAAAAGCGTAATTATTCTGTAATCAGTGACGATCAAATTCATTGGGCAGTAGAGATGGTCAACGTGACTAGCTTGCTCACCATCAACACAGCCATCTCTTCCAGAACCGAGGTTCCGCAGAAGATTCTACAAAAGGTCATAAGGGGTTCCGCTAAAATTTTACACATGCAGGCCTAGTATTTCTTGTCGATATAACTAATAGATTTTCAAACATCCTCATTAATCAATGCTATCCTTAGAAAAATTATATAAATGTACGTATCGTTTCTCCGTTTATATCTTCATCGACGATATTTCAGGGTTAGGTATGCACGAGAAATTATCAAGGCCCGTCGAAGTTTGGTATTGCTTATCGCACCTAGTATTCTCTAATGGTCACACATTTAGGTCCTGAGCAAACTCAACGTGACTCAACGTCGGAGATCTTACAAGAATCGTTTCATCCAAACGAGGTTTGACCATAACCCTCTAGTCTCAGGCAGTGGTTCTCCTATCCTAGTTTCTGTACTGAGAGCATTAAGGAAAGGCATTGAGTGCTATCAAGAAGTCATTGGCACGACTCAACGGATCAGTATAAAACTGTTTTCATCTGATAGAATGTTTGTGGGAGACAGAAATAGAGAGAGAGAGAGAAAGAGAGAAGATGTGTGAGAGTAAGTAGGTGTTCAAGTGAGTATGCGCGTGCATGCGCTTGGCTCGGTACTGTATTGATATTTACTAAGCTTAGCTTGGTCTGGTACCAGGGGCTTGGTAGTGACACCCTTTGTGACGATTGAACTCAATACACCAGAGAATTGGTGTACATAACGAACTAGCTAATCATTGCACCACAGTAGAGCTCTCAGTTTAGTCGGATATCATTAATTTTCTATATATATATATATATATATATATATATATATATATATATATATATATATATATATATATATACTCTTAACTGTGTTGGCTCTTATGCCGAGAGCAGGAAGAAGATAATTAGTACAACCTCGCCCACATCAGCCTCTGTCATCACACCCCTTGTTCCAGATTACCACTAAATACCAACTCTCTTCTTCTCATTACCATCTACACCAGCATCACGACCATCTTGAGTACTGTAACTGTCGGCTGGGCATAGTTTTGTAAATGGAAGTTACGCAATAACCTTTCCGCTAAAGTGCTGGAGAAATCTTGAAGGTTTTAGCCCAATGTCTGGTAGACAAATGACAAGTCTCTAACTATCCACTCACTGCGACTTCATTGACCCATTTTATCTATCTTGGCTTGATTTCCTATGGGGACTGATCTTTCTTCTTTTTTTTTTTTTCATCTTAGACTGGGTCTAGTTCTCATATTAATAAAGTTTCCTTTTACTTTTAGAATTCAATTCTGAAACGTGTTTTCTCCTGAATTGTTATCTACTTGATGACAACAATCCAGATGTGACATATCTCATTTTCTGTTTCCATTGATCAGGCATTTCTGGCCTGGATTTGGTTATAACGTATTGTCGTATCAAAAGCTAATAGTTTCAGTCTTTTATCATACATCCGGTTTGTACCAATCATTATCATTAGTATTCCTAATCCTTGATCTTTCATACTAGTAATATCTCGGATTTGACCTGAGATCAAGTCTACTCGAAACTCCACTACTCTCTTCAGTATTGTAACAGGCTTAAGTTCAAAAATCCCATCTGGAAGGCTTCGATTCTTTCTTGAATTTCTCGAATTTCCAATTCTTTCAAAAAACTCTTCGGGACTGTTCCAAGCACGTCAACAATGATGCGGATGTTCCACGAATGATTTCATTTCCTGGGAAGGTTTAGATACCTTCCAGCTTTTCACCTTGTGCTCTGCTAGAGCAGTTATCTCGATCATCTGACACCTTTTCTCTGTATTGATGATGACTTAGAGATCCGACCCCCTGGTCTGGATTAGATGGTCTGTTTGAATTCCAAGTCCCATTGGATTATGTAGGGGCTTCTTTTTTCAATTTTCTAGAAAAGCCGGTGTTTAAATCATTGGTTCGTCTGGTCGAATTCCAGACATTCGTGCAATTCCAAATGGATCACCTTTCTTACCCAGTCGTATCTATTTGTGTACTTCTTTCAAGGCAGCTAACTGAATTCGCTCGTTATATGATTGATGGTCTCATCTTTACCTCTGCGTCACCTACTTTTATTATTTTTCTGAGTCTCGTTTAGCATAGCCTCAATGTAATTGTTTTTATAGAATTTCCCCGGGGAACTGATTTAGTTCCTCTACCCAAAACTAATTATTAGTTTTTCTTCTCATTTCTGCTTTTTTTATTTCGAAATTTCCCAGCTATACATTTGTCCTTCTGCCAGTCCAACTACTCTTTGTCTGCCATAATTAATAGATAGAGATAAAGATGATTCATTATGAATAGAGACAAAAAATGGCCACGATCACACATAGAGAATATAGACTGCAGGAGAATTCTGTTAATAGGCAGATAGATTCAGAAAGATATGGGATCGTACTCATACAAGCACTCATCAAACTAGCCCGTTAAATAGAATAATCGTGTAGAAATTACACTGTGTAATAAACTTCTGCTTTTCGTTTGTTCCTGGGTATCAAGTTTCATTTTTGATTGCTCATGTGTAAAAGGCGTAGAAAAGGGCTATTATTCCCTCCAAACTTAGCATCAGTAATCAGTCCAGTGATAAATTGAAATATATTCATTTTGTAAATTGAACAACGGGCACATTCGTAAATTTTCAATCACACAAAGAAAAACAATAGCAAGTGAATACCACTCCCCTGGTCACAAGAGCAGCGTTTGAATGGAATAATAACCCATTTTATGTACTCTGTACATATGAGCAATTAAAAAATAACTCTCACTAACCAGGAAGAGAAATTGAGTTACTCAGTGTTATTGTTGCAATTAACACGGAATAATAATAATAAAAAAAAAATGAATTTTCAGGGAAGTCCTGAACTAAAAATGAACACAGATGAGAGTCAACCATAAGTTACCAATCCCAGCGGATGTCATTCGACAAGGACAGTTGCAGCGTCTCACTGACGAAACCATCCTTGTTAGTTTGACGTCAGTTTGCGGCTAGACACCTGGATTCTCCGTCATTTCTGTTCTTCCCCCATGAATGGAGAAATATATATATATATATATATATATATATATATATATATATATATATATATATATATATATATATATATATATATATATATATATATACACACACATATATGATAATTGGAAGATGGAGAGAAAAACTCACTTCACAGCCACAAAACAAAGGCATATATATATATATATATATATATATATATATATATATATATATATATATATATATATATATATATATATATATATATACACCAGTTTCCAACAGATCATTCAATCTCTAGTTAAATCTAGTCAAGAAAAAAGTGTTTGGGCACATGATCAAACGAAGTCATGACTATCGCCTGCCATGGAGCGATGAATAGAAAATTCGTCTCGTAGACCAGTGTCGTGAGTTCGATCTTTACAGTCACTGCGCTATTGTGGCTACATCGTGGGATCAACAAGCCATAACTATTGCGTATCAAGAGTTTTCAAACAAATATTCTTCTGGTGTATTAGTTACATTTTTGCCCTTCTTGAAAAAAAAAAGGCATATTATGCCAAAAATATTGCTTATTCTCTTCCATATATGTTAGAATCAATGAACTACAATGTACGTAGATATATGACAGCTGTCAAAACCAAATCAGACTCGAATAAAGTTAATTAAAACTAAATGTCCTCAATTAGATCTACCGACAAAAATAGAACGAACTTTATGGCCAAGTTAACACCAAGTTTGAACTTTTCTGGGTGGCCCCACTCGTGGTCATATAGGACTAAGCTAAGCTAAGCTTAGTAAATATTTCGACACCTACTATGGTTCGCAAGCGTAAACTTATATCACGGACCGATTCCCATCATTTTGGTCCGCATTTGGTGGGCTATTGTGACCTTGTGCCAGATTAAGCTAAGTAGATATATATATATATAATTGTATATACCTTAATTTTATGTCACTCAAGAATCTTGCGCATTATTATACATTAAGATTTTCCCTATTGCATAATTGTCAGTGGTCAGGAAATAATGCAAGCGTAACTGACAGAATTGGGATTATATCATACATGATGTAAATGCATTGCTAAGCATATTTACTGCAGAAATGCATTTCAAATGATTCTACAACAGAAAATCATTGCAAAAGATTTTGATGCAGAAATGCATTGTGAATGATTTTCCTACTGTAATGTATTGAAATTCTAGAAGAAAGAGATATTACTTGGTAAGGAATGAAGGCAATCGTTACTGACAGAACAGGGCTACTTTTATACAGTATCAAAAAAGATGCTTCGACCAGATGAGTATAGAGTAACAACCACAGCAGAGAGAAGCAATAAATGAACACTTCCATAAGCTAAACCTTTTTTTTTCAAGGGCAGTTTATGTGTAGGCGAAACTAAAGCTGGTTTGTGTACCCGCGAACAAATGATCGGTGAATGGATTGAGGATTAATGAACGATGAGTGTGTGTGCGATATGTGCGCATGTGCGAAGAGCAAACATGAATGAATGGCTGAAGAAACAACTGAAAGGGCGAGTGGCGAGGGAGGATTCGGGTAATCAAGACTTCCCGTGTTGGATGAGGAGAGGCGAGTATTGCGGGTATTAAACGAGCGGTGTGAAATTTATCTTCTCTCTTTCTTTGTCTGTGAAGAGGCTAGCGTATGAAGGCTTGCATCTGTTCAGAAATAAACAGTTCAACAGTCTCGTAAAAGAGATGAATAAGCGAAGAGACTGAGATAGATAGACATGATGAGTCTTGTGTGCATATATATATATATATATATATATATATATATATATATATATAGAGAGAGAGAGAGAGAGAGAGAGATGTATATATATAGATAATGTGTGAGAACAGAATGAAATTGATAAGAAGATAGATGTCAATATACTGATATATATATGTACATATTTATAGATAAACGATAGATTTAGAGATAGGAAAATGCCGAGACAAATATGCACCGAGATGAAGGTAAGGTACTTATGGGAGAGGGATTTGCACAAATGTACACTTGCCCACTCTATTGTGGCATGCCAGTGACGATACCTTTCCAAGATAGATAGCGTATGTATAGAGCAGAGCGCGGAGAAGAGAGGATTCGTCCGTTTCTAAAAGGCATTATTATAGTCGACTCACTACATGTTCACATAACACACACGATATGTATATATATATAAAATTGCATCATCCACAGACAGCTGTTTCGATGTATTACATCTCTTCAGTGTGGCTATAGACTTTCCATTATCCCATCTAGTACCATGAGGCAGGATTGAAACCTTCGCTTCAGGCCGATATCCTACCTCTGAGCTACGGAACTGGACGGTCAGTAAGGCTGAATTTCAGCGATATATTTATTTACGCAAAAAATTCCCATCCACCAGAGAGCTCTATTCCTATGAAGAGCGTTGCATATAAATATATATGTATATATTGAGAGAGAAATAGAGAAAGGGAGATTAGAGAGAGCGAGCTGTAAACAGATAATTATATATGAACAAATTTTGATGAAATGCGAATCAACTGGAATAGTGAATAGTGAGACTAAACGGAGCCGATATTTTTACAATAAAGGGAGATTTTTTTAAAAACGTTCTTAATTAGCTGCTTCATAAATAGATCCAATGTTTGTATCTTCGCTCGCCGTCTCGTCTTCTGTAAAAACAATGATATCATCGACAAGGTCAGCCGATAACCTAATTCATTGCATAGTCGATGCTGTAACTCCCATGATTACGTAACACCAAGATAAGGAAGCCCGCTTTATTTAGAGCTAAAATAAGATAGCCCGCAACACAGCGAAAGCAGACGTTTTCTACGGTGGTGGAGGGGTTGATCAGAAAAGTAACACACAGATGTAGGGACGAATAAATTCACACAGAATATTTACACGTACAGCTCAGTAACACACACACGGATGAGCGCAGACTGACACACACACACACACCCGAGTCAGAAAAAAAAAAGATAGAACATTTCATTGATTGTCGATTTTCTGAAACAAAACAATCTTCGAAACATTAACTCGAGAATATTCGGTTCAGTTTGGTTGACACACACACACACACACATGCACATAGATGTTTGTATGTATATGTGTGAGGGGATAGTGAAAAGCTTCAGTGGGAGTGAACGTCCGGCGGTCTACAGTCTTCAAGGCAGCGAGGGGGGGGGCCTAAAGAACAATTATAGAATAATAATGTAAAATTTCGGAAGGAAAAACAAATCTATTCCCATCTGACTTGGTCTCTTTCCGTTCATTCAACTTCCATGTCCGGGGATGGTCAACTTATTGAGGCCTGCTTGGTTTCATAAACCCGAACAAGCTTCTCCCTCGTTCTATGTATTTATTTTCTATACCTTTCACTGTATATGTATATATATTTGCTTTGATTAGGATCTATCTTAATCTGATCATATACATATATCATATTGTCTCTTGCCCACCTTTTCTAACCCGCACTTACCTATCTACGCATCTATTTCACAGAAAAAAATGTTTCCTAACCTATTCCGGACCTATTCAATGCACTTGACCAAACACTTCTCCATAGATTACATAAATACAACATAATTCAGCGAAAATTTCAGATCCTAATTCAGCTAATGATTATATTAGGTTGCGAACCTATTGATCCACACCCATAACTATCTATCCATTGTAGTTTTTGACCCCTGTTTTTGCAGCAATAGTTATATATATATACATATTTAGATGTATGTATGTATGTGTGTTATCAAGAAATAGATACATATGATCCAAAAGAATGATCGTAAATTGCGTTACATTATACTGAAACCCTCATTTCAAATGATCTTCCGTTATTAGACAGCATAAATAGAATAAACGATTCGAGAAAACGGGGCTGCTACAGGAATCGAGAGTTTCAATATGATATTATGCAATTTTTACTTTTTATTGGGGTTTGAAGGGAACCGGGGCTGCGAAAACACTGCAGTACACAGGATTTCTTTGTCTGCAAGAGCTAGCAGTTAGTAAAAAAAAATAAAATAAAGAATGCCAGATTATTTAGAACGCCGTATCGCATTTCCTGCCGAAGTTCACGTCAACCTCTGAACATCTCGGCATTGTCATTTGGTCAATTGATACAAATCTCCTATTTGAATACACGTTTCATTATTCATATCAATATGTATAAAAGAAGGCATAAGTCCTTTTACTAAGTGCAGTTCCATCATTTTAACCGGAGCGACACTGCCGAAGATACCCGGGAGAGGAGAACAGTCAGTCACACATCTCCATCACGTCGAAGCGTACTTTCTTGCTCGGGCAGAAGACGACTTGCGTCCATCACAGACCGCTGTTGAAGAGAGCTGACTCTTGAGTGTTCAGCCCACGCAACGAACGAACATAGATTAAGAAGCGTCTTCTAGCTCTCCCAGAGCAGCTCAAAATCATCAGCTGACAAAAATTAGAATAGAGAGAAACCTTCACATTGGAAGGCGAAATTATATCAAATAAATGATATACTTGTAAAATCCTTCATCTAGCAGAGACAAATATCAAATGAGCTAAACTAACAAAATCTTCCGTGACAGCTCGATTCATGCCTATCGTACTCTGTTCATAAATCTATCTGTCTACCTCACTATTCTCCTATCTATCTCCCATAGTTAGTTCGCGTCTATTTTCCCATCTCGTCGTCAGTTTACAACGATCTAAGCCCAGTCTGAACATATCAACCCCAGTCCACTTTTCACCGACTATCAATGTTATTTACGGATATATTTATTTATCTAATTAATTACCCTCTGCGATTCATTTTCCTTCCAATTGCGAAGTACAGCAAGACGTTAGATCTTGGTATAGAATATCATATCACCGAATTGTTGTTGCTCTAATTTAACAGTCAAGTGATTCCGGTTGCATTATTCTGAAGTGAGACGGTCTAGTTTAAAGCTGTTTAACCTTAACCAGACAGTAGGGTAATTAATTCGAATAAATAAACAAACAAATAGATAAAAGAATCGGTCTGGTTTATAACGGGCTCAAAAGAATCAAAATACGATAGAAAACGTTGAAAGGTTGATTTTTCGTTCAAATGTTTTCTGACATGCATGTATTATAAAAACGACTTGATCACTGATTTTCCAATTATAAAAAAAAATTATCAAGCAAACTGTTGTCTCTAAGTTTGTGGCGAATTTTTTTTTAACTCTCACTCCAAATATTCTCGTACATGAAGGCTTTTTAAAAACAGTAAGTTTCACCAATATTATCTAGTTTACGTACGATTTACATTTGTATTTCCAGAAACTTCATTTTTGATTAAATCAGCTTTTTTTAATTCTTTTGTACTTGTTGGTTAAAATCTGATTTATAGACTGATAAATAGAATATATTGTGGCTTTCATGAAGCCCTTTCATTTTCAAGATCGAACCTTTGGAGGCTTTAGAAAATTTCACTCCATTCCATTTTTTCAGTTTATTCCATTTTTGGGTGCACTTTCTACGTTGTTTCGTCTTCTGTGGCATAAAATATGATATGTGCATAGCTACTATGATAATAAATTATAAGAGAAATAACATTCGGTATACTTCAATCCTTTATCTAATGTCCAAGTCAGACATTTGGTTTGGAGAGGAGATGGGCGCAAGTTAAAGCTACGTTGCAGCACTACTGTAGAGTTTTGCGTCAACACCATCCAGAACAAAATATTCAACTTATTTCTTCCAAGTGGATCATTGCAAATACGAGGGCTTTTTCCACACAATCTCCCCCTCTAGACAAATGCGTAAAATGGATCTAACATCGACTGTTCTTGAACGTGATTCTCCTCGGAATGGTGACCATCTTTGTATTTATTTGTTCGACCAAGTTGTACGCGCATGACAGATGAGTGTAAATAGATTCAGACACACATTCATTCATTCGAGATCTGTCCGAAAAATCCCAGCTATTTTCTGATAACTCGCGAACTGGTTGCGTGATCTTGATGTAAATAACAATAATAAGGCGAAAGAAACCTAACTGCGCATGCATGAATACGCGTGCACACACACACACACACACACATATATATATATATATATATATATATATATATATATATATGTATACATACATACAAACATGTATATATATATAGTGTGTGTGTGTGAATTATGAATTGTGTTATATTATACAAAAATCTCATTTGAAATGAACGTCATTACACGGTTAATATATTACTTAATTTGCACAACGTAAATAGAATGAACAATCAATTCCATAATATATATATATATATATATGCAGATAGATGGATGAAGTTTTTTTTTCTGAGAGTATCTCATCTTCTTCATCATATATGAGGATGCGTATCGTTGAGTGATGATCAGCAAGCTAGTCCCGCAAACCATTCCCAATAGAGCGTTCCTCAGTGACTGTCTGACAAAGCTAAGCTTAGAAACCCTCTTTTCACATCGAAGTGAACATCAAATTATTCTGTGAGTCCACTTGCAGGGAATCCGTAATATTGGTTCTACGACATCAAAAAAAAAAAAAAAATTCAAACGCAATAACTCATTATTGAAGTGACCCCCAACATTGACACAGATTCATTCTTTTTTTTTTTTAGACGTGTATGTTAGCAGAATAGCCTTCTTTTCCTAAAGGAGAAAAACAAGCAGATACCTAACTGAACACGCACTATGTAAACGTTTAGTCTAACAAAAGGCCAAACGAGGGAAATACCGGATAGGGAGATGGGATTAGTAGTAGGGGCTCAGCTGTCTTAAATCAGTATTCGATTATCCGGCTTTTTACCTGGTATCGTACACCGACCGGTGGCTCCACTGAGAAAACTAATCAACCACCCCAACCATCAAGCTGATCCTGTTCAAATTCTTATATGATATAAGTTATCAAGATATTAATTATTTACTAGGCTTGGCTCAGTTTAGCGCAGGGTTTCAAGAGTGGGTCATTTATTAAGGATCGAACTCGGGAGAGGTCTTCGGGGGATGAACACTGTAGATGAGTCGAACTTGAAATACTTCAACTCAGTAACTCTTTGACTTGTCCTTCGCAAAACCTTCCCTAAATTGATGGTTAGCAAGCTCGTTTTTGATGACCAATTGTTAATGTAGTGAGTTCGATTCTCACCGAGCGTTCAAATTAATGTGGCTTTGAACAGAGCAAACGATATTATCATTATGATGTCTGTTATTTTTTATCTATTGTGGCTTTTATGGTTACTGAAATTGATACACAGATAGATCAATAAGTAGAAGTTCGTGTATAGCTCAACAAAGGATGATAAAGCCATTCATTTGTCACAATGATATTTCATGCTCTCAATTCATTAGTCAAACATCACAATAAACATTTCTGATCATAATTCAGCCGATGACGAATTGAACCATCTGTAATAACTTTTATAGATTTTTCTCCCCGGAACAATAAAATATAGTTCAAATCCATACATTGACACAAACGTGTGCTATGAACTCGTGCCGGTAACACTTAAATACACCGGTAGACTTCAGCATACATTTTGTTCTCACGTGAATAACACTGGAAAACTTGTCTGTTGAAATTCCGTCTATTACCCAGCGTTACCTTTGAATTACATACCCAAACATGGTGTTTGTGTGTCTGTCAGTTTGTGCGTTTATGTGAATATATATATATATATATATATATATATATATATATATATATATATATATATGTATATTTATATATATATATATATATATATATATATATATATATATATATATATATACGTGTGTCTATGTATGTGATCGCAGGCATCATTTATACAAAAGAATTAACACATTAACACAACAACAAAAACACATTGTTCATCATCTACGCTCTAATATGCGAATAAGTAGGTGTATTCCTTCATGCGTATATATATATATATATATATATATATATATATATATATAAACACACACAAATCAAGAATACAATAAAATATAATGCAATATACGATGGGTTTATTTCAGCATCAACTATATATATATATATATATATATATATATATATATATATATATACGGTAGCCGGTAATGCAAAGGCCCAAATTACTGTTTTATTGCATGTACCGGTGTACAAAGAAAACATTTTATACGACTGTGAATACAATGCGTAAGTGAGCAGGTTTCCAAGGGAAAGACATAGACAGAGACTGAGTAAATAAATGTGTGGGTGTTCTTGAGAGATGAAAAAAATTTTTTTAGAAAATTCGAATTTGTTGATGCACCTTGTAGACAGAGGATGAGAGAAACGGAGTGAGCCCGTGCGTGAATGCGTGTATGTAAGTTACGAAGGTTTTTTTTGAGATAAAGAGTTCGTCTTTCTTTCAAAGTGCATGTCTTTGTAAGAGGATGAGAGACACATAGAGACAGAGATATAGAGAGAGAGAATGAAAGAATAAAAGTGGGGGTGGCGAAAAAGAAAGAGTTAGGTTGCCTGTGCGTATGTGTAGGAGAGAAAGCGGAAGGGAGAGAATGTGTGTTTTTGTTTTGTGTTTGAATGCGAGTGTACGTGTGAGTGTGTGCGTGTGTGGGGGTGCTCACCTTAACCAAAAATCTAACCACGTAAGTACATGAGGTATGTGTGGTATGCAAAGCTAGTAAGTATAGACAACAGGTATATATATATATATATATATATATATATATATATATATATATATATATATATATATATATATATATATATATATATATAGATAGATAGATAGATAGATAGATAGATAGATAGATAGATATATAGATAGATAGATAGATAGATAGATATCCCAAGGAGGGCAAAAACATAAGCTAGTTTGTGTAGCAAATTCACATTCTACTATTTATTCCCAGCTCTACTCTAAAACAACTTCAAGAGTAAAAAGTTGTATGTATCGAGCTCTCTATGAAATAAATCCATTACATTTCAGAGGTGGCTTCATATGATTGATATATTATTATATTATGTTATACTGCTAGCCTGATTTGTACCATATATATATATATATATATATATATATATATAAATATATATATATATATATATATATATATATATATATATATGTGTGTGTGTGTGTGTGTGCATATATATATATATATGTGTGTGTGTGTGTGCGTATATATATATATATATATGTGTGTGTGCATACATATGTATATATATATATGCGTGTGTGTGTATACATGTATATATATATATATGCGTCTGTGTGTTCATATATATATATATATATATATATATATATATATATATATATATATATATATATATATATATATATGCGTGTGTGTGTGTGTATACATATATATCTATGACCAAAAATATGTCGAAGCTGTCTTACCATTTCTCGTCGTAACTGTTCCATGGCGACATCAATTGTTGTCTTTTTGCGGTTCGTCTCGGAAGACGACGATGACAGCGATGACGACGAGGAAGAAGAACCCTCGGCAGAATCCGAACCCGTTTCGTCGCTGGCATCACTTTCCAATCTTTTACGCGCCACCTCAGCGGCTTTAATCCTCGAACGATAGAATTCCCGACATGCGTTGGACAATTCAATAGAAGCCGTGTACTTGTCATCTGAGGTCTGAATTACTGGATTTGGAGACAGAGTCGACATTTTGTTACAGTTGATGTTTGTTTTAGGTTCCATGTCGTTGTTAATTTCCAACAGGTGACCGTGCGACCTTTTTTTTTCTTCCCACCGTATCAAAATGGATATCGTGAATATTTTTCTTCTCTCTCTATCTCTGTCTGTATTCAACACAGATTCTTTCCTTTACAAGTTCTTTTTTTTTAACACTGTATCGAACAAGTACGTCCAAAATTTAGTATAAATAAGATAAATATTTTATCTGTTATTGGTTGTCAGTCTATATAGAACAAAAGATCTGAACTTCTTTCTTATATTTGTTTCAGTGTGTCTCCAACGTTGATCCTCTGTGTTTCCAAAATAATATAAATATCGGCGTCGCTTACTTCGCGTCCGTGCTCAACAACAGTTGTCAATGAACTGAGGTCTTCAACGAGCTCTCTCACGTAGTGGATACGTCAGCTGATGGGAGGAGCTTCGTTGGGTAAAGGAATGTGCCAGTCTCTACTTGAGGATCGTCAGCAGTAGAAGTAATAGGACCACGAGTATTAATTTTAGATCTAAACCGCCTAGGAAGCTACGTAGCCGTAGCACACAAATTGCTTGTAGTAGTAGTAGTAGTAGTAACAGTAGAACTAGGGAAAAGTGACGAACAGTGGAGTTAGAAAAAAAAAAAGAAAAAAATTGTAGTAATGGTAGTTTTACTATTGTTGGTAGCTACTACGGTGAAGGTAGAGAAAGCGACCAGCCTCAATAATAACGGTGCATGAAATAAGAATCGAAATTCGGAATATAAACAGCTGGAATGATGTTGTCTTTTCTTTTTGCTTTTTTCTTTTTGCTATAAGTTATAAGTTCTGATTTCTTTAGCGGATGATGATACCTGACAAGAGATTTGTTGTTTTTTTTCTGGAAGAACACTAGTTCTGTTAAATAGTAATACTTTTTTCGACTACAAAAAGCACTGATAATGACTTAATTTTTTTTTTTTTTTTTGTCCTTCTCTCTTACCCACTTTTTTCCCCCCCAACTTGTTCTACATCCAGGGGGACATTTTACACACCCACAGAAACTGTTACTATAGGGGGGGGTTAATTAAATCTTTCCTCGGAATTTTTCAACAAATAGACAAAATTGTATTCGATGGACACAGTAGACAAGTATAGCGGAGATATTTCGAGATTTATGAATTCGTCTAGATGTGAATGCAATCTGTGTATGTGTGTGTGTCTGTGTGTGTGTGTCCGTCTGTGTGTGTGTGTGTATGTGTGTGTGTGTGTGTGTGTGTGTGTGTGTGTGTGTGTGTGTGTGTGTCAATACCTGTGTATGTATTAATTCACGCGTACGATATTCTTCACTTCATATCAGCAAATATTAACTTGAACAAAGATATTATTATGCCACCGGCTCTTTCCTGTGATCATTTAATTTGGCGTATACAGAATCAAGGTACTTATTTTGCACACAGAGAATCAAAATGCAACAGATGATCTGCGTGTACATACATTTCTACAAGACGCTTTTTGGTCGATTGATCCCAGTCACGTTCAACAACAGAAATAGGAAGGAAGGAATAGGTGAGATGTTATTGAAAGGTACGACGTCATTAAAATGATATATTCCGATCATTTCTTTTAGCAACAGCAAATGATGTCATTATAGAATGTCCAGCGTTTGCATTTTAGTATTCAAAAAGATGTCCCAGAAGAAATAAAAAAATAAAAAAAAACGCCAGAAATGTTCATATGCTATTTTTATTGAAAATGATATTTGCAGACAATTTTTTGCTATACTACACGAGTATGGGGATAATTGACTAAAAAAAAAAGACTACATCTTCTTTTCCTCCTTCTTCCTCCTCCTTCGACAACTGCCACGGATCGTTGACGCCTCGGTGAACTTATGGTTCTTGTTTTATAAGCGAGCGGTCATTGGAGTTTACCTACTAATTAAGTTTTCATTTTATTCAACCATTGTTATGCATAAGTTTGTTTATTCATTCATTGATATAATTTAAGAAGTGTGACCCCCCTGAAAAGAAGTGTGGTCCCTCCTACAGAGCTCTTAGTACTGCTATATTTTCGTATATCCGATGACTATGGTCTCGAATGATCTAGTCGTGGTACAACAAGAATATCGGCAATGTTAAAGCCTGGGTCAGGTGATTCGGGACCACGGTCATTGGGGTGAGAAATGCGATAATAAAACAATAGTTCTTTTTAGGGACGGCCGTGAATTTTTCTTAAATAGAATATAATAAATATGATGAAATAAAACAGGACATTTTCTAATCATTGCATATCTTCTTCATTTGAAATTTAATTGTAATACAAATTTCAAAACGTTAATGGTGCGTTATGTGGTACCCTTCTTTTGAATGATTAAGAAAAGCTGAAATGTTAAGATGTGTGTTCTGCCAAGGAAAACGGTATATAACTTGACAGTCACACATCACTGTTACGAAAAACGTGATTTTTTAAATCTTTTGTAAAGGCGTTATGGATCATTTGTCATAAGAAGTATTATTATTATTATTATTATTATTATTATTATTATTATTATTATTATTATTATTATTATTATTATTACCATCTCCATCATCATCATCATTATCATTATTATTATTATTATCATTATTATGATAATCATCACCATCTCCATCATCATCACTATTATTCTTATTGTTATTATAATCATCATAATCATCACCATCTCCATCATCATCATCATCATTATTATTATTATTATTATTATTATTATTATTATTATTATTATTATTATTATTATTATTATTATTATTATTATTATTATTATTATTATTATTATTATTATTATCAATCGTTGTATCTTCATATCGGAGATATCTAGTGGTCATCGCTGGAAAACAGATAAAAGGAAGTCTCTTCAGATCTCCAGCAGTTTCTTTAATACCTTCGCAGATTCAAGCCTTTTCCAATTTCAGCGCAGGAAGCATATCAGCTAAGAATCTCTGGCATAGCATGGGTTCTCAGCGCCCGGTGGCAAAGACAACACCCGGGGGTAGTGGCGGGATATTGCAGGTGAGGGGGGGCGTTATTATCAATTAACAGGCATTATAGGTCAGAGGAAGTTTTGCGCCCCTCCACAGCTGTACCCGGGGGTGACTGCCCCTCCTACTACGTTTCTACTAAGAATGGTAGTTATATAATAATAATGATGATGATGATGATGATGATGATGATGATGATGATGATGACAAAATGAATAATAATATTCGTGCTGCGCATAAGTGAATCACCATAGCCCGTGCAGAACTAATTATCTAAAAGAAATTATCTTGAAAAAAAATAGATCTCTTAGCCGAAATTATTTAAGAAAAAAAAAATACCCGCGGAAGATCTGGCCATTGTTGGTCCAAAATAACCCATGAAACCCCTAAAAAAACACTTCTTTTTTTTTGTTTTAAAGAAAGAAGGGAATTACTTCTATAGTGCCTTATGGTACACTCATACAAATGTTCAGGGTCGTTGCCCCCCCCCCAAATGTAACATTCAGAGAGAGAAGAATCCGTGGCCCACTTGGTGGGTTGGTCGGGCCATTAAAGGGACTACAGTGATTCGATAGTAGTAGTCGTAGTAGTAGTGAAAAAGAAGATGGGTGTCGTTGTCCCAGCAGACCATTGAGCGAAGCTGAAAGGAAGTAAAAAAGATCTAGATAAGTATTTTGACCCAGCCGAGAAGAAGTGGAAAAAAATTACGGAACACGAAGGAGACAGCAGTATTCAGTTTCTTCATTCACGCTGCTTCACTGGAAAGTTCGGGAGATTGTGAAAACAGCCTGAACATTCCGAGGAGAAAAAGCACAGCAGAAATAATAATGATTATATATATATAAAAAAAAAATGCATCAAAAAATGAAATCTGGAAAAGCTTCATCTAAGAAATTCAGATAATTTCAAGACGATTGGGATTTATTTCCGGTAAAAAAAAAATTCATACTTTTGAAAAGTTTCAGAAATGCTAAACATTTTTTCCTCTGAGGACATAGTGAGTGCAAATTGAAAACTGGATAGAGTGGTTGTACATTGAGACATTCCTATTTTTGACGAAAATTGGCACATAGATATGGACGAAGAAAAGATTGAGCCCTGTAAAATATAAGAAGAAACGGGTAGCAACAAGAAGTAAAGGGAATGCGATTGAGGAAAAAAAAAAGCATAATATTTTTTACTGGGGTCTCCAGTGATTAATTTGATAATTTAGGGTTAGCGTTAGGGATAGAGCTATCCTTTGGATAGAGCAATTTATACCAGTAATAATTGTTATTCCTGTTTTGCTTCTTGTTGTTTTTTTTACGATGATTATCGTATCTATCTATCTATCTATCTATCTATCCATCTATCTATCTATCTATCTATCTGAATGGACTTAGATAGATAGATAGATAGATAGATAGATAGATAGACTACAATGGAAATATATGTAATGAACAGTATATAGAGATTTTTTTAAAAAAAAGCAGATAAATATAGACAGATAAGTAAATAGTCTAATGATAACTAACAAAACATCTATCAGGGACCTATCTATAACGTAGACGCAAAAGAATTCAGATCGATACGGACCAGGGAATGTACACAACCTGTGCATGCACACACAAGCATATGTCCGTGTACACACGCACAAATACACACACAAACACATATACGCAGACAATCGAATACATACAAACATACGCCCACGCAAACATGTGCACGTACCAATGCACACTAATCCACACACATGCACATACACTAAGCCATGGATAAAATCGAAACCTTATATATTATCGATTTTCTTTACGAAAACACTCACCGATAAAATAACTCTGGAATGTTCGACGATGCAAAATTTTTTTGTTTACCCGGTCCAAGACCATTTTTCCACGTTTAGGCACCAAGAATTTCGTAGATCTTTGAAGGACAAGACTAACGACAGACGGAATGGGTTCTCCCGTCTCGGACTTTGTCTTCATCTTTTACCCAGATTATTGCATGTTAACGAATGCTGCCGGTCAGGCACCAGAAATAGATATAGTGTCCTCTGTAATATAGCAGTCCTGTACGGCTTCCGCAGGAAAAAATGAAATATAAATTAGCTCCCTAGAGATCATGTTCGAAAATGTGCCCTGCAATATCCATGATAGAGAGGTCTCGGGGAAGGTCCAACGTTGAAGGTCAACAGGTTGCAGATGATGATGATGATGATGATGATGATGATTCCTGAGTTTTAAGCTTAGAATCAACTTCGTACAAGTCATTTGACATCTCGATTTTAGCTTCCATGTACGAATTAGGTCCTTCACTTACTTGTAAAATACGGAATGGCTACGGTGGATAGATATTAAAATATATGAGAAAACGCATATGCTCTCGTACGCACTCACACAGATACACATTCAGAGACACATGTACACATACATCTCTTCGGAAAGGTTTATGTCATTCAATGGAAACATATTTTTTTTACAATTAAAACATCGTAAATATGCTTGTCATCTAATTTATCTATCTTTCTACCAGTTAATTGAGACTACAGGAATAGCAATTTGTAACAATTAGTCAGCTGTCTTAGTGATGTGGATGGAACAAAATATATACTGTGTACATTTTCAGTTTCAGTATAAATTATTCTTGGTAGGAAATAAAAAAACATTTTTTTCCAATTAAATCAGTTCGAAATAACTCTTCTACTATTAAACAAAAACTATAACTATATCAATAAATTTTGGACTATAAATCAAAAACATGTTTTATATTATAGATTTGATAACATTGTATATTTCTGTAGTGCTCAATGCTCATTGACATTCGAAGGATTTATCTAGCCTACCCTGCCGTGGTCTCTTGAATGAGAGCATGCAAACGAAATTAGTGCTTTGTGAATATTATAGACTACCTTTATCAACTACTTGCATGAAATAAACTTATAATCTATTTTCAAAATTTCTTGCTTCCTTGTTGGTTATTTGTTCAATATTCTTCAAGATCTGCATTCTTGATTTTGTTTTTAAGAATGTCTTCTTCCTTCTTCTTTGTGTACTGGCCATTCATTCAGCAGTTAGTCTTACTGTTGTACTAGAGGTGTGAATATAGACTCACATTATTTCAACCAGCCTATATTGACACGAGTTATTTTTCATATTTATTTCAGAGTAGCAATTTTCTCAGAAATTCTTCATGGGAACATCATAATTTCAAGAGTTTGAAAATTTTGCACGCACTAAATGGCACATATAATTATAGTTATACTCTAAAAGGCATCTCACAACAAATACATATCATATGGCTGAGGTTGACTAATGTGATAAGATGAAGTGTTGGCATTGTCTTTTCGTGTATGTCTGGCTGGAGACTTTCAGTATTGTATACTTCTGTCTCCATCGGCCAGTCTTGTGGAACGTTCGTGGCATTAGAACACACACACACACACACACACACACACACACATATATATATATATATATATATATATATATATATATATATAGCGACCAGTACAAAGCAATGGTTAACAAGCCTGATTGACAGACCAGTGCAGTGAGTTAATGCATATTACTACGAGTTTGGATATATATATATATATATATATATATATATATATATATATATATATATATATATATATGTATGTATATATATATATATATATATTAGAATGTGCAAGGGAAAACTTGAGAGAAAAGCAGGTGTTACACACACACACACTCATATATATATATATATATATATATATATATATATATATATATATATATATATTATTTGGCTTTATCCTTGCAAACTCAGATCTAATAAGTCTTTCCAGATTTGACGCAGACTTGCTGATGACTGATGTGGTATGTCCAATCATGGCAGATGCAAAGGTTGAAAATATAGGATAGCGATGTTTAGAAAAAAAATGAAATTCTCGGTTTAAGGGCTCTGTCTTTTCTCAGCACCAGTTCTTCGACATGTCTCAAAAGTAGAAAACGCCTAGAAGACTTCCTGTCTATTTTATTTATAAGAGCCTGATTTCTGGAGAAGGATTTATGATCAGCTAAATCTCTATAAAAGCAATCTCCAGCTAAACTAAGCATAATATAAATGAAATTTCACGTATATATATTCATAAAGTTTAATAAAACTCAAGTAGAAATCATCCAAAATCACTGATACTTTACAAAAGGTGTATTTGGATGTTGTCCGATATAGAACAACAGTTCCGGGTGGATCAAGCGTTTTAAGGAAGGTCAAGGAAGGTTTTTTTAAATTCAAAATAACATTGGAAGATTTCCTCAGCTGTCATCGGATGACCACAAGGGCTTATTATAGAGAAACCTCAGGAAATGCACTGGGGAGAAAACGGCCCGGTAAGTTGTGCTAAGAAATTTCTTCCATCACGACAATGCACCTGCTCACTGTAGCAGGGTCTTGTCTACAAGAAATTCGTTGGCAAAATCCATCCACCCTGACCCAGCTCCGTCTGATTTCCGCTGTCTCTCTAAACCCAACGAACATTTAAATGGAGCTTGATTCGTGACTTTCGATGATGCAAAAACTGCCGTTTTGATTTGTGTGAATCAAGAAGCGCAGAATTCTTCTGGAAGGAGGGTTCGAGTGATAGAAATAACGCATTTTAGAAGTACATAGACCCTGATCAAGGATCTGTCGATAAACAAACGCTTCACCTATTGTTTGATAAAGATTTCCCATGATTTTATGCAAAATCTTTTGACTTGCCATTCTATATACATGTAAGAACCATTATTTGCGCATGTTTCAATGCATATGTTTCACTTGCCAAGGTTGATAAGCGATGCAACAGCTACGTGCTGTTAAGTTACTTATAGTTGAATGGTTTGCCCAAACACTCATTCAACTACTTTTTTATTTGTTCAATATATATAAACCATACATTTAAAATTGCTCCTTAAAGCCAAGTTAAGCTGAATGCACCAGTAAAATCTTGATCAACTAGTTACCATGGAGCCAGGTCAATACTTAAGTGACCACTTCTAAACACCAAATACTCGTGGCCTTGTGCCGTCCTAAACAAAACTTACTAAACGATATGTGAGTATATGCACATACATGTGTATATATATATATATATATATATATATATATATATATATATATATGAATTTTTATATGTGTGTGTGTGTGTGTGTGCGTGTGTGTGTGCGTGCGTGTGTAAATCAAGTTTTACCCCCAATGTCCATGGAACACTGTCTTATTCAGGCGTTGCTTACTGATTCACAGCTGAGTCTATGGCCCGGTTGTATTGCGTGTGTGCATCTGTGTCTGTGTGTTCGACAAGCACTGACCTCGTTGTCGTTTTACTGAATCGCAGCGTGTGTAAACAGAGAAGAGATTGCGAACAAAACAGCAACACAGATTTTGTCTCGAGATTTTCTAAACCCCAACAATAAATCTAAATATCAGATGGAAGATTATGGTGTGCCTATCTGGGGAGAGACCTCGTTTTTCTAATATTTTGTCTATACGACTCCCTCTCTGTCTCTCTCTGCCTCTGTCTCTGTCTCTGTCTCTCTGTCTCTGTCTCTCTCTCTCTGTATGTGCCTGTCTATCTATCTGTCTGTCTGTCTGTCTCTGTCCCTGTGTCCCCCTGTTTCTCTCTCTGGATTATTTTATCTATCTGCTTTTTTAATCGCTTATATAAGAGTAGGTAGCTGAAATTCTTTTCGAAACCGAAATCCCCATCTGCTTTCTCATATTTAACGAAAGGGGTTGCACTTTTTATTCAACATCTGAAATTCAAAAAAACATTTTTGTTGGAAGCCTCATAATTATCTATCCCATTTCATAATTGCCTTATAATTATTTCTTCCACTTCATCAGAACCTTATCATTATTTCTACCATTTTATAAGAACCTTATAATCATTTCTACCACTTTATAAGAACCTTATAATCATTTCTACCATTTTATAAGAACCTTATAATCATTTCTACCACTTTATAAGAACCTTATAATCATTTCTACCACTTTATAAGAACATAAAAGCTGATATATGTATATTAGCTGATACCTATTCGGGCATGTGGTGGTCACTTCTCTAAACTTTAATACCACACCGGGAACACAAAAGGAAACAATAGTACAGTAATACCAGCTTCAATAACCTTTTCACCAGCCCATTGACATGGCCACCCGTTATCCATCCAGCACCCAGCTTGACATATTACCCGAAAATATAGCCCGGGATGTGTCCCTATTGAGGTCGACAGGTTGTTGGTTCGCTTTAGTTCAATAGAATCCCGGCCCTAAAGTCACAAGCCCATAAGTCATGGAACTAAAGTCACAATGTAGATGGCACGCAGTGCTACCAGCGGAACGTAACCGGGCATTAAGTGACAGGACTTCAAGTCACCAACAGCGTTTATTCGTTCAAAATTTACCCAGATGAAAATTTAATAACTTAATTAGTACAAATTGAATTGAGATGTTACGTTTTCTCTCCTATGACTTTATGGCCAGTCATCGTTTGTTCTGATCTTGGTCCGTCTCGCTGTTGTAGTTGTTTATCAATAAGTCGCGGAGCAGTACTCAACAAGCTTGCCTTGCAGACCAGAGTTCAATTCTTAGCGGTACTCAATACACGTAGCTTGGTGCCTGATTAAACCAAGCAAGCAGAAGCAAGTCTTATGCTCCATTACTACTTCACTGAATTCGACCCTAACTGGGTGCTTCATAAAGTTTTGCATTGTACCAGATTAAACTTGCTAAATAACAATACATCGTGATTAGCAAGAAAGCCACGTACTCCGTTCCTGCTTTGGAGAATTCGATGCTCACTAAGTGCTCTATATCTGCAGTCATGTTCCTTGTTTTCATCTGGATTTGAACACCAGCCGCTGGCACTAATGAGAAATTCGTGCACACGTTTCTGACATACTATGAACCAACGGCGCTTACTGATCCAATGAAATTCTAGTTTTATATGCAAAGAATGGAATGAAGATATATACCTGCTTGTAATTAAGCTTTTACTATGGCTGTGTTGTTTGTGAAGATTGAGTTGCGCCAAATTAAGAAATCCTACTTGCTTTGGAAATCAGAATTCGAATCTTGGTTCTTACTCGGGATTGAACACTGACTACTGATGTCGGTTTGAAATACACAGAGAGTTGTCTCACATGTTATTAGGCGTAGAGACGTCTAGATCTTATAACTTCAGTTTATGGAAACGCACTCTCTCTCTCTCTCTCTCTCTCTCTCTCTCTTACGCACACGTTTGCGCACTCACACACACGTAGAACCCATAACTCTATCTATACGAACTCACCCACACGAACATACGTGCACACGTGCATGCATACACATAGACACGTATGGACCCCATAACTCAACGTTTATGGAAAGACACGCTATCAAAGATGCGTATAGATCCAATACCTCTATCCTTATTAATGCACACGCGCACGCATACACACACTCACTTGCACGCATCCTCGCACAGGGAACTGAAAAGACGAAAAAGGCCCTTTTATAGCAGTATTGGTTTTTCAGTTCAAGGATAACTCGATATTTATAAAACTTCGCAAATCATCACAGAAGAGCAATAGTGAGTAAAACTGAATTGTGCCATTCCTATAAGTGAGATGGTCTTGTCTGTCTTGGAAATCAGAATTAAAAATTTTAGCTTCGCATCGGCCCGAACTATTACCGCAGAGGCCTAACAAAAGGGGAGAGGGGCAGTCTAATTTCTGACCCATAATTTCTGTTGATTGACTATCATGCTTCTAAACCTTGGATATAACGCTACTAACCCCCAGATGCTGTCTTCGCCCACTGAGAATCCTTGTTATGTCACAACACGAATGTAAAATATGCCAAAAGAATAGAAACAAAATAAATAGAATATAATATATTTTCATTTTTTTTTCTTTTCAAATTTAGTATTGCATTGTTATTATTACTTTTTACCGTCATCTTAACTTGAAATAAATCGTTGCCGTAGGATTACGCTCCGATTTGGAGTTATGATAAAAAGCAGCTGAAAGTTAAGATGAAGGTGAAAAACAGTCAAAATTAATGACAAATAGAAGGTAAATGAATAGAATTCTGATATGCTATAAAGTAAAGATGCTGACAGACCCCATAGACCTGGTTTTTAAGTAAACACACAAACAAAAGAAAGAAAGTGAAAAGTGTCTCTTCAGTTATACTAATATATCTTTTTGTAGTTCACAGCAATTTCATTCCCGACAATCAACCAACCAGGATAGCTACTAAGCTTCCTACCTATTTGATATATACTGATTTAATATATACCCGTCTATGTATGCATGTATATAGGTATGTATGTGCGTATATAAGCAGGTGCATCCATTGATGTCCTCACGCACGAATGAAATTTAAGCCAAAACCACATGCCGTGAATTTTTCCTTCTGAAGGGGCCGCATGACCCGTCCTTCTATGGGGTCAGTGCGTCAAACCCCTAAATTCAGAAAGGGGCAACATTCCGGAAACAGGGATTCAAAACTGGCTTTAGATTTTGAAAAGAAAGAAAGAAAGGGAAAGAGGAGATGCTAGCATTAATTCTAGACTGATGTTAAGGAGTTGAGGGGTGGAGGTAGGAAATGATAATGTGAGTAGTTCGGAGTTAATTAAAATAGCCGGGGATACAGCCAGGTGTGGTGGCCTGGGTAGACACTGATTGTACTGATAATGAGCCGAAGTATTGAAGCGTAAACAACAAGAGGTAGCGCGAAAAATGATTTCTAAAAGTCACGTCTGAGCGTGTCGAAATTCTATCTTAAATTCTATCAGGAGGCATTTTTGATAAACATGTATTCATTCTCAAAAAATCTTTCATTGTCGTACTTAACAGGTATTTACTAATCATAGCTTAGTCTGGCACAAGACCAAATGTATAGGGCATTCTGTTAGATGAAGTACATATTTTCTCATCCCTCACACACACACACACACACACACACATATATATATATATATATATATATATATATTCAGGGTTGAGCACTCTTTAAGTGAGGTAACTCATCCACTGTAAGCTTATGCAATGCTCTTCCATAGGGATTGAGCACTCTCGTGGATGAGGGATTTCAGTGTAATTTAAAATACATCGCTTAAATTCAGCCTCACTGCCTGTCCACACAATAATATATATATATATACGTGTGTGTGTGTGTACGAACGAAGGTGGATCAATTATCCGTTGTCTGACATAGTAACCAGCTGAGTTTCGATCTGAAATTTTCACTTTATAATGTGCAATCGATGTGATTAATGCAGATACGTTGGGTTCTGTACATTGATAAGGAAGGAGATATGTTGTAAGATGAAATATCATGTTATAATAGATGGTGATGACGTTTTTTCCATCATTTAGCGACGTACTTATTGACTATCGAACAATGTTAGGTGCCTTCGCATATATAATGAGCGTAGCTTTGTCTGACATGAGATCACTGGAACACAAAGTGAGGTTCGAACTCACTAAATGTCCCCTCTCTCTCTCTCTCTCTCTCTCTCTCTCTCTATATATATATATATATATATATATATATATATATATGTATTACATAATACTTTATTTTCTAGATTTGTAAAATCAAACAGAAAAGAAATGAAAATGGATTTTTCCATCATAGATGTTTAATCACAGTGTTCAGAATTTAACACAGTAAACAGAGCTATTAATATATAGTAAAAAAAAAAAGAATTACAAGGACATATACCCAGTGAATGTTAGCACTTTGTGCATCATCAGCAACCGGCTGTATATTGTTTCCCGTGGATTATGAAAATAACCAGCCCACTTACACTTGAATAACGTATTCTACAATAATCCAATCAGATTTGAATGTTTTATTAATGCCTAACGGTTCAAACCATTACTACTATGCATGTATAAGAACGATATATCAGACTTCCTTACTCTGCCTCTTTTACGCTGTGTATACCCCGCGTTTATTCTAGCGAGTTTTCACGTAATTTAACGCCGTATCTCTTCAAACTTATATCATTAAGTGTTGGGGTTTGAAACTTTCAGTAAAATGTGGCCTCGGGGAATACTCAGTTAAATATGTGGTGCTTGGGCATTTGCATCCTAGACAACTACGTACTAGTCAAATACATCCCTGTCAATAGCGTCCCTAGACAATTGCATCGGTATTTTTGCATCCTAGTCATCTGCGTCCTACTATTCTTACGATGGGGTGCCGACAAAAGGAATACTTTTTGAAGTTAGAAATTGGAAATTGATTTTTTTTAAATCACTCAAATACGTGTTACAAGGATAACGGCATCAAAAGTTCTAAAAATATAGTAACTTCGTAGATAACAAAATAGAAACTTTTTTCGTTGTCCATAAAAATGAATAAAAAGTTTTATAATTGAAAAATTATCTAATAAAAACTGATTTTTAATAACTTTGTAGATAAAGAAATGAGAACCTTTACTTCATTTTTGGTACAAGAACAAACAAAAATAGTTATTGTTTAAAAGAGAAGCGTAAAAGGTTTCGATGCAATCGAAACATTGTTCTGATTGAATTTTTAAAAATTCAACTAACCACCTTCTTATTCATTTTTGAAACAGAAACAACAGGAATTAGAAAATTCGATTTCGTCACTACATTTTTATTTATTAAGAAAACGATAGTAAAAAAATCCATTCCTAAAAGACCGTATAATCTATTCTTTGGAAAGAACAAAAATGAAAAGTTCCTGTTTCATTATTTCAAAAGTTTTCATGCAGTTTTCCTTATATATATATATATATATATATATATATATATATATATATATATATATATATATATATATATATATATATATAACCCACTAGCGATTCTCGAGGTATTCGAAGTGCCTACACACTTTCAGGATAAAATTCATGCACACACACACACACACACATATATATATATATATATATATATATATATATATATATATATATATATATATAGCCTAAGAGCAATTCTCGAGATATTCAAAGTGTCTGGACACTTTCAAGATAAGCTTCACATATATAGAGAGATATAGAGAGAGATTCTGCCATTGCTAATAGAGATATTCGTGCTCTAAAAAAATCTTCAATATGGTCTGTATTTATGTATTCATGGATGTGCAAGAATATGCACACAAATCTGTTAATGTGTGTGTGTGTGTGTGTTCATCCGACGACTGCTTTTAAATCAGAAGTGTTGCCTCCATCAAATATTTCATTACAGGTCTGCAGTTAGGCACAGTTTCGGCGATTAAACATCATTACGACTAATCCAAGGCGCCACAGCAATACCTCATGATATCACAAGACTTCGTTCTCTGTCATTCAAGCATAGAAACATTCGTTCCTACATGCTCGTGCACATACTAGATCGTCAGTTATCATACACCTGTAAAGTTAGTGACGTGTAGTCCGTCTGAAAACACAGTTTTTGATTGCGTTGTCATTTATTTTTTAAATTCTATCTTTTGTCTTGATGATCAAAACAGCGTATCTGACAGTAAACATTTTTACTACTCATGAAAACTATAATATGACTATAATATTCTACTTTTTTCATTGTGTCTACTTCCATGGCAATCCCTTTTTTCTTTTCAATTCTTTAAATTTTCTTTCGGCATCACCGACCACAAGATCCCCCAACCTCTTTTCCCTACCTCCTCTCTTCTGCCTCCTTACACACACACACACACACACAGACATGATATCTGTCATTATATATATATATATATATATATATATATATATATATATATATATATATATATCCGTGTGTGTGAGTGTAGACCGTGACTCTACAAACACAGCTGAAAAAAAAACACCATGTACTTCATGCCAATGATTTATCTTATAAAAATTAGTTTTCCTTCAACGAAAGAGAAAAAAAATCTTGTTCAAGTCGTAAAATATTTAGCACATCTAATAATGGAGTGTTTAAACCAAGAAGTTCAGGCTGATCAGATGAGCTGCACCAACAAAGAACGTAGCATTTACGAATAGCAACCCCAAAGATTGGAGAATTCCAATATCGCGAGCGAAGCGAATATAGTTCCGATATTAGTCTCTACGTTGCAGATGACGGTGAATCGTTGAATGGCTTACATTCACTATTCGCTACAAACATGTTTGTTGCTTCTATAGCATTGTTGCCTTCGGTAAACTCACAGAGTATTACATGTCTTATGTGCACCGTAGAATAAATCAAGTGAAGAATCACTCCAGGATGACAAGCCTTCGACAGAACAAGCTCAATCTTCAATAACAAAAAAAAAAATCCCATCGGTCCCAAGAAGAAGAGTATACGACTAATACATCCTCTCGATAGTCACCCATGGAGCTGAAATATAGAAGCTCACCAATAGACAGAACCTCAAACTAATAACCATGCAACGTGCAAATGAAAGAATCATGCTCAACCTCACATGGAGAGATCACAAGACAGCACAATATATTAGGGGAAAAACAGGAGTCCAAGACATCATAGAATCCATTTGGAAACCCAAATGGCAATGACTGGTCATGATGCAAGATTGTCAGACAACCGATAAACATCACGACTCTCAATGTGGATCCCCAGAGATCATATGCAAAACTGTGGCTAGCAAAATATAAGATGGTACGACGAACTAGATAAGTTCAGAAAGTATTGGTTCTGCGACGACCATGATAGAGAGTTCTGGTGATTCCTGGGAAGGCTTATGTCCAACGATGGACGATAAAAGATGATGATGGTGATGAGATATGTCCATATTTTGGACGGTCAAGTAAGTAATTGAGCTTAGCATCAGTCTTGTATCGTTCGTCGTTGGACATAAACCTCCCCCCTACAGGATTCGCCAGACCGCTGGTAATTGAGCTAGTCGATCCGTAATGAACTGTGATGAAGTAACTTACACGTTTCAACCTGTTCAGACACATAAGAACATGCATCATAAGTTATGTATTTCAGAATAGAGAAAAGAATTGAATCAAATAAAATGAAGTCAAAATACCTAAATATTGAAACAATCAATTCAATTTAATGAATAAATATCAATGATTCTCCTTAACGTGTATCTAAAAGATATACTATTATAAACGTTTGAAACAGAAAATTTCCAGATGCGCTCAGTATTTAGAAAAATCAATTATGAAGCATTTACAAAATTCAGCAATTTATTTAAGTCTATCCCATCTGCACAACAATCGTCTCCATGCAGCTTCCTACAGATATCAACCTAGTTACTGGACCCACACAAAACTCAGAATTGCAAAAAAGATCTATTGCTATGAGATTTCGGACGTTACTTATGGGATAATCTGATATCTGTCTGTTCATACCTAAGTTTGAACCAATCTATCTATCTATCAATCTTGCCCTTTTCAGCCAAAAATGGACTCACTTCATTTGTAATCCATTGCCCACCCGTCTCCAACATGTCATTGAACTTTTGGAGATATCAAGTGGACAGACTGACGGACAGAATATAGTGAATACGTATACCTTTTCCAACTCTGAGTTAAATTTGAGGACAAGTCGGTGCCAAAAGTTTTGTTTTTCTATCTTCCTTTTTCTGTCTGGATTCTTTAGATCTGGGAATATCATTATGTGAAGTTCTTTTTTTTACGGGCTTCTGCCTTCATCTTGATTCCATTTTCAAAGACAACGTTTTGGCTGTTGTACCCTACAGCCGTCTTCAAGTGATGCGTGGATTTATTCTTGATCATCGAGACAGGGTGCCGTTTCAACGACCGTCTGTAATGTTAGCATTCCTCTGTCTGATATCGGACGTGGTTGATTTATTCATCTCAAACACGATTGTTGGCTGTATCTAACTGTTCGATTATCTCAACCCGATCCTTGTAAAATAAACGCTAAATTTTCGTGTTGTTCGTGTGATTCTGTTTGTTCGGTAAAGATATTCGGACTCTTCTATCATAAACTTGATTAAATGTGTTATCTCTTCTCTCTTCATTACTCTTGTTGCCTTCTTATTTTTGCCTATCGTTTGCTACCGGATTGTAACGACGTTTCTCTAATTTGCACCTAACTTCTTATCTTGCTCTCTTGCCCTCTTTGTAAAAGATAACGTTTTCATTAGTCAGGAGAAGAATCAGACTTGTGCGACTGGATTTATCAAAACTCAGAGACACAGGAAGAAGAAATGGAAGATGCACGACTAAACGACGAGAAAAAGAAAGGAGAAGTTGGTATAGCGAGACAGGAAGTAGTGAGTGGGGCACTTATAATAATAATAATAATAATAATAATAATAATAATAATAATAATAATAATAATAATAATGATGATGATGATGATGATGATAATAATAGTATGAGACCAAAGACCCCCCCCCCCGCTGGTAGTGATGGCCAAACAGCCTAGTAAAAGGCATGGTAGAGGCGGTACAAACCACAGCGCTGCTATGAAAGGTGAGGACGTTATGAGAGGAGGGCCGAAGACCTGAGGAGACTTACTGTCACTCAGCCTTCAGCATTAATCACTGTGCCACTGATATGGAACCGTAATCTGCAGCACTGACGTGGACCGTGAGAGTGTGAAGAGAAGAGCCTGAGACATGAGGGGACTTGCTGTCACTTAGTCTTCAGCGGTGACCACCAGGCAACTGGGGTGAAAATGCTAGTGCTAATAATACTACTAATGATAAAGAAGAAGAAGAAGAAGAAGAAGAAGAAGAAGAAGAAGAAGAAGAAGAAGAAGAAGAAGAAGAAGAAGAAGGAGGAGGAGGAGGAAGAGAGGGGATTGAAAGAAGAGAGAGGGAGATGGAAGGTGAAGCAAAAAAAAGTAAATGGAAGGGTTAGCGAGAATGAAGAAGAAGAAGAGGAAGAAGAAGAAGAAGAAGAGAGGGAGAAGGAAAGTGAAGCGAAAAAGAAGTAAATGGAAGGGTTAGTGAAAATGGTGAAAAGAAAAAGAAGAAGAAGAAGAAGAAAGAAAAGAAAAGAGAGGGTGAAGGAAGGTAAAACTAAAACGAAGTAAATGAAAGAGTTAGTGGATAATGGTAAAGAAGAAGAGGAAGAAATTGAATAGAAGGATTTAAAGAGAAGAAGACAAAAAGAATGCACTCTGTTTTTATCGATACATCATCAGAAAATGTCTGTGAATGTTCTGTTTTGTTTTGTTCATTCGTGTTCTTTCATTGATTCTTTTTCGTCTGGTAAGTCGCGCTGGATTTTGCCCCAAAGGGAAAAATGTATTTACGATCTCATAAACTCAAACAAATTGGAAAAAAATTGCTATAACTTCTGTTTTTCATATTTTTTATAGATTGTATGCAAGAGGGCCTCAAGGAGAAATGTGCCGGTGCAAGTCAAATCGTCTATTGAGCAGAATTTGACTAAAGCGCTGTCGTTTGTCTATTAATCTAGACCTCACTTATATAACATGGTTGGTTGTTGTATAATTCTTATATCGCTAGATTGTTCTCGTTGCCAATTGTTATATCGACGGATCCTGGTCACCGAGGGTTCAGTTGGTATCGATTGTACGAAGGAAGAGAAATCAAGAGAAAGAAAGAATAGGGGGGTACTAAGAAACAAAGAATCAAGAACGGGTCTGGTTAGTCACTAAATAGAAACTGTGACGTAACCAAAGTCCTTTGGCAGAATGCTGTGTAAGGGTGATCAATTGGAAGAAAGGGGTGATCAATGAATTAGTTACTTCTCTCGTCGTTCGTTGGTTTGTTATCACTAAATAGTCAAGCAAACAAACGTGAATGTTGCTTAACACGAGCTGGGGGTTCAATTCAGCATGAACTTACATTGTAAACTGAACCCCCTCTAAAAACTTATACAGGGGGTCGACAAAAACCTTTTTTTCCAGACCTAATTAGGAGTGAATGTTTGAATTTTCATTTCTCTGGCTCTATGGACGCAGCCTTTGCGTGCGACACACAGATAGATAGATAGATAGATAGATAGATAGATAGATAGATAGATAGATAGATAGATAGATAGATAGATAGATAAGAAAAGAATGAGATAGATAGATAGATAGATAGATAGATAGATAGATAGATAGATAGATAGATAGATAGATAGATAAGAAAAGAATGAGATAGATAGATAGATAGATAGATAAGAAAAGAATGAGATAGATAGATAGATAGATAGATAGATAGATAGATAACCAGAATCACTAAAAATTGAAGAAACCTATGTTGACCGAGTTGATAGTTTTAGTTGAGGGTATCTAATAAAGGAGGTAGAAAGAAAGAAAGACAGAGAGAAAAGAATAAAGAAAGAAAGAAAGAAAGAAAGAAAGAAAGAAAGAAAGAAAGAAAGAAAGAAAGAAAGGGTAACACAACTGAAGATGAAAAAATTAGTGAAAGAAAAAAAGGAAAGTGAAAAAGTAAATGAAAGAAAAACAAAAAAAATTAAAAAGAAGAAAGATAAAATAATGAAGTCAGAAGGAGAGAAACTAACAAAACGAAAGACAGAAAAAGTGCTGAAAGGAAAAAAAGTCAGTAAAAAAAAACGAAAGAAAAGAGGGAATATAAGTCTGTAGCGAACATAGTGCTCATTTACGGAGCTTAGCAACAAAGAACAAAAGATATGGATGAGAGATTGTGTTGCGCGAATCTCCCAATCGTTTAGGGCTTGCCTGCTTGAAAATCAGCATTCGAAACCTTGACTTTTAGCTTGGCTTTGACCGACTTTGAACTACTGAGGTCGATGATGAAAACGCAACTATCCAACTCATTAAGTTGAAATTCCTCGCCTGGGCCGACAACGAAATCTATTGGACGTGTGTAAATGGGGGCGGGAAAGTATGAATGAATGCGAACGAGGGACGAGCGTGAAGAAATAGCGAGTTGAATGGGGCGGCAAATGATAGGAGAGGTTGTTGTTGTTGTTGTTGTTGTTGTCAGGAATGCGGCTGTCATTTCCCGAATTACCGTGATATTATCGTTAACGACGCGGTCCCTTTTGTCAAATGCCGGGGTGCGTAGGGTAAGTGCTGTTTTTTTGTGAATTGGTTGGTCGGGTAGAGTAGCTTTCATGATTTGTAGAAAGGTCGGGGGGTCAGGAGTATGAATCTTTCCGCGATCGTCAAAATGAAAAATTACGAAAAGAGAGAAGGAGAGGGTGAAGAAGGAAGGGGAGGATAGTAAGGGAGTGAGCCGATTGGGAGTAGAAAGAGGACGAGAAAAGTAAAAGGGAAAAGAGAAACAGAGAGAGAGAGAGAGAGAGAGAGAGAGAGAGAGAGAAACATGATTAAAAAATAAAAAAGAACGAAAAACAAGGGGCGTAAGAAGGAGAAAATGAGAAGGAAATCTGCGGGAGAAAAAAGGGTTTGGAAATAGAGGATCTAAAAGAAGATTAAAGAGAAGGAAGGGAGAGGGGAAAAGAAAGAGGAGGAGGATGAGATAGAGGGGAAGTTGAAGGGTAAGTAGCGGAAGAAGAGGAATTTATCTCAGAATAAAAAGGGGAATATATCGCATTTGAAAGTCTACGTATAAGTTCTCACAAAAATGTCTTTATAATTATCAAATATATATATAAGCGTGTATAATTCACATCACGAATCATAAATGGGCAATTATTTGATCTTTGCTTTGATTCTTATAGGGGTGATACTTAACTTTGAAGTATATATGCATGTATATAATTATTAATTGTGTCATCCGCAGACTGCTGTTTCGTTGTATTACAGCTAACTCATCACTGTGGCTATAGACTCAATATCCCTTCCAGTTTCGTTAAGTAAGGCCAGAACCGGACCCTGAGGCAATTGCTCTACCCCTGCCCTACGCAGGACTGAACGTTCAGTAGGGCCGAAATAATCGGCATATTTACTTACGCAGATACATGGGCTATCTTAAAGTTCCCGGAAAAGACCGAAAAAACAAAATCTTGAAACAATGTCCGCAGTCTCATTAGTGAACTCAAAAACATTGGCAGACATACCGCTAGCCGTCCTTGGAATTATGCGATGACTGACCAACGGATAAAGGTATTTGATGAATAATAATAATCTTGAATTGACACTCGACTGGTTTTGAAACGCGCGTGACAATCAAAAACCCGTGTTTGACCTAAACGACGGCCACGAAAAGCTTGACGATGGTCTCGGTAGCAGATTTGCCGATCTTCACGCAAAATTTGACGCAGACTGCAGAGATGTCCTCACGTAAAATCACGAAATCTTGTGTAATGCAAAAAGACGAGTAGATAGCATTAAGCCTATTGGTAAACTGACTCAGTAGCCTGGGTAACAACGAGCGTCAGCTGCGTGCCCATATTCCATTGAGCGGTAAAATCACAGCTCGTAGAGTCCATGAACTTTTCGACACCACCTCGTATATGTATTTAAGACCCTACTGAAATAGAGTAATTTGGTCCAACTAGGTGGCAGCTAGGCAATTATTAACGATTTAAAATGCACATTATTAGTTTTAGCGAAATGTGTATTCACTCAGGAACATAAATCATTCCTTGTCAAAAAAATAAAAAAAGGAATTTTTTATTGCAATATAAAAACAGAAACGAATTCAGTATAATTTGGGACTAAAAATCCCCCCAAAACGTTTCTATTATTTTAAAATCTAATAACGTACTGAAAAACCTTAATTTTAATGCTCATTGACATTTGGATGATTTACCGAGTGTGCCCTGCCGTAGTTGTTTACTACATTTCTAAAAATCATTTTCTTTCCTTCCGCCATATAACTTTCTCTTCGCAATTTTCTCCCCTGGCAAAGCTTTCATAACCTAAATCCTACCTTGAATTTTTCGTTTTGTTTTTACGCCGGTTTGATTCGCGTGTACTAACAATCGTGGTCCTGTAGGTATCGGCTCTAGTTCAGCGGTCCCGAAGACGTATTAACTTTAGTTAATCCGACATTTCCTTTAATCCGACAACCCCTTTAATCTGGTAACTCTTTCGATTCTGCAAACCCTTTCAATCTGACAACGACCCTAATCTGGTAACTCCTTTAAAACAAATCAGAAAAAAAAAAGAAAAAAGATTTCTAGGGTTATAGTGAACTGCTATCGCGATTCCCTATTTTGGCAACAGCCACTGGTTATTCAAGTGGCTGAATGTACACTAAACTTTCCTGTATTAATAGAAGAAATATCAGTCAAGTCTTGTTCGAACTACTGAACCCATTCTTTTTATTTAAGGCACCTCCCGAGAAGGATCATTATCATCACATAAGTTGACCGGTTCTTTTTTTTTTTATAACAAAATTAATGTTATAGTGATACTCGACTAAAAAGATATAAAAAAAGAACTCGAAACTATAAGCCTGTTATTCTGGTCGTTACAAAAAGTTATTTGTTGCTGGAGAGGAAACTCTTAGACAGCTGATTCAAAACCTCAATAAACTTTCCTAATATAAGACTTTCCCAAGATACTCATGGCAAAATATTTAATTAAGACCTATAGCGAACTACTTTGGCCCAGCATGTCACCCCTTTGTTTCAGGGCCAATCTACCAAAACAATTTTCATTGGAGACACCGGCGCATATGAGAAACGAGGCCCATTTGGCGGAAATATATTGAGGAGGCACTTATGGAAAGATTCGATATGGTGAACGTATTAAACAAAGTACCAAGATAGGGCAAAAAATTATCGTTTTCTTGAAAAACATCTCTGTCAGTGGCGGACTGACCCACCGGGATACTTGGTAATCTCCACGTGGGCCCCTTCAAGTTAGGCCCTTCTTGAATGGTAGAATATTTATTGGTAGTTATGTTTACTAAGAAAAAACAATTCGCAATTTTCCTCGTTTACTGAAGCGTGTTTTATCGTTTTTATGTTTTATAAATAAAACATAGAAGAGATGTAGCATTCTATTTGTCTACTTGAAACCATTGCTTTTATTTCATTCCTTTGTTAAATTTCATGTTCAAGTGTGTTCTTATACACATTTTCCCGTTAGAAATTATTGGCCCAATCTATAACTGATCTCTGTCAACAAATTATTGGAGATAATCTGGGTCTGATATATAGAAAGAGAGGAAGAAGACCTGGTATGGAATTTTCACTTTCCCTCGTTGGACTGGCCTTACAATGAACCCCTTCAAAACCTTCCAACTACCTTAGGTACACGAATCATGCATTTATGCTCTGGCCACACCAAGTTGATATACAAGTCCTATTTAAACATGTCAACTTGATTAGACAATTTATACAGTTCATGACGGAAAATGAGTCCAATAATGAACTTTCTTTTTAGTATGTTTTGATGAAAACTGATGACAAATATCGTATTTTTAACATCCTAAGCAGATGTAAAGAGAATAAATCGGAAAAGCCAACTGTTCCTTTTAAGTTTGACTCGAGAAACACGAGAAAGCCATTCCCAGGAGGGAAATAGGAAAATCTAAAAGTTGAAGAGAAATTTGAAAGAAGCAAGATGCTTAAAGGATCTTCGATTCTGCACATATATATATATATATATATATATATATATATATATATATATATATATATATATATATATATATATATATATATATATGCAGGAAAGAAAGATTTAAATCCTTCCTTTTCTTGTTGGTCAGAAAACGTTCCGACCAATACATTCGCCAGACTTCGTCAGGTGTATAATCAGCGAGGAAAAAAGAAAAAAAAACAGTATACCAACGGGCTCAGTCGATTTAAAGAATGTTAGAGATATAGGCGAAACAATACCACCACAAATACACCCAGGCGATTCCAATCTATACACGAGGGAATTCCCGAATAACTCTGCCAAGCAGGAGAAAATGCACGGTTGCAAAATCTAAACCAGCCTGTTTTATACACCTGACTGACAAGCTGATATACACCGCCTCGTTCAACTTATTTGCTCTCCTGCGTTACTCGCGATCAATTGTCTGGACCTAATCTCAGAGAAGATAATGTTTGCCCCTCTCTCTCTCTCTCTCTCTCTCTAGGTGTGGTCAGCCATCCTGGATTATTTTTACTTCCCCTCTGGCTATGACAGAGGCTGAAAAAGGGATCGGACAAAACGTTGTTACCAACATCTGGAAAGCGAAGAAGTTGTTAATTTGTTCGATATACACACACACACACACATATATATATATATATATATATATATATATATGTGTGTGTGTGTGTGTGTGTGTGTGTGTGGTAGTAGTAGTAGTAGTATAAAGTAGATTTCCAGCTCTACCCAAAACCAACAACTCTTGGAGCTCAAAGTTGAATGTATTGTGCATTCTATGAAATAAATCCATCACACCAGACATTGCTTTATATTATATCATATTATGCTATATTGCAAATCTGATTTGAACAATATATATACATATGTACTTGATTTCTTTTGGCTCAAATTAACGCTGCCCCGATTAACCGCTAGACGGAATCTACTATATATGTTCTCGCCATGTGCCAAACGAAACAAAGCCAAGTATATACTTAATGGGCAAATTAGATTTTCTTCACCATACCAGACGTATGCTCAGGGTGACAGTAATTCTTTTTGGTGGGGTGCGTTGGAAACTCGTCTCTTAGGTTTAAAAATAGTTGGCAAGAGTTCATCATTATCTAAACCTCGAATAAATCTCGTATTTTCCATTTTCAGGGCTGACGAACACAATCTCAACAGAAACTTTCGGCTTTTGGAATATTTCATATTTCAGAATGGTATTGATCTTTAAATCGATAATGGCAGATTACTTACTTTTCTGCAGCCTTCTTTTTAAACACTTTTGCAGTTATCAAAGTAAACAAATACACTTATATAATGAACTGTATGATTTCCTTGGTTCTCTCTCTCTGTAACCATGGACTCAACCACTTGAAGGTAACAATTTTTGCTGATAAAATATCTCTTAAACAACATGCGAAACAATGAACTTTTCCATTGTAACGAGTTTCTTTTCTAATCATATAAAATTCAAGTACTGGTAGTTACTGCTAATTGAAAAGAAGGGAAAAGTGAAAGTATTGTTCAGCTTTTGTTTTTCTGCGAGCACTTATAGAGACATCACGTACGCCCCCTCTTTCTCTTTTACACACCAGTCCCCTATAGCTCCAGCAACCATTACCTCCGATGACTCGGCCTGATATACCGTCCTCACCATTTTGGGGATCTGGGAACGCTAAAAAAATCCCGTATAAATTAATCGTATTTGATTCTTCTCCTCATGCCATTTCGACTTACCAGAGGCTTTTATAGGAACGTTCTTTCGATTGGCAAGATATCTGTATATCCGTGGATTTTTTTTTTCCTACGGGATTAAATATTCAGCAAATAATAAACAAAAACATCTGTGAGCCATAGAGGCACGTCTGACTAGTAGGAGCACTGAGACATAACTGCGTGGCGTGGGTTGAGACCTACGGCTCTCTCGAAGTAATATCTTCCGCTGTGATCTACAAGACCTGGTAGAGATCAGTGAAAGTAAAATAGACGACCATGGTTGAGCATGGGGTGTGTCGGATCATGTTTTAAATGTTCGGCTTGACTTTCAGAATTTCCAAATAAAAATTGTGTACCCTTACTACATTATTGTACTTGTAAAATATATGGAACGATATTGAGGTGAGATCAAAGAGCATTAATCTTGATTATGAAAGGATTTCTGATGAGTGGTAATAATTTCGCCATGAAAGGTTTCATCGATAACATAACAAATTTACAATGTATTTTTTTTTTTGAACGATTAATACGCTTTGTTGATTTTACAAGCGTTTACGATTTATGTATACAGTATGAATGTGTACTGGCCAGTTGCCTGAATAAAGAACGGAATTATTAAAGTGATTTTCTTTACCTGTTCTTTTCCTTAATCTTGCTTCATATATCAACAAATATGGTTACAAATGACTCCGTAGTAATACTCACCGAGAGCTCCACTTTTGAGCCCATGTACCTGACTAGGTAATGATTAGTAAATAGCCATAACGTAGGAAACACTTCAGTTTTGTTTTGTTTTTCTATGAGACAGACGGCGTCTTAAAATGCCTGTGACAATTTGGAAAAGGATGTCAGAATTTTTATGAATCGGAACGAAAGAACAAAAAGAGAAAAAAGAAAAAAAAAAAGAATAAAAACAGAAACTTTTTTCACCCAGAAAATCGGCCAAATTCACGAAAGAACCAATTCTTTTCGCCTCGTTGTCCCGTTTCTTTTATTAAAGCAAAACTATCGGGACAGTTTATTTTAGATTGGTTTTTGTTTTCCATCTTCGCCCGGGAAGAATGAAATTGAATTATTTTTCCTCTTTTTATTTTGAGATGTCCTTGGAATTTCGCTGACGTGGCATATTCATATGTGAACGAAGGAGGGAAAAGGCAGAGAGAAAGATAAAAGAAAGAAAGTAGGAAAGAAAGATAAATATACAAAGAATAGAGAGAGAGAAAACGAAAACAAAGATGAGAGGCGGAAAGGATGTTAAGAAAGAAAGAAAGAAAGAAGAAAGAATGGGAGAATAGAAGGAAGAACGAAAGAAAGGAAGAAAATGAGAAAAAAAAAGGAAAAAATACAATAGAAGGAAAATAAGGAAAGGAAAAGAATTATCCGAAAGGAAAGGAAATGAATGGAGAAGAAGAAAGAAAAAGATGATTTTAACCTAAATACAGATCCAAGAAATACTAATAAGAAAGAAAAGAAATAAATCGGAAATGAGATAGAAAAAAAAAACACACAAAAAAAAAAAGGAAGATAGAAAAAAGGAAGAAAGGCAAGTCAAGAAAGAATGAAAGAGAAAGGGAAAAGCGGTTGAAGGAAGGTAATCAAGAAAATTTGTGAAACAGTAAAAATATGAATAACTTGTACGGGTGAGATGAGATTGAAAAATAATGTAAAAAAAAACAAACGAAACAACACCAAAAAAAAAAAATTAAAGATAAAATAAAATAAATAAACAAACAAAAAATACAACGAAGCAAAAGCTTCTGTTTCTCATTTCCTCCCTAGCTCTGTGTTATCTATCAATCTCTGGTCGCCCGTCTTTAGATTCGTAAGGGTTTTCATACGGCTCGGTAATTGCTCATGCTGTTACAAAATTTCAGTTCTTGACGCGTTTGTTCCGCACCCTATCCAAAATAGCATAGGTATGTGTTTCTACTTAAAATAGACAGAGAAGGCACAGAATATATGACTGGCTAGTAGACCCCCATTCCTAATTCGTTTCATCTGGACGTCGTATGTAGAATTATTCAATATAAACACGCTAACTGTTCGAATGATCTGTGATATCTACGGCTGTGATTTAAAGAACAAGGGAATCAAAACCTACATTTACTTATGATTACTTATATAGTGACACAGCGAATTCTAACGTTGGGGCAAAAAAAAAGAATGAAGCAATAATTACAGTTGTATTTTAGCGCCGAGCTATCCACTACACGTAGGCAAGATTTCAGCTTTTCTTATCACTGCCCACTGAGTTTACCGCTACTCCACAACTTCCTTACTCAGCTCCAGTCATCTTCTGCACAAATGAACAAAATATTTCTGGTGGTAGAAGAAAATTTATTGATTGAGCACGAAATCATGTAACTTATAACGTAAAATTTGTTTGAGCAAGTTTCAGCGATCTCCGTGTTTGGAATCGTAAATCATGAACAAGGGATTGCCGGTGGTCAGAAATAAAGGCAGACACTGCTGATTTTATTTCTATTATTATTCGGACCATCCTCATCTTGGTTGTTTCTCATACAACGTTTCGACCGTTGTACTCTACGGCCTTCATCAGGTATCATCTGGTAGGTGTGGGGAAGTAACGAACCGAACTCTTTATTTAACCGATGGGAGTATATTGACTGCACTCCCCTCTTAGCATTAGTAGTATTATTATTGTCTCACACTGGGATTGAACCTAGAACCATCAGATTACTTGCAATAATAATAATAACAATAATTCTGTAACCACTACGCTATATGTCCTGATGAAGGCCGTAGAATACAACGGCCGAAACGTTGTATGAAAAACAACCAAGATGAGGATGGTCCGAATAATGATAGAAATGATAATAATACCTCATCTCAAAAATTCAGAGATATACTGCTGATTTTATTGAGCTATTATATGTAATATTTTTTAACTGACGACGACAAAGTTTGCACAGAAAAATTAAATATTAGAATTTAACATTCTAGGAGAATGTACTGTTTTTGGTGAGATGAATAACAAATCAACAACTTGGCTTTGACTGCATTCAAGGAGTTTACCGCCGTCATAGTAAAGCGTACAAGAAAGAGTGTTTGGTATCAATACTTGAGCACTGTGGTGGAAACGTCGCAGTCTGGGGATGTATGAGGTCTAATGGCGCTGGTGAGCTACGTTTAATCGACAGAATCACGAATACTGAAAGCCACGTCGAAATATTGAAGGAAAACTTGTTGCCTTGACACAAACGCTTGGTGAAGAGACATGTTTCAGCATGCCATTGATAATTAAAAAAAACACTCTGCTAAAAATAACTTTTGAAGAGGCAAATGGTAAAAGTGTTTGATTTGACTCGCACATGGTCAGATTCAGATCCGATCGATCTCATGTGGAACGTAGTGAAACGAAAAGTAGAAGAGCGATCAATATCCAATGAGGGGGACTAGAAAACTTTCCTGGGGATGTCCATGCAAGATCCAGTATAGTTAATTCGTGAAATTTGCAAACAGCAATAGCAAATAAAGGCTGTCACAGCAGATATCGATATTGAATATACTTTCCGCCTGGGGCTACTCATTTTTAGACAACCACGTATTCATATTTTTGGCAACGGAGTTTGAATGCGGTGGAATTCGGTAATCGATAATACCTGATCCTATCCACTTTGATTGCGTAATGTTCCACTTGAAATTATTGAATACAGCTATCTTTAATTGAGAAGAAACATGACATTTCATTTCTAAAATTGATATGGGTGTACCCATTTATGGGCGACACTATATATATATATATATACATATATATATATATAGATATATATATATATATATATATATATATATATATATATATATATATATATATGTACGTATATATATATAAATCTTGTCATGCGATATGAAGTATTTGGAATTGTTTCCACTTTTGGACATTGCAGAAATCGGTTAAACCATAGAATCTATTTTTACATACGCCAGAATGCTTCTGACACTACGTTTTACACTTTTGTCAATGACTCGACTATTTTTTAAATTATTCACCAGAACCGGCCTCGTCACAATAGAGAAATCTTTCTATCTATCTATTATAAACTGTCAACCGAAACTGTCACCAAAAATGTCAAAATAGTTTTCTTCAGTTTTCAAGTTAGTCCAGCTGGCTAGCTGACAATGAAGCACCCTTATAGGTCGTACCAACGGAGCTAGAGAGCTTTGGTTTTCAACATTTACTCTTTGTTATGCCTGGAGGAAAAACTTTTTTTTCTTCTTTTGATTCCGCTACCTATAGGTTTTTAGAGATAGGTCAGATGTGCAATATGATTTTAAGCTAAATTGATCCCTTTGTGTCCAGTAGCATGCACGTTTGCTTTTTAAAGATTCAGTCTTTTAGTGACCACTGCCCAACAATATATATATATATATTATTGTGCCATCCACAGATAGCTGTTTCGTTGTATTACAACTCTTCAGTATGGCTATAGATTATCCATTATCCCATCCAGTAACACGAGGCAGGGTCGAAACCGTGGCTTCAGACCCGGAGACTGGTATGCTCCCTCTAACTCCACGGAACTGGACGGTCAGTTTGGTTGAATTCAAGCAATATATTCATTTATCGTATATATCACTCATCCACCAGAGTGCTCCACTCCATGTTGGAACAGCATATATATATATATATATATATATATATATATATATATATATATATATATATATATATATATATATATATATATATATATATAATCATAGCCTCATTGTTTATTCCCCAAAGTGTTTTCTATTGCCCCGAAGCATAGTATCTTGACGATCTGCTAGGTCATGGGATAGTTTGATATAAGTTTTATACTTGTGGGAATGCATCTCTGTTGCATCATCCCGTGTAAATTGTAGTTTCCTCAAAGGCAACCGGAAGAAATCTTGATTTTGGGGAGGTCAAAAATCTCTCATTCGTACTGATCCAGGTCATTTTTGGCAAGAAATTATGTTTTCCATACCCTTCCAGGCGCGCTAGGAGGACAAAGGAGATTAGGAAGTACTAAATGAAATGAGAGAAGCAGACGAGAAACAAGAAGAAACGAAAGAAAAAAAAACAGCAAGGAAATGGAAAAGAGAAAGTAAATACAAATAAGCAAGGGAAAAACTTTAAGGCTACTACTTGCAGATGGGTTTATCTTATTTCATTTATTTTATCTTATTTATCATTTTATTTTATTATTTTTCAATTCTTGTTTGCTTATTCTTTAACCGCGTGGGACAAGCAGAGAAAATCCATTTTGAGAAAAAAAAAAAGAAGACTCTTTTATTTTTACCAAACATTTGCTGAACGAATTATGACGATTTTTTTTTCTGAACTTATATTTGGGTTATTTCTATGAGAGAAAAGAGCTCAGGCACATGCGCATTCAGCCATATACGATGAATCTCGCTTTCGTTTGTTCCTTCAACATGAAAAGAGAGAAAAAAAAGGAAAGAGTGAGGCGTCGAAGGGGAAAGCAGAGTTAAACTAGTAGAAAAAGAAAAGGAAAGATGAAAAAAAGAGTTAAAAATAAAGAGAGAGCACTCAGGGTGATAAGAGAGAGAGAGAGACCAGCAAAAGTAGAGTACAGTCAACGAAGAAAATAAAGAAGAAAATAAAACAGAAGAAAGGAGTTAAAGAAGCAAAAACGTACAAGAAGAGAAAGAAGAGAAAAATGTTGAAAGATGGGGTACATAAATGAAAAAGCGGGAGTCGAAGAGGAAAACTCAAATAGAATTGAGAAAATAATCTAAAGTATAAAAAGGTGCTATGCACCCTCAAATTCGTCTTGTGTATGCAGTATATTCCACTGTGCATTTGTTTGCTGTCTTGCGTACGCCAGATATAATCTCTTGTGTATGCATCTGTTACATTGCCTCTTGTATGCGCTTGATACATTATCTTATGTATTCATTTGCTGTACTGTATTTCATCATCATCATCATCATCATCATCACCATCAGTCTTTTAACGTCCGTCGTTGGACATAGACCTTCCCCAGGATTTGCCACACTTCTCTATCATGGGCGTCACGAAGCCAGTACTTCCTGAATTTGTCTTGCTCGTCTCGCCATCTAATATTCTACCGGCCTCGGTTGCGCATGTGATCTCAGGGGATCCATGTCGTGAGTCGTGATGTCCATCGGTTGTCTGCCATTCTTGCAACATGACCAGCCCACCGCTATTTGAGATTTTAATGGATTCTATGATATCCCTGACTCTTGTCTTTTCTCAAATGTACTGTGCTGTCCTGTGGTCTCTCCATGTGAGGCCCAGCATAATTCTTTCATGTGCACGTTGCATGGTTCTCAATTTACGGGTCTGTCTCTGGGTTAGGTTCCATGTTTCAGCTCCATAAGTGACTATTGGGAGGATGCCTTGGTTATACAACCCTCTCTTTAGGATTAACGGGATCTTCTTATTTTTTAAGGTTCCGCTAGCACTGCCAAAGGCTTGCCATCCTAGTGTGATTCTTCGCTTGATTTCTTCTTCTTTTGAGGGTCTCATGGAGATTCGTTGTCCTAGGTAGATGTAGTACTGTATTTAGTGTACATTTATGCTATTATTTTGTGTGGACAGTTATCATAGAGCCTTGCGTATGCATTTATTATATTGTCTCGCATGTTATTTTCTTTGTGAGTTTTACTATTTGCCTAAAATTATTAGCCTTTAGTCTATATGCTGGTCTTCAGGGTGATTAACGGGTCTTCAGGGTGATTAACGGAAATCAAAACTTTTATTCTAACCGTCATAAGCTGAAACAGCACAGACGCATACACACAAGAGTCTACTTTGAAAATACTTTGCCAAATACAACACAATACTTAATGTAGGCTAATCAGATTAGAAGAGCTTCCAAGTCGGTAGAGCCTGCTTACTAAGAAGATATGTGTTTGAAATCATGGATTTTCACTCGTACTTGAACACCGACTTTTGGTATCAGCGAAAAAAGTCCAATTATCTCAGCCACGAGGCAGGCCTTTCACAGATTATTTATTTTATTTCGTTTTATTTTATTCATCAAATATTGATTAGCTAGGGTATATTCATGCGAATGATGTCATTTATGATTTGTGTTATTCATAATTATGTGATTTATTGATGCGATTTACGATGTATATCATTCATGATTTATTTCATGATAGCTGTTTGTGCAATTAACACGATGCTTTGTAATGGTCTCTAAGCGTGGTATATCTGGTCAGGCTCTACGAATGTGTGTTTTGCTTTTCAATAATCTGATGGTATCCGACTTTCTTTTTTTTTTTTCTTGTTATGTACTTTTATTCATTTCCCCTTACTCTCCACTTTTCGTTATAAGACAGCTTTATCGCCTTCGCCAGTGCATGTTTTATTTCATTCTCCTTTGGTTGTTGGAAAAAAGATTTTTTTGCTTTCGTTTTTTGTTTTTTTTAAAATGATTTTTCTTTGAATAATATTTCTCTCTTACTTCCTTCGCTTGATCCTTTTTCGAGTCAACGCCTTTTCTGGAATTTTCGCTATTTTGATTGGTTGTTCTCTCAAGGCGAATTGAAATGTGGTTGGCCGAGTTTAAATGGATTCTGGACGGGGTAACTGGGAAGAATTAGACGGTAGATAAGGGAACCCAAAGGCCAAAAGATAAAGGGGGCGGCTGGGAAAAGGGTTTTTGAGGAGATAAGTACAAGCAAACGTGCGTACGTGCATGCACGCACGCACACACACACACACATACTCATATATATATATATATATATATATATATATATATATATATATATATATATATATATATATATATATATATATATTGTCATTTTTCTCGTTGGTAAGAAATCTCAAGTTTATCTAACCATTTACCACTTTGGCGTACGGGATACTGATGATTTTACTTATTTTTGTGAAAACCATTGCCGACTACAACATGCATATTCGACACTTTTTTCATGACGGTGGGCAGGCCATGTTGCAAGAATGGCGGTCAACCGATGGACATCACGACTCACAACATGGACCCCGCCGAGATCACATGCACAACCGAAGCCGACAGAACATTGAATGGAGAGACGAGCTAGACAAATTCAGAAAGTACTGGCTCTGCGACGGAAAAAAACGTTTATTTACACTACTATGTACACATGAAAAAGAAATATTCTGATGCACAAAAAAGAGCAAATGACGTTGCTTACTTTGACAGGGCTTCTCGATACACTGCATAAGAGTTCCTTCCATTGCGAGCCAGAATGATAAGATTGACCGGGGATCCAATCATCGAACAACCAATATAGAGGTATCCATTGGAAAGGCATGGAGGTGTCAGGTAAAGGAGAGTGACCTTTTGCTTTGATATACTTACAGAATTTCTATCTGAAAACTATTCTCAGGGTTGCATAACATTGTACAAACAAAAGAGAAAAATCAATTTTATTTGTCCTTAAAGTTGTTTTGTTCGACAGTAAAAGCCATTTCATAAAAAATGACCTTTAAGAAGGTACAGAGCCCCGTCTGAGTACAACGATCGGTGTCAAAGTCCTGGTTTCTGTTGCAGCTTAGTGACCCTTCGAAGTCTCCAGTCTGGTCGAGAGCCTGACTTTATACCCAGAAGAGACAGGATGCAAGTCTGCCTCACTCACATAGCTTAGAGTGAGCTCAATTACCTGCTGAGTTCACAGGGAAATTTGTCCTTGTGACGAGTTTTCCATATTCTTCGCACATACCGGGGATCGCAGCAAGAACCTTCTGCATGTAAGGCGAACCATTCCACTATCCAAGTAAACTCAAATTGACCAGTCCCCAATGACCTTTGAGGTCAGTTGCGCCAATCATTTTTCTGGTCAAGTTAACTTGATGTTTGAATTTATCTGTAGAAATTCTTTGGCTGCAATATGGCTGAAAGAAACAATTCAAATCCAGAATAGACCTCTGCTGACCTCAAATGATTTCTGCGGACCTTGAATGACCTCTGAAATCAACGTCGCATGAATTGCAGAATTGTGGCCCACAATTCGGTAAATTGGCTAGAAATGACCGGAAATGACATCTAGTGACCTCAAATGATTCAGAGGTCAATTTTGCATTGCGTATGACCTTCAACATGGAAGGATTCATCTTCGCGCCCAATTCTACTTCTAGAGATGCTAAATTTTGGCAAAACTTTGGGAATAGTTTCAAAATGAACAGAAATGACAACGACATGAGAAAATCTATCCATATGCTAAATTTCAGTATCCTAGGTACACAATTTTGGCCATCAGCGCTGAACATTGGCTAGAAATTACTAAGAAATGAACTCTGTTGACTTCGAAAAACTTTCAATGTAAACCTCCCCCAGCTTATGTTTCAAACTGACCTCTCCTCCGTCTACACACATAATATCAGGTCGATAGGTAGTTTTTTGCAGAGAAGAGTCACGAACAAATAAACTTTAATAAAAAGCTCAACTATTAGTATATATATGTATGTGCATATGTAGATATGAAAACAAAATGTCTAACAACGAATGTGTAATCCGTAACCTCCACAGCTGGGCATCATATTACAACCTCAACTTATTAAACAGTGGCACCTCAACCCCAGCATCGTAGCAGCAGAAAAACGATCTGCTGTCAGGCTTCAGAAAATGCATACTCCCCTGACATATCCGTTGACCTCACCTGGTGCCATCGTTTGCAAGCTATACAGTCAAACGTATGACGTCACGCACAGTGCCAGGATTCCTGCGTTAACCCGTCCACATTCCTATATATCGTCGTTGCCTGTGTCGCGGGTTTTTATTTTACTTTTTAAAACTTGAAACGACCAATCTGAGTAACGTAAAGCGACTCGTTGTGAACGATACCCATGGCCTTGGCTGTTTTATCG
>OY735213.1:27897800-27940300 GCA_963457665.1 Thysanoteuthis rhombus | reverse complement strand
TTGTTTTTATCAAAGCTATCAAGCTATGGAATGGTTGATGTTGAAAGATTCAAATGTCAGGCTTAGAGGGAACACAAGCAGTAGACCAACGAACATTATTTGACGAACCCCCATGGATCTGAAGACCAAAAAAAAAAAAAAAAAGACAAAAACAAAACACACAGACAATTGCTACAGAAACAATAATTTGGTCTTCATGGAACGTTCGAGAAATAAAAACAAAATCATTGTCTCATGTGTCGAACGTAACAAACAAGTGAGTCTGAGTCAAATCATTTGGGAAAAGATCAGCCACTTTTTTTGGAAAGGTTGCTCTCTTATAGACAAATATCTTTCGGTTCCTCAGTACAAGGGGTTTGGCATACGCACCCTTTACTTAAATTACAGGGAGAAATAGACGACTGAATGCCACAGATGTCACAGGCATAATCACCGACACGAGGCCTGACTCTACATCCTAACATATGTAAGAGGCGTGTAGCACCTCATCGTGGAGTAATGTTTTACGTCCTCGGCTGACAGAGCATTTTCACTCAGTGGTGAATATGATATACACTGGTTGTATCATACTTAATCCTTAATGGCAAAACTACCCTCTTATTAATTTGAAAGAAAAATCATTGAAATGAACGAAGTAATGAACATGAGAAATATCTTAAGCTACCGTACCAAAAATTTGAACCTCCATCGTTCGCAGGCAACTCGTAAATAAAGTAAAAGCTGAGTATTCTGATAGTGTTACACACACGAACGATAAGTACGTACGTAGGTAGGTACAAACAAATGTAATAACTATTAAGTAGGTAAGTACAAACAATTGCATTAGAACATTTTCGGGCGAACCACACCTACATATATCTGTTAATTATAGATATACATGGGTGTGGTTCGCCTGAAAATGTTTTAATGCAATTTATTTATGACACATTGTTTACAATGTAAGCAACTTTTTTAGAGATAAAAATCGCCAGTTCTATACACCGGACACAAATAATTTTTAAAATCAGAATTTTCTGCGTTCATTCTTCTCACGAATGGCATGAGGATTATTACGATAAAATTAACCTTACAATTTCAGGCGTTTTTTACGTAACCCGTCGCCTTGTCAAAAAAGCACTGAGGTGCCTGTTGGTGCTCCTGATGTTCTTCAAGCAACCAGGCGTACCAATCTAAAAGCTGAGAACATGCCTGTTTTACAGGATATTGCTATTAAGTGGCTCTTGCACGATGCTAGCTGAGATAAGGCTGGGAATCCCCGACATGCGTCTGAATCGACCGCCCGTCCACCGTCGTTCAGATCCCTACCAACAAATCCTTCTCGGTAAACACACTTACATTGTCTCCTCATAAAGATCGTGAGGGTGAGTCGCCATAGCACATCATTACTCAGGGACTATCTGTCAACGTAAACTGTCACCATAGGTCCGCATCAATTTTTAAGTGATTGTTTTAGCTTGGCTGGTTGGCTGACTGTGTAAATGTCACGCATGCACGCCGAACTAATAGAGCTAGAGGGCTAAAAATGTAAACATTCAATCCTTGTAGTGTATTGTAAAAAACAGTTTTTTGTTTGGTTTTTTGAAAATTCACGATCAAAAAAAGTTTTTTCAAGGGGGAGGGGGTCAATTAACAATGTGCGTTTATGCTGCATTTGTCCTTCATGTCCGGTAGCGTTTACGCTTGCTTGTTTTTTTTTTTAAATTCATACTATTTAGTGATCAAACAAAAGGAAAGTGGCGTAACTTATTCATTAATCACCAGTTTTTCGATGTTCTAATTGATTGTTCATATATATATACACACACACACACACACACATATATATATATATATATATATATATATATATATATATATATATATATATATATATGACCTGAGACAGTGGTTCCCTTGATTCACCGTTTCGATTCCCGCTGTTTCAGTTACTTGTAATAAACCATATATATATATATATATATATATATATATATATATATATATATATATATATATATATATATATACATATATATATATATATATATATATATATATATATATATATATATATATATATATACTGTATTTCCTACCATGGATAAACCGTACCCCTTCCCTGGATTTTTTAGATCAAAGTTTTTGGGGAAATGCGTATATATATATATATATATATATATATATATATATATATATATATATATATATATATATATATATATATATATATATATATATATATATATTCTTGTACAAGTCTCATTGATCACGATAGTCGAGGAATATTATTTCGATTTTTTTCTTGTTCTCTTACAGTGGAACAAATGTTTGATTCAAACTGATATCATATTTGACCAAAAGTCCTATCTGAGCGAGCATTTTCGTCTGCTCTTACAGTCATTTTCAAGATCTTTAAAATCCATATTATTTTACACAATATTTATAATCCACTCATGACAAATCCATCATGCTGACATTCCATAGTACGTCATGTTATTGTTTTTGTTATGGATATCTTTAAACTGGTTTTACTTTGTCATCGATGAAGTCTTTACGGGAACTATAACGATAGTATAAGTGTTCACTTGAGATTTGAAAGTTAGCTATTTGTGCTGTTGTTAAGGCTAGTTTTGCGTGGTCGACAGTATTTAATGTTCTTTATAGAATATTCTTACGAGATGATGAAATAAATTATGTTCTATTTATAAAGTTTTTAATAACAGCAATTTTTAATAGTGGGAGCTTTCACTATTAAAATTGAGCTGGTAGGAATTCTTTACTGGTGGGTTTTATTGCAAGGGAATGTTGTAGGTGATCTAATTCTTTTTGGGTAGTTTTTTTAGTTATTAAATACATTTAATACTCACAGTCCATGCCCATAAAAAATCCTTATTGTGAGCGAGATTTTTTTTTGAAATTTTATTGGAATTACTCTCAGTATTGCAAATCTTTTATGCAATTACATTCATAAAGCAACTTTTCTAAAAAGAGGCTGATCTTTTCCCAATTTGATAAATAGGAGTTTGGAATGGTGTATGTTTGTTTTGATGGGCTCTTATTATGGTCTGATCTGATAGATGGTAGGTGAGGCGTCTGGATAATGTTTGAGCGGTATGTCCGATCTATGCATTCAGTGATTATGAATAGGATAAACATTTTCCTAAAGGGCAAATGAATTCGTATACGACATTGGTATGATTTATGGGAGGTTTTATCGACAGGGGTTGTTACTCATAAGAAAGTAAGAAGATTTGAATTTTTTGTTGTAAATAACTTATATAATGCGTTTGTCGGGTTCAGCGGGAGAGGTGTATTGGTATATCATTTATTTCAATTCAGTTTCCTCTTTTTATAGTTACTGTGCATCTGGTTGCAAAAGAATAGATTGATAGTTTTGTCTTTTTTATCTTCATTATTTGTGTTGCAGTTATGGAGATTTTTAAGGCTATTTTTATTTGGTTGTCAATGACAGTTAGGGGAACCATTGCTTTATATTTGAAATTTCTTTATAGAATATTATATGCAAAGAAGAAATCAATTGTGCTCAATTAATAAAGCTTGTAATGTCATCGATTATGTAATGACGGATAGTCACTATTGTAATGAAGAAGGCAGGAGTTCTGACTCGTGGATTTTTGAATGGAGATATAGTAGGTTTTTTTCATTAGAATCGACTAGAGCATCAAGAGAGGGGATTTTATCGTTAACGTTAAGTTCATAAGTTAACATCAGGACAGTGTAACTTTCAAGGGTCGATTTGAGCTACATTGTTAGGTAGAATATATATATATATATATATATATATATATATATATATATATATATATATATATATATATATATATATATATATATATATATATATATATTGTGTCATCCACTGATAGCTATTTCGTTGTATTACAACTCTTCAGTGTGGCTATACACTATCCATTATCCCATCCAGTACCTCGAGGCAGGATTGAAACCTTTGCTTCAGACCCAGAGGCCGGTATCCTACCTCTACTCCACGGAACTGGACGGCCAGTAAGGCTGAATTTAAGCAATACATTTCTTTATTTAGCTTATAATTCCCCATCCACCAGAGTGCTCTATTCTTATGGAAGAGCATTGCATAAGTTCACAATGAACGAGTTACCTCACTTAAAGAGTGCTCAAACCTGAGTAGGGGAGCGTTAATTATTGCGTCATCCACAGACAGCTGTTTCGTTGTATCACAGCTCTTCAGTGTGGCTATAGACTATCCATTATCCCATCCAGTACCGCGAGGCAGGATAGTTTATTCAAGATATATTAAAAAAAAGAAAAAAATCTCTAAGTATGTTCAACTTTCAAAGCTTGAATAGTCTGTCAAATACACGTAACTCCTAACTAAACTGTTTCTCGTTTGAATCAATTTATTGTAAAATGACCAGCCCAAACCTAGCCCACATTGATGTCGCTGATCCCAAGCCTACAAGTGTACAGCCAATTATGCTTTTTTTCTATCTATTTAATTTGCTTTATTCTCCTTTTCTTTTCTTCCTACGACAATGGTCAAGTGCTTGACTTGCTTGCAACTTGAACGGTTCTCTGCTCAGGCAAAGATGTAATTTCTTAGTCAGCCACTTACCGATTTTATTGCAGTGACAGCATGAAGGAGGAGATGTAGAAATGTTTAAAAAAAAGAAAGCCAACTTTCTTTTTCTCTTTTGTTTTTCGCGTTATGGAATAAATGGAAAAATATATGAATAATGAATATGTAAAAAGAGTAGCATTAAATCCTTTACAGCGATGGTCACCACACAGCTACGGCAAGCGAGTAGTTGTTTTTTTTATTTCTGAAATCAATGTAATTTACAAATTGAACGCTTTAATCTAACTTCCAGTCCAAGCTCAGTATATTATAGTTGGAAACTGAATTTTTTTTCATCATATGCTGAATTGTTCGATCTGGTATCGTCATCTTGGTTTTTTTAGTAACAGTGTTTCAACCATTGTATGTTTTGAGCTTATCCAGGTACCTATCGTATTTGGTAACTGTTACAGAATTTTTATCCAAACCTACTATCAAATCCCGCCGCTAGGCTGTTCTCATTTCGCTATCCATGCTAGAGTGCATCTCGTATTAGAATTGAACACCGTATGGGAGCCTTTGATCACGGGAAAAAAGACTTTAGATTTATGGTACCAGTGTACTTCTACCTTACTATCCAACGTGATGTAAATACAGTTACTTTGGTGGTTGTGAGTTCAATACAAGGGTCAGACAATGCAATCTATATACTCTGGTTCAGTGGGACGAGCAGAAACGGCATCATAAGACGAATTAACAAATAAGAAATAACTAATAAAAAAGATATCCTTTAGTATGGATAGCAGAATGAGAACAATCAATAAAATCACAAAAGTCTGTAAAATACGCTCGTTGACCACTTTGCTACAATGAGCAACAAAGTATGTAAAAGAATTATGAATTAATTTGAAAATAAGATTTTAAAAATATTCAATAAAAATATAAATTGAAATAATGTGTAAGAATAATGTCAAAAGAATTTTGAAAATAAATACGGAAAATTCAAAATTCCTAAAAATAGAAAATTGGTTCTGGTTGGATAACTGACCAATCCTATGCACGGTATTTTCTCAGAATAATTACGCTCTCAGAAGCGGAAGTAAACCGGTTATGACGGTGTCCGGTTTGGAAACTGCGTGCAAAAGGAACGGCGCTGATGTGATTGTCTTTCGTTCGGTTGACCAAAAGGCCATAGAAGGGGCTTCTGGACTATCAGTCGAAAAAAGAAGAGAAAGTTATAGTTGAATAGGGTTGATGGATATATTGTCTAATGAAGAAGAAAATGGAAGACAATAAAGGAGACGGAGTAAAAGAGATGAAAGAATGGATTTTGTTAAAAAAAGGAAAAGGGAAAGGAATCATTACAAAAGAAGAAAGAAAGAAAGAAAGAAAGAAAGAAAGAAAGAAAGAAAGAAAGAAAGGAAGAATGAAAGAAAAAAAGAGAGAATGAAGAAGAGAAAAATATACAAAGGAAAGAAAAATATCAAAGGAAGTAGGTAGAAAGAGTGGAAAATAAGAGGGGAAATGAAAGGAACAATGAAAAAAATGAAATAATGCAAGATGAAGGAAAGTAGAAAGAGAGAGAGAGGGGGGGAGAAAGAAATAAACAAACAAAAATGTAGAAAAATGGTGAAATATCTCAAGAAAAAAGAAAAAATGAGCAAAAGAAGGAAGGAGAGAATGTAAGCAATGCAAAAGATAAGAAAAAAAGAAATATCTAAACAAAGAATGGAAGAGAAAAGAAAGAAGGAAGACATCAGCCAAGAAAGAAAGAAAAAAAAATTACGTGAAATACAAGAAAGGAATGTAATAAAAAATGAAAGAATGAAAGAGTAAGGAAAGAAGAAAGACAGATAAAGAATGGATAATGAAAAAAAGAAAGAAAGAAAGACTGACAGAAAGAAAAAGAGATACATCATAAAAATTGATAAAAAAACACATAAAAGAAAGAAAGAAGAGGATAAAGAGAGAAAAAAATAGGTAAGAATGGAGAAAAATTCAAGTCATATAATAGAAAGAAAGTATAAAAGAAAGAAGAGACATGGGAAAAGGAAAAAGAAAGAAAAAAAAGAAAAGAATGAACAAAGGGAAGGGAAAAAAGAACAGAACAAAAAAAGAAAGAAGGAGAGATTTTAAAAAAAAGAAAGAAGAGAAGAAAGAAAGGAAGAACAAAAGAATAAAACTGGAAGAATTCAGCACATATATCGGCTACTCAAGTTCTGTCACTCCAAAGTTAGAGTAGGTTGATTAGTTTTATCTGTCTATTCATCTATCAATTTACCTAGAATGTCCCGTGTCTCGCTAGATATTGCTAACATCTATCGAAATCAACCCATCAGGAAATGAAGAATCTTATATTCTATAATTCTTTCTCTTGACGTAATCTGTTCGCACCTCAAATTCCCCAAACATTTGGGTAACACCTAGAAATAACAATTTTCAGTTTTTATAAAAAGTATTCAGAAAAGGGGACGTAAATTATACTCCCGTTTTAATACCAAATAAAAACCATGTCAAATTCAAGAAAATATCATGAAAACGTTTCTTGATACCGTAAATTAATCGTCCCCAAACTTCTTTTTTTCCCTGGGCTGCACTTTCGAAATGAATATTTGCTCACGCCAAACCGAATTCTTCATTAGTCCTTGATCCATAACAAAGCCAGTTTATAATATGATCAAGGGGCATTCAAAAGTATAAAACAGTGCAACCACGTAAAAAGATGATTCATTCCGAAAACAATCTTTCTAGACAAGCATCTTACGTATGTAACCTTCAAGTGAGTATAAGAACTTGATGGTAGGTGTGAGGTTGATTTTGTTAGACTCACTCGTTTATATTAGGTCTAATTTGAGGCAAACAAGCACTCATCTCATCAATGCGAAGAATCCTTCCTCTTATCTGAAACATCATCATTATCATCAGTCTTTTATCATCAGTCATTGAAAATAGACTTTTCCAGGGTTCGCCAGATTTCTCAATCATGGACGTCGGGGAGCCAATGCCTTCTATACTTGTCTAGTTCGTCTCTCCATTTTGTATCCTACTGGCCTCGGTTTCACCTGTGATCTCTAAGGATCCACGTTGAGAGTCATGATATCAAGCGGTTGTCTGCCATTCTTGAAACCTGACCAATCCCTTGCCATTTGAGTTTTCCAATGAATTCTGTGATGTCAGACTCCAGTTTTTTCATAATTTACTGTGCTATCTTGTGATATCTCAATGCGATTAATCTTTCAAAAGCACGCTTCATGGTTTGAGGGTCAGTCTTTTGGTTACGTTTCATGTTTCAGGGGGATGTGCATCTTTTTAGGACTAATGGGATTTTCTTGTTCTAGAAGGTTGAGCTGGCTCTACTGAAGGCTTGCCATGTTTCTCTGATTGTCCTTGAATCTTTCCACCACACTAGGCATCCTCTCTCACCGTGTCAGCGCACAGTGTTTTTGAAAATTTCAAATATTTTCTTCTCTTCAAAATATACATAATCTATTTTACAATTTTGAAAATATTATGTTTTATGTCAATATCCATTGCCGCTCACGGTAGGGTTATGATTAGGGAACTAGTCTAGCAGATTATTACTACTATGAAAAGAGTTCGACCTTCACAGGGTGTCCCATACTTGTGGCTTCCGGCTAAAACTTAGTTACGCACAGTAAGTTACTAGATCATTTGCGTCCTGGACAACTACGTCCCGGGGAAATACGTCCCAGTCATTGTTGCCCCTGGACATTTACGTCCTGTATTTCTGCATCCTGGTCATTTGTGTTCCACTTTTATTTCAGAAGGGGATGCCGACGGTAAGCATACTTCTTAAGAGTGGACTGAAACATCAGATTGTTTAATCCGAAAAATGTATGCCACAAGGGTAGCTACCTCAAAACTCGAAAAAAAATATTTTCATAGGTAACGGAATAGAAACATTTCAATTTCGTTGTTTTGAAGAATATTTAAAAACAGTTGTTACCAAACAGAAACTTTTTATTTTCGTTTCGTTACAAAAATAAATAAAAGGGCGTCTACATAATCAACTGCTCTTACAAAAAAAGAATAAATAAATAACTTTGTAGATGACGAAATAAATTCTTTTTGCTTTTCATTTTTGGTACAAAAATGAATGAAAAGGCAATTAGAATTTAATCATGAACTGTAAAAACAATTTTGATGACAGAAGATTTGATAAAATAAACTTTTTATTAAATTAAAACTACCTTTTTATTTTTATAATTTTTAACAAAGTTTCTATTTTGTCAATTCGTTTTTATTTATTTTTGTAACAAAAAGAAAGAAAAATCGGATTCATAATTGCCTTTTTATTAATTTTCTGATAAAAAAACAACGAAAAAAAATTCTATTTCGTTATCTAAGATCTTTTTTTAAAAGTTCCAATGCAGTTATCTGGATAAAATCCATTTTATAGATTAAAAGGAATAATTTGTAAGTCCAAACTAGAAAAGTGTACCAGTTGTCGGCACCCCATCGCAAGAAAAATGGGATGACGGCATGCAATGAAAAAAAAAGAGAAGAAAATACTGGACGCATACTTCCAGGGATGCCAATGACCGGGGCGCATTTGAACGGGGTGTAGTTGTCCGGGACGTTATGGACCTATCCCCACTCAGAAAATATCTACTACTGTATTATTAGTCAGTGGTCTTGTGCCAGTCTGGTCTAAGCTTAGTAAATGCCTATACTTGATTCGGTTTGGGTTTCGGCTCAAATAAACAAATGTCCCAAATAACCAATATAATAAACTGGAATCTACTGTATATCTAACGTTAAAGGGCTGACAGCAATAAAAAAAAAAAAAAAAAAAAAGAAGCCCTCTCAACCAGCTGTTGTGTCGCTCGCTCACCACACCCAACTTCTCCTATTCCTAATCTGGAGAGAGGGTATTACTCTTGGATATGAGAGATGCTTTTAGTGCATCCTTCTGCGATAAACTTTGTAACCTTTCTCTAAGTTGTTAAATGTCTTCGGTAACGGATCATGATGCAACGAGGCAAAGTTTAAAAAGGAAATAAAATCAAATGAATGTTTGTCTTATATTACAGTCGACAAGTCATGATTATGGCAGAATTCAATGAGCACTATTACTTGGCTGCTTGCTGAGGTCTGAAATCATTGGTCGTTTAGAAAAGAGGCTTATCAAAAAAAAAAAAGAAGAAAAAAAAAGAAAAAGAAACGGCTGATTCCAAAGACAGACTACTTCTATAAATTTGATGTTAGGAGCTAATCTTTGTGGAATCCCTCTGGTTAAGGTATTCACAAGTTTGGTTGTTCGTGTATGAGGTTACTATGTTTAAGAAAACCCGACAATACAGACATTTTCCAATTGAAACTATTCATACAGTTAGGTTTCCTTGTCAAACAGAAAGTAGAAAGTTCCTATAAGAACAAATTTTGTAGGTCGAAATGGCGGAAAAGAAATTTTTGGTAGTTCCGTGACACACAAAAAATTTGATGAAAATGGCATGTTATGATGAGTCATCAGATTTTGGAGTGAATGGATAAGCAAGCGACTTGAGTGCGAGAGAGAAAAAAACAAAACGCTGTAATCGATGTTTGCTTCCGTTTTTTTTGTTGTTTTTATTTGTTTTGTTTTGTTTTTTGTGAGAAATCGTGGATTCGGAAAAACGAAGGGTATTTAAAATGTTTGTTGGGAAAGTTATATGTATGCTAACTTTTGTGTAATACGTGAGGAAACCAATCTCTCCACCTCTCTTATTCCCTCACTCTCTCTCTCTCTCTCTTCCTATCACCCTCTTTCTCTCTCTCTAGATATATATATATGTATGGTAGACGCTTGAAAGTAGCGTTGCTCATATCATTGAGCTAAACAGCCGCCGGCAATGCGAGGGTCCAAATAACTGTTTTGAATCCAAATTCTCATCTCGTTTATTCTACGTCTGTATCCGCTTTATCCACTCCTTTCAACGCGATAGTCATGTATTAAAAAGCAGATATACATATGATCCCACAGAATTTGGCCTTTGCACTACCGGCAGCTGTTTTGCTCAATTGTAAGAGCATTGCTACATTGGAGCAGCTATCCTATCGGAGGCTGGTTCAATTCCTGCAGCAGACCCATTTTCTTTAATTGTTTATTTTATCTTCGTTGTCTAAATTGAGTGGTATATTCACCGTGTAACGACGGGAGATCATTTCAAATATGTTTCCATGTAATATAACGCAATTTATAATTCATTCTGTCGGACCAAATATGTCCATTTCTTAAATACATAACTGTCGCGTTGGAAAGGACGAATAGATAAAAAATGAACGAGAATTTGGATTGAAAGCAGTTATTTAGCCTTTGCATTACTGGTGGCTCTTTAGCGCAATAGAAAGAGAATTGATATATATAATCAAATCTATCAAGTGAAAGTAAAATACATTTTTCTTCTCAAATTTTTGATACTAACTTAATTGAACAACATTTTTACCATTTTCTTCTTTTATATTTTGATATCTTTGAGGTAACATCATAAACCTATCCCTGAACTTTTTTCTCCATCTTTCTTGGAAAAGAACTGCTCGAGTTGCCTTTCGCAATCTTCTGGGAAATTGAATAATTTTCATTTAGAGAATTCTGTAAAGACCGGAATTAATGGTAACACGTAGGTGCTATATTCTATAAATACGGTGGATGAGTGGAAAATTCCCAACTAAACATTTTTTACTTGATCACCAAAGGAACCAGCGGTCTAGAATTATCCTGATGTAATATTCCACTTTTTCTATAAACAAATGCCGGACACTCCTTCTTCATCCAGTGCTTCCTTTAATTGGTCTAATGGGAAACAGTTACTTATTAGGATGCATCATTTGATTCCCCAGAAAAAGTTCATCGAGGATTCTCTTCCAATCTCATCTTATACACAGCATTCTCTCGATGAAGACCCAATCTTGGTATGGTTACAGGTGGCTAATTTTACTTATCACGTGATCTCGTGTGTTTCACGTTGTTGTAAAATATCCACCTCCCATTGCTCATCCCAATTTGCTTAAAATATGGAACTTTTTTTAATTATTTTTATGTTGGGAATCGCACACGAATGTCACACATCAAAGCGACTAACATGAACAAACTATTACGAAGGATTTGTATATTTTGACTGTTTGCCGTCACCAAAGTTGCATAGAGTTTATGATTCTCAAGTAATGTTTCGAGTTGATCGCCATGAACTCGTCAAATCGACCGCGGAGCATAATTCAGCGAGGAATCTCTAAAACAAAAACTTCGCAAACCACTTTTAAAACGTTTGATTATTCACAAAACCTTCTTCATAAACTGAACAAATAATTTTTTTTGCATTTGAGCCACGTTTATAGCTTTCTTAAAATAAAAAATATAATATGCTACAAGTCTTGTTTAATTTCTAATCTTTTTTCAATGTTTAAAATATGCATGTTGATATGACATCTGTCATAGGGCAAAAAAAGCTAGCTTTTTGAATGAAACTAAAAAAAACTCTCCTAATATCATCTAATGAAAAATACAGAATGAACTTTCGGCCAATTGAATGTATAATCTTGTCCTTCGTTATCTAAATTCTTCAAAATGTTCTGTATGTCTTTATATTATCGATAATATTTAGAAGAGTCATTGATATTCCAAGTTTTGCTCAAATTACCGAACTCCTTCTTCGTATTTGTCCGTTGTACAATCGACAAGGGAGGAGGAAAAACGTTATTTCTTCAGAAAATGATGACAGGAAGACGGTCGTTAATATAACAGCTCCTTCCAGCAACGCTGTGTATACAAATGAAACCATACAGCCATACATATATCCAGGCGATTCCAATCTATGCAGGGAAGATGTAGTTCTCGAACGTTGCCTAACGGAGAAAACCATACAGCGCTGAAATCTATACTTGCCTGACTTATGTACGGGACCAACCAGATATTTGTATATCGCTTTTGGTTATAGCTTTATTATATTAATCGAGTCTGAATTAAAGGAGGCTGCTGCTTTCACTGTTATATAGTTTTCCACCTTTGTATGGGATGTTATAAATGTAATCTTTTCGTTAAACCTTTCTACCATGAAGGACAAAGTCTAATTAGGAGGTTGCATGATGTAGCTTTCTACAACTCAGGAAGACGAGGTACTGTGATCAGTTTATGGTAAAAAGGAGTTTGATCTTTATTTGGAGCTCCATTAGCATACCCTTGTGTCTGACTAAGTAGAGCTTAGTGATTAGGAGGTTCGATCTGTGCCTCACATGGAGAGACCACAAAACAGCACAGTACATCCGAGAAAAGACAAGAGTTAGAGACATCACAGAATGCATAAAAAATCTCAAATGGCGGTGGGCTGGCCATGTTGCAAGAATGACAGACAATCGATGGACATCACGACTCACAACGACGACATGCGCAACCGAGGCCGGCAAAATGTTAGATGGAGAGACGAGCTCGACAAGTTCAGGAAGTACTGGCTCCGTGACGCCCATGATAGAGAAGTATGGCAAATCCTGGGGAAGGTCTATGTCCAACGACGGACGCTAGAAGACTGATGATGATGATGATGAGTGAGTCCTTGTGCTAGACTAAGCAAAACTTAACATATAAACAAGTAATGATTGTGTGTTTGCAATGTGGACGTTAGTTTATTTATATTTTCATGAGGGTTATATGTGTTGGTATATGACGGGAGCTAGGGATTAGGGTGGCATTGAAATCTGATAGAAGCAGAAGGGGCACGAGAATGGGCATCAGGTTCGGTGACCTAGATCAAGGGAGAAATGAAGGGGAGAAGTGAGCACGCTTACAGGGTTTAATATATCAAGGAAAGGTCAAATGAGTGCGTCACCAATTCGTGGAATAATAGGGAGAGACTGGCAGGCCACACAAAGTAGAGTAATGCAAATTAGTATAGGTGAGTGTATGTTTGCATATAAAAAAATTAAATACAAAACTAACACATTTTGAAGAATCTAAATAAATAAATAAGATACACTGCCGACACTTTTGTAAAATCTTGGATTACCCTCACGCATATTCACAGAATATAACAATATAGACACCATCAGCAACGCACCTACAATAACGTACACTTAGACACGCTATATACGCACATACATACTTCTCAATAATTGTCGTTAGACTAAACTATTTATACACACAAAAAACCCACTCAATTTTGCTTAAACACAAATGATTTCAACTTAGATACGAAGATATCTACTTTTTCGCCGATAAAGATAACGAATTTAGAAAAGACAATAACCTTGCATAATCCCTCCTCTCGAAACTCTGTTATTTGCAAAATGTTATGATTTTCCCCGATTGACAACAAAAGTAAACAGTCTCTCGAAACATGTAACGGTAATAGATTTAAACAACATATATATATATATATATATATATATATATATATATATATATATATATATATCGGTATTGATCAATCATTCCATGATCGAAGTCTTATAGAGCGGGGCAAACAGAACACGACTCAAAGTCACACGATGGTTCATCCACGAAATGCTTGGTTCCCTCAGGTTTTGCTGCAGACATCAGGAAGTGATCTTGATCCTTCTCTTCTTAGTGCAATTTGGAGATGCTGCCAGCTGTGAGGATCATCGGCACCAAATTTTTGTTAATCGTCATTGACTTCTAGACCTGAGGGACCGGAAACCGTAAGATATCTATAAGTAGTAAAACGAACTAGATTGGTATTTTCCACAGACGCCAGTTGTTGGTACTGGAGACCAGGTGAAAAGCCAGGAATGAAAATTCCTATCTTAAGAAGGGCTCTCCCGGTTCCTATAAAGAGAGAGCAAATGCGAAAAAAGAGAAAGCACTAATAGAAAATAGTAGTAAAGCAAGTTTTATCATACTAAAATGTTTTGCCTTTTAGGTTTGTCATAGTAATAATTTTAAATGGAACAATGTTGAAAAGTTCTTTTTTTCAATAAATAATGTAACTTAATTTCATGCTGCGTGAGTGCAAACACCAAGTATTTCATTGACGAAATATATTCATCCATTTTTCGTTTAACAGTTTTTTTGTAGTTTTTCCTCTACCTTTTAAAACTTTGAAGGTCTGTCTATTGGTTAGGTTCCATGTTTCAGCTCCATGAGTGACAATCAGAAGAATGCATTGGTTGTAACCCCCCCCCTTTCTTTTTAGAACTAATCGGATCATCGTGTTTTTGAGGGTTGAGCTTGCTCTACCAAAGGCTTGCCATCCTTGGGTGATTCTCCGCTTGATTTCCTCTTCTTCTGAGGATCTCATGGAGATTCGTTGTCCTCATTATCAATAATTTCTCATAAGTAGTGATTATTATCATTATTATTGATGTTATTATTATTATTCACACCCATTGTCTGGTGGTCACAGCAGGAGACTGAGTGACTGTAAGTTTCCTCATGTCGCCTTCTTACACTCTCACAGTCCACAGAAGTGCTGTGCTTTACAGTTTTACACCAGTTGCCCGGGGCTTGTTGCTGAAGGCTGAGTGAAAATAAGTCTCCTCAGGTTTTCAGCCCTCCTCTCATCTCCCCTCATCTATGACAGCAGCGTCGTGGTCCATACCTCCACCCCCAATTGTGGTGTATTGTGCTGGGGTTTTTTTTGTTTGTTTTTTTAATTTTCCTTACCCCGCCTCTAGCAGCTGGGGCCCTATATCTTATATTTCTGGCACTTTCCTCAGTATTTGTGCAGTCCAGTGGTCCATACAGTCGCGATTCTTCTTATTATCCCTATTTCCTCTTATTCTGCTTTCAGTGTCTTTGGTACAGTTCTGAGTGCATCTACTATTACTGGTACTCCCCTGACTTTCATGTTTCACGTCTGGCCAGGTCTATTATTTGGTAGGTTCTCCTCTTCTTGCCCACGATTACTACGTCTGATCTTTTCAATTGAATGGGGTGATCAGTTTGGATGCTTAAGTCCCAAAGTAATTTGTGATTTCCATTCTCCAGAACTTTCTCCAGTTAGTGCTGGTAACACTTTTCCGCGTGGTTAGATTACAATCGTTTGCTCTGTTCCCAGTGTATCACCGTTGGTACCCTATTGTGTCTGTGTTTATACTCCTTCTGGGCGAGTTGGCTACATTCACTGGTTATGTGGTTTACGATCTTATCTCTTTCCTCGCCGTTTGACCGTGTTCTGTCGATTTTTGTTCCGATATAGTTTGTCCTGATGCATTTGTTTTGGGTTGCCATGATAAACGATTCTGTTTCTCTCTTCAGGCTTCGTTTTTGTAACAATGTCCATGATCTCTCGTCTATTGTATCTTTCAAATTCTATGTATTGTCCTGTCTGTTCCCATTTTTCTTTCTTTGTTTGTGCTGCTCCATCGTTTTCAACTTTTTTATTGTTCGGTGCGCTGCTTCGGGCGCTCTTTATACTGTCTTCACTGTTTGTTTGCACGTAGTTTTCTGGACCTGTCCTGGTCCTTTAGACAAAGTCTTCGATGCTGATAAGTCTTCTGCCACTCTCTTTTCTCTTCACGTACAGTTTATCCGTGTCATCTCTGGGGTGTAAGGACTGGTGCATTGTCATGAGCTTTCTTGTTCGCCGGTCCATTGTCTGGAGTTCTTCCTTTGTCCATCAAAGGAATGGTCCTGTGTATATCATTACTGATACTGTTAATTCCTTATATCAGATTCCTGCTGTTTAGTTAAGTCTTTAATATCCCTATCCTCCAAGGATATTCTCTCCTTATTTTCTCCTCCATTTCTTCCTGTTTTATCGTATCACATTCAAGAAATCCCAGGTATATGTATCAGTCTTGTGTGGTCAATGCTGTGATCTTCTTACTGTCCGGAATTTCAATTCTTTCTGCTGCTGCAAGCCTTCCTCTGTGAATTACCATTATTGTACATTTTCCTATTCCAAATTCCATCCCGATGTCATCACTGTATTCCTTCACTTTGTTGAGCAACCATCCGATCTCTTTCCGATTCTTTGCAAATAGTTTAATGTCGTCCATGTACATTAGGAGGCTGACTTTTCCCTTCGCTTTGAAGAATCGGTAAACTTTGCTGTTTTTCAGGATTCTGTTGAGTGGTATCAGGGTTAAAACAAATAGTAATGGTGACTCCCTTCTTAAACTCACCGCTGCTAAGTTTTCCCCTAGGGCTGTCGATCTACTTTCCAGTTTTTCATAGAGCTTGCAATGAATCTCATCACTGGTTCACTTATCTTGAATATTCTGAGGCATTCGAGTATCCAGCTGTGTGGAATCATGTATTCTTTTTTTTCCATAGTCTATCCATCACATTGCAATGTTTTTCTTCCTTTTCGTACTTTTTCTTCTTATCATTGTCATTTCTCCTATAATAAAAACGAATGAACAATAATGATAATACAATATTATTTTTGCATTATCAGGTTTCCTTTCTTACATGACTCAGAGCTATCTATCTTCGTTCACACGTTCAAATGAGAAGGTTTCACCCCAGTGGATACAATGGGCGTCAAAACATCGCATAAAAGATTGAAAATAGCAAGTTATAGACACCGGAAATGCGAGCTAATAACAATGACGTCTTCTCCGTTTTCATGAGACGAGGGCGTCACCTGAGAAGAAAAAGAAAATCCCACATATTTCATATAAGATTGTAATCTACTATGAAAGCTGAGACCGATTGAAAATTATTATTGCAAGCTGGAAAAAAGGTAATTTAAAAAATAAATATTGGGTTAGTGCAAAGGTTTCCTTGTTATTTTTTTTTTGACAAAATCTCTTATTTATATAAAATCATAGCCATATTATTAAACCATCAAAGTATTTCCTCGGTCTTGAATTTTCCGTAATATATTGGCCTGATGCCTTTTTGACAAATTTTCTCATTCATTTTAATTCATGTCATCAGTATTCAGGCATCAAGGTATTTTCCCTGACTTTCTATTATTCGACACCACCTTTCAGATATTAGGTTGATGCAAACGTTTCCAGCATTTGTTTCTTCGACTCCTTTATTTACATAGCATCATTATTCAGTCATCAAAGCATTTTCCCTGACTTTCCGTGACCTGACACCATTTTCAGCTAAAGTGTGTCTTCAAAAAATAGCGATTGATTTTAGTTCTCACTATATGAATTGTTTCAGGTATTTTTCAATATCGTCAACTACCAACTCTCTACGACAGGTAAAACTACTTGAATATGACATACAAAGGGAAGGTCAGATGGTAATATAAACTTATTTACTAGTTTTAACTTAGTCTGGCACAAGGTCACACTAGTAAGACATCCAAAGTAGATTGAACTCACAACACTAGGAATAATTCAGAAGTCTAGTTTCCTAGCCTCTTCCCTACGATAGATGCTTGATTTATAGACATTTAATTTTAGCGTACACACGGGAGTGAAATGATGCAGTAAAGATATCTACTTGGTAAAGCCTTTCCTAGCATATTTAGTCCGGTTGTCATTGAGTACTTTCCTTTTTTTGTGCTAAACAGTGTTTCATATACATCCTCATCAAAATATCTTTTCCAATAAGTACCAGCTCAATAAATAATAATATATTAACATTGATATTTTAGATTGAATAAAACATATTTTTCATCAGCCTTATATGTAAGTTCACCAAATAAAGAAGATGTAAGTAAAACAAACTTTGCAAGCTTATATAACAGACACCAACCTGGTATTCTCCAAAAATCAACCGAAGTCATAAAGGAACAACCGCAGCCATGAAATATGGCGGAGGGTTCTACCGTTTTTAAAAGCGTTCTTGAATTTATGCGTTTGTTTGTGTGTTCCAGCGCCCCAGGCTTGAAATTTGGCATCAGTACTCCATTCGACCCCCTTCTAAAATGTTTTCTTTCATTTTCTGCGAAAACACTTTTTTTTCTTTTTACTTTTTTGGGGCCTCATTTCGATGGGTTTATTGATAACAGAAAGATCCCCCGGAATTCAGATGTTTCTAGATGTTTTTTTAGAAACTATTGTAGATGTTTTCCAGTGGAAAAAAATCATCTAGATTCTTTCTAAGTACTCCTCTTGGGATCTCGCACACCTATCCAAGCGTCCATCCCACTTTTCAAAATAGCCTGCAAAGTCTTCTTTCGGGACCACCATCAGCTGCCTCGTTACGTTCTCCCTAATCTAGTCCGCAGTCAATCTCTCTGGGTTAAGTGATAAGTCACAAGTTGCTAATTTTGTATTGTAGGAGATCCTGACGGACTAGGGTTACTCGATTGTTTTGCCTAAAACCCTGCATGAGTTGTGGAATCTGAATTTGACAGTCACACGGTTCACAAGCTCACACAATTGCTTTTCATTGCCTGCTGTGTAACCCATCAGGGAAGTGTATGTTCTGAATATTTGAATAATATTCACCACTGCATTGACAAAGAAGAGTGTAACGTACAGAAATAAATATATACTATTTTCATCATTAAGCTAGGATAGTGGTTCTCAAACAGTGTGCCCCAAGAAGTAGCTAGATGCGTCCCTAAATAACCGAGTGGTAAATAGTATATATATATATATATATATATATATATATATATATATATATATATATATATATATATGAAATAATCTGGAACTATCAATATGCAATTCTCCCACCTAAAATTCACAAATCACAAATCCACACTTCAAGACGTAAACAAAAACGATATGTTCGGCAGTATAGAGTGCTTGTTTTTCTCCTTTTCATAATTTACTATATTATTTTAAATCAATTATTTGATCGTACTTTCTTCTCTATTGACATCTATTAAAAAGGCATATTGTTGGCTTTAAATTGGATTGATTTCATCTTTACAGTTGGTTAGCGGCAGTTCAAATATATTTCTTAATGGTGATAGAGTGAAGAGCTGTTACTTCTCATCAAATCAACTCAGTTTTAGTAACATAAAACTTTATCAGCGTACATCTGAGTACAGCTCAACCTCCGTCCTATTTGAGCTTAAATGTTGGTACAAAACGTTTCGTGTTATAAACGAAGGATTACAGTACGGAATAGTTCCAATATTTTTCATATTTGAACTTTGAAAACGTAGTTTTCTTTACTTTCCGTGTGAAATGCACCTGTGATTTTCCTTACTTGATCCTTAGTGTGCCTCGAAGTAGAAAAGTTTGAGAACCACTTGGCCTGGGACTAATGATTGTTCTTAAGTAACTTTACATGTATCTGCACATCTTTCATTATGCATATGCAAGCCCGTATGCATCATTTCACAGTAATATTAGTCAGTCTAATTAATTCTGTGTCTAGTCAGCAGCACAATCAAACATGTGTCAAGTATCTCTCTTCGTTTTGCATTGTATAGAATGAATGATTTTTCATTATTAGATTACATACTTAATTATGTAAGTATATATGCAATGTGCTGGCCAAAAGTTCAGGAACTTGTGCCGTGCGAAACCTAGCTTAGTAAACATAATGGATACCTTATATATATATATATATATATATATATATATATATATATATATATATATATATATATATATATATATATATATAAAGAAAGTACTGGCTCCGCAACACCTATGATAGAGAAGTGTGGCACATCCAGGGGAAGGTCTATTTCCAACGACGGACGTTCAAAGACTGATGTTGATGATGATGATGATGATGATGATGATGATGATGATGGTGATGATATATATCTCTATATATATACGTACACATACATATACATATATATATATATATATAGAGAGAGAGAGAGATAGAGAGAGAGAGAGGAAGGGAGAGAGAGAGAAATGTGAATGGCTACCAGTATGTTCAGAAAAATTAAGACTTGAAATGGCTTCTTTTAAGAGAGAAAAAAAAAACAATAAAAAAACGAGGTTCTTTATTTCCTTGTGAGTGATTTTGAGAGATTTGCATGGAAAACTATGCAATTTGAAAAAATGAACAACCTCTCTGAACTTCAGGGTAGTAATTAGTATCTGTATGATTAGATTAGTCTGGAACAGGGCATCCAGTGCGAAACAAACTCATTACACTAGCAATAGGCAAACTTCCCAACCAGTGGTTTACAATGAGTTTGGGAAAAGGTCACGATTGAGGAACACCTTTTTAAGGTACCATACATGATACCCTTACCATGTAAATTGCTGGTAGTCAAGTTTGAATCCTCTTTTTTTAGGCCAATAGTAATCTGGATTAAACCACGAAAAACGAAACAACAACAATAGAATTCATTTCACACGAATAAATTAACTAATAGATGAAGAATATAAGATAACATCGAAGGAAGTAATGCTCCTCGCGAAAAACTCCTTTCTTTCTGGTATTCTATAACAACACTTTGATTTACGTCAATAAAACTAAAAATTGAAATTCAGATAAAGAGAAAGATATCCTTCCGTTAACTCAGGTGTTGATCCTTCGATATTGTCTGCTTATTTTGCTTCATTGTCTTGTCAATGTGACATCACAATTAGACGTCATAAAAAGAGATGCTCTTTTTTGCTGAATTGTGGTTGGCGAGTAAAAGCTCCCGACGTTCTCTGGCACAGGAAAGAAGCAGAGAATGCGTGAGATTGTTCATGTGCAGGCTGGTCAAGGCGGCAATCAAATTGGGAGCCAGTTCTGGGAATACATTTCGGATGAACATGGTATTGATCCCATGGGGACCTTCCGAGGAGAGTCCGATCTCCAGATGGAGAGAATCAACGTTTACTTCAACGAAGGCCTGGCGGGTAAATTTGTTCCCCGAGCTATTCTGATGGATCTTGAACCTGCTGTACTGGACTCAGTCCGAGCAAGACCATTCGGTCAGCTCTTTCGACCGGACAATCTCATATTCGGCCGTACAAGTGCGTCAAATAACTGGGCCAAAGGACAGTATACAGACGGCGCTGAACTCTGCGATCCTACTTTCGATATCATCCGGAAAGAGGCAGAGGGTTGTGACTGCCTACAGGGGTTTCAACTTGCTCACTGTCTGGGCGGAGGCACTGGTTCTGGTTTCGGTACTTTGCTTCTGAGTCGGCTCCAAGATGAGTACGCAGACCGCATCAAATTGACCTTCTCCGTCATACCTTCGCCGAAAGTTTCCGAAACGGTTGTGGAACCGTACAACGCAATTCTCTCTCTGAACATGTTGGTCGACGTCGGAGATGAAGTCATGCTTTTTGATAACGAGGCTCTATATGACATTTGCCACCGCACCCTCAAACTGACCTCTCCTTGTCTTGATCACCTAAACCACCTGATCTCAACCAACATGTCAGGATTGACAGCCTGCTTTCGTTTCCCAGGACAACTGAACGCGGACTTACGTAAACTCGGGGTCAATATGATCCCTTTTCCTCGTCTTCATTTTTTCATGCCTGGTTTTGCACCCTTGACTGCTATAGGTGTAAAGCCGTACCGGGCTCTCACCGTACCCGAATTGACGGCTCAAATTTTTGATCCGAAAAACATGATGGTGGCTGCTGATCCCACCCGAGGACGCTACCTATGCGCAGCGTGTATTTTCCGGGGGAGGATGTCAATGAAGGAAGTAGACGAACAGATGCTGAATATACAGACAAGGAACAGCTCCTATTTCGTGCCATGGATACCGAACAACGTCAAAACAGCCGTATGCGATATCCCTCCGCGTGGGCTCAACATGTCAACAGCCTTTCTCGGTAATAACACTTGCATCCAATCGCTATTCGTTCGTTTACTTGAACAGTTCAACGCCATGTTCCGGAGGCGGGCTTACTTGCACTGGTATACTGGTGAAGGTATGGACGAAATGGAATTTACAGAGGCGGGGTCAAATATCGGCGATCTTGTTTCTGAGTACCAGCAGTATCAAGATGCCACAATTGATGATTGAAAATTGAGATCGACTGAGAAGTTTGTTTGGTGTTGTTCCTTCACGAGCAAGGGAATATCTATTTCCGCGACGAGATTTTTTGGACGTGACACTCGAAGTGAATAAAAACATGACTTCATCTGTATCGTATGGCTAACAATGGTTTTCTTTACTTTTATTAGCCAGCATTTTTTTCAAAGGTTTTGAAAACAAATAAAAATATCAATTTTCAAGCAATTACAACTTCACGTTAACAGAACAAAAAGAATCAGTAGGAATATCGAAATAGGAATACATAATTTGAATTGAAAGATGAAGTAACAAGAGGAACTGACTCGTACGTATATTTTTCACAACAGCGTGAAACCGTATCAAATTCTCGTTATGTTTCAATGTTTAATCACATCATATTCAGTACGGCTTATTTCATGCACTCAATATGAAATAAACTGGGACTGAGATGTAACCAAGAGAGTGTAATTATTTTGTTTATGTTTCGACTTTTTACTGACATCATTAGCAAAACAGCATATTATTCTATACATTGTTCATGAAAGGTCAAAAAACGTACTTGCGAATAAATAATACATAATATAGAATAATATAGAACAAAACAAGAATGTGCTATAATATTGGTATATTTCAATATCTACTCTCATCGTCACCAGAACGGTACATTACTTTAGATACTCTTTCACGGAAGATAAGGCAACGAGCATATCGTGCACATTGGCATTGTACAATATAGAATAACACACTTTTTAGCTATAGAGATGAAATAACGCTCAGATTCAAAGGGAAGTGGGTAGGCCCGATAACAGCTCCCCAACACGAGAACTTTTCAGCACCCCCCACCGTATGTACTCCACAAGGAAGCTCAACAATTGTTCCAACTTCCGTCAGATCCTCTTCTGATATACAAGAATACGTGGTAAACATAAAAATGTGAGTTAACTGCCCACGTGTTTAGATATGGACATGAAAATAAGCAATTATGAGGACATCCGATAAGCAAGCTTATTTCAAACACTCCTGTAACATTAATAAATATGTTTACAGCATAGACATGACCTAATACGTTATGAATGACAGGAAGAAAACATGCTTTATCATGTATATTGTTTGAGTGGGAGGCTCTCAAAATGGGCATCGTCATTTTACGCTTGGGATTTTCGATCATTTACAGAGCCTTGTAGGAGGAAATGTACATGAGATACCCTTGATCTGATTATATTTTGATTTCTACAAGGATTTTGATTTCTAGTCACAAATTTCCAAAGCTGTACATGCCATATCAAATGAGAAATAAATATCTGAATTTGGTCGGAAAGGCTCATTCGGAATAATGTATAAAATTGAGTAAAATTTCAAAGATTTTCGATTTCCAAACTATTAGATACAGACCTGATATTTTGGATTCGTCCGTAAGTTTGGAATAAGAGCAATTGTTATCTTTTTCAGCGGAATCTAAGAGGGTTACCTCGGGAGCAGTAGATGGTTTAATATGGAATGAAACTGGAAAATGAAGACTTGTACTCATATCCCAAAACCTTGTATTATATGGACGTCGCCTCTTCTATTTTAACCATTGAAACCTATAATATGACAGGGCAAAAATCTACAGTCGTATTGTCACCTCTCAATTCCAACTCTTAAAGCTGCTTTGTTTGTTTTATTTATTTCCTTTTTTCTTTTGTAATTCAGGGGTAAAATATTTTCATTATGAATCATTCATTTTGACTTGTTTTGTTCTGAAGATGATGAAAAGAGACATCGAAATATCAATATCTGCAATTTCTTTTTTGCTAGTTGGACATTGATGACGAGCACGATCTTCATCAGTTTCATGATTTCGATTTGTGTAATACTGATTTGAACAATTTTTGCACACATGCTCCTCTATTTTTCCACTTCTCTTACAAGGTATGGTCTCCATCCAGATTCTCACCTTCTTTCAAGTTCACAGTATGATCTGTAGGAATAGCAAAACCCACAGTATATCATTAAAGTGCTGTGTACAAGCTCGGTCACTGCAATTGGAGATAGAAAAAAAATCTAGCGAATGTCCAGAAACGAGCAATTTAGTATCAGAACTAACAAGCCTGAAAGTCACACCATAGATGCTTCAGTGCCTTTAAAAGCCCCTTCTTTTAGAAGCCCATCCTTTCCAAAGCTTCCAACTTCAAGAACCCTCTAAAAGAACCTCCATATAACGCTAATACCGTAATAAAATAGAACATCATTCATACTATTGACGAGTGTTTGTGTTCTGACGTAGTAAAATAGAATTTCATGTTTTGATGACATAATGATATTTGTCATTTAAGCGATATCAGATTCAAAAGGGGTGCAAAAGAATGTTTCGTGAAGGTTATGTGAGGCGTTTGCTATGTTGATTTGTCTGTCAGTCAGTCAGTCAGTCACAGCAATCGCTGCTATATATGTTGGCGCATCTAAAAGGTATTTTATGGGGGATAGGTTGAAAGAGTTAGGCTGAACATCGTTAGGAAATGGGAGGGATAGGGAAGGCTGGATAGAAATATCTAAGATTATGCATAGTTCGGAATAAGGAGACTGATGTATTATTTCTATTTTAAGGGATTATACGGTGCTTGAAGGCCATCAATATACAGTAGAATGAGATAGAAGAAGACGGTATATCAGAAAAATCTTTTTTAGCAAGAGAGTGTTGGGACTATGGAAGAGATGTATATAATTTTAAGGAGAATTATGATAGATTATGTAATATAAATGCCTAAGGCCTTTGATATTACGTCAATATGAGGGTTGTGATGTGTGCTTGTATACACAATTTGTATACTTCTCAGACTAAAATACTTGCTTACAGGAACTAGATCTGGTCTCCCAGTCAGGATTGGACGATCAGTGTGGATTTTGACGTACAAGAGAATATGATTTTTAAAAAATTTCTTAGGTAGATATTAGTTTGTGCATATACTGTTGGTCTTTATGATGAAATCCTAGACGTTTGCACAGCTCCTAATAGATCATCGTCCCCAATCAGCCAGTTTGGATCTCAAGTACCTACAGAATAAGAAACTGTCGACCAAAATTGTTAACAAATTTTCCTTCAGTTTTTTACCTGATCTGGCTGGCTATGTATTTATGTATGTATCGTGTGTACAGATCACATCAATAAGTTAGAGAACTGAAAATTCAAACAGTTACTCCTTATCACGTCGATTAAAAAAAGAGTTTTTAGTTCTTTCATAATTCCATCGATAGGTAGTTGCTCTTAATGGGGGTTTCATTTTGCAATGTAAATTTATGCTGAATAGGTCGCTTAGTTTGTGTCCAGTCGCATTCAAGCTTGTTTTTCTTTTAAAATGGGTCTTTTTTTTAGTGATCACTACGGAACCAAAGGTAAAAAAAGTAACTGATTCAATTTCTTAATTGATCACACCCAACATCAAATCAAGCCAAAAGAGGTTCGTTACGTGACGGCTTTTATTGAGTGACTAACCAGACCTGTCTTATGGCGGTAGTATTTTGTTGTTGTTTTTCTCAAGTTTTTATGACTGATTCTGGTTTGTGCACATACCATTATTCTGTGTGGTTTAATCCTATTCTTCTCTTTATTGACGTTATCCTTTTTATTAAGCGTTTTAATCTGCTTTATTTCATCTACTTTAATTCACATGAATTTGGCTGAAGGTAACATGAGATCATAGGAAGCCAAAGATAACTGAATAATGATGTAATGAATTTACATGGATAGAATATTTTGTTAGACCTAATATTTATGAGCGAGTCCGAGCCTGGAACGTAATTATCATTTGAATTCTGGTGTGGCACTTTCTTTTTATACTGTTTAATCTATGAGATTAATTTCATCACTGAATTAAGTGCATTGACAAGGAAGGAGGTTATGTTGAGAGATTTAATGAATAAGTAATAAAGAGTAATCAAACAACTCGAAATGATAGTTGTTTAATTACGACTAAAAATCAAGATGGTGGTATGAAAAAAGTCAAAATTTCACCTTCGTGTTCCTGAATTATTGCACTTCTTTGCCGGGGTGTAGATTATTGTTATTTGCTAATCTGACCTATTTCTTATTGAGTAATTTCGAGTTAAATGGAGCTGAACGATTAAGTGAATCCGTGAAAAATCGAACGTTAAGTGATGACTCCCTCAAATCAGAGCAATAACTTTTATTTGCTAATCATCTTCTGACCCAATTTTCTACTCATCAGTATCAGTTCAACATAATCCTAATCTGCCGGCGATTACCAAGAAAAAAAACAAAAACATGTTGAAATGTCGACAGCACATTATTGCACCCCAGTTATTGTTTGTTTTGAGTAGTATCTTCACTTCTTTCTTGTTTTCACCCTGATATTGTAGTCCATCTGTTATTCAGCGATTGAACTTTTCTTCTTTTTCTTCTTCTTCTTCATCATCATCATCATCAGTCTTTTAACGTCCGTCGTTGGACATAAAACTTACCCAGAATTCACCACAATTCTCCATCATGGGCGTCGCGGAGCCAGTATTTTCTGAATTCGTCTAGTTTATCTCTCCATCTTGTATTCTGTCGACCTCAGTTTTGCTTTTCATCCCAACTTTTAGCAGATCTAATTTTCGGCCGTCAAACTAAATTGAAGGACTGTAAAAAAAAAAAAAAAAAGGTACAAATGGCAATGGGCAGGCCATGTTGCAACAATGACAGACAACCGATGGACATCACGACTCCCGACGTGCATTCCCAGAGATCACATGCAAAACCGTGGCTGGCAGAATATAAAATGGTGAGATGAACTAAACAAGTTCAGAAAGTATTGGCTCTGCGAAGTTCACGATAGAGAGGTTTGGTGAATCCTGGGGAAGGTCTATGTCCAACAATGGACGATAAAAGGCTGATGATGATGGTTGATATAAACTAATTTGTTTCTCCACAGAAAAGCGAAACTTTCTTTTCTTACATACTTCTATATTGTTAAACTTTTATCGTCATTTGTATCGATATCATTAGAACTTTTTGGCAGGAAGAGGGGTAATATGTACTCCAACTTTAAAGTCAGTGCATATTTGCATATGTTCTAATGTCCATGATCCTTTAATGGGACGGTAGAACTCTACAGCCAGCTAAGGAATCTACCACTTACAGAATGTTCACGTTTTGTGGTCTAGCCGTTGGTCAACCATACTGATAGAATATAGGGGCGGCAGACTTCCATAGCTAGAAAGAATCTCTTGTCAATCCTACAACCGGTGGGGGGAGTGGCCTGGTTCTATTCGCGACACGTTGCTGGACTATTGGATAGAGGATGGTGTTGGCCCTGGGCCAGTCTCACTTCACCTTAAAATTTCATTGCTTGGGCAGGTGGGTTATTCCGCTAACAAGACAAGATCTTTCGTTCGTAACACCAAGCAATTCACACACACATATACACACACACATATATATATGTATATATATATATATATATATATATATACATATATATATATATATGTGTGTGTGTGTGTGTGTGTGTGTGTGGTAATGTGGGGGTGGTGGTATGTTTATGTAGATCGGTGTAAACAGAGATCAGTAAGATAAATTACATCCAGAAAAAAACTCAGGAGATTTTACGTGGATGGAGGCGGATAGAAAAATCATTGGCTCGGTTACGAATATCTGAATGCACTAGCCAAGTTTGCAAACTGTTTCAGAAGGTTATCGATTTGTGAGGAAAAATCTTCAAAGTAATGTTGATCTGATAAAAGAGGTAAAGTTGAGGAAGGTGAGAAAAAAAAAAGGAAAAGAAAGAAAGAAGAGGAAGTGTATGATCATCTAAAAAAGGACATTGGGAAAGAAGGAAGGAAGAAAAAAATGAAGGAGAGAAAGAACGAACGAACGAACCGAAGTAAGAAAGAAAAGAAAGAAAGAAGAGGGAGTGTATGATCATCTCAGAAAGGACATTAGGAAAGAAGGAAGGAAGAAAAAATGAAGGAGAGAAAGAACGAACGAACGAACTGAAGTGAGAAAGAAACGAAAAGAAAGAGAGAAACGAACAAACAAATAGAGGAACGAGAAAGGAGAACACATTTGAATGTTATTTCAGAAATTGAAAGTCAAAGAAAGAACAAAGTTTGGAAGATGAAAGTAAAGATGAAAGAAGCGATAACTTCAACGTAGAATTGTTTCTCGAATAAAATTGATGAGGAAGAAAAAGTGAGAAAGATAGAGGAACGAAAGAAGCGAGAGATGAACAAAAATTACAAAACTGAAAATAGAAAATGATTGATCGAGAAATATTTCATTTGAAGAGAAAAAATAGAATGAAAACACCGAAAAAGAAACATTATTCAAATGAACTAAGAGAGAAAATGAAGGAAGAATGATGAAAGGAAAAAAGACGGAAAGAAAAGGAAATTAAGTAGAAAAGAAAGGATGAATGAAGAAAAAGTAAAAGAGAAATATCTTATTGATAGAGAGAAAATGAGACAAAACACGAGGAGAAAGACATTGCTGAAAGAAAGAAAAAGATAAAAAGTGACAAAGAAAAGAAGAAAGAAAGGTGAAAGAAAAAATATTGAAGAGAGAAAGAGAGGGAGGTAAGGGAAAGAAGAAAGTTAAAAGAGAAATATTTTACTGGAATAATGAAAATAAGAAAAACAGGGAAAGAAACACTATCCAAAGAGAGATAGATAAAAATAGAGGGAGGGAGGAAAGAGAAAGTTGCAAGAGAAACGTTAAAAGAAATTGGACATTACTGAAAGAAAGAAAGAAAGAAAGAATGAAAGAAAGAAAGAAAGAAAGAAAGAAAGAAAGAAAGAAAGAAAGAAAGAAAGAGAAGAATCAAATATTGTGCAAGCTAGAGAGAGAGAGAGAGAATTATTATTCTCTCTCTTTCGTTTCGGTGGTGGGAATTCCAGTACTTGTGAGTTTGCCAAAGTGCAAAGAATCTTGTCAATAACATCCGGTATTCTTTTTTCCAAGAATACCATCATTGCCATATTGAAAACCAACGCTTCACTTTCTCAATAAAAGCTAATAAATACCATACCATTCCAACGTCATGTACACCATTCTAACCACTTGTGAAAGAATTACAGCCATTGATGTTACCCGAAATCACATACAACCCAAATGACTAACTGTAATATTCATAGTCGCAACGAGAGAGACTAGGAGAGAGGCTTGACAAAAGATCTATTCAATGACCTTTTCAAAAGAATGACCTGTTTCTTACTAATATTTTGTCGGCTACATATTAAGATAAATTGAATGGAGTACGTTTCTCAATGCTCTCAACAGACAGATTTTATCATTCATATAATAATAGATAAACATTTGCAAATTTTACTCTCCTGCGAATACAATAATGGAAGAGAACTGCTTTGCGCCTGCCAGTATTACGAATCAGCATTTGGAATTTTTCCTTTCACTTTGTCGTGAACATCAATTAATTATGGAACTATACCAGTCACCAAGAAAACCAGAAAAATGATATAGGAACAGAGTGGGATAGATAAACAGATAGAAAGACGGACAGACAGACAAGATAGATAGATAGATTGATAGATAGATAGGTGGCAAATCTGGTCACAAAAATGTACTGATGTTTACAAAGAAATAAAGAGTCATGAATTACTCATTTTTTCATGTTGTCACTTTGATATCAAATTTGTTCATAAGCACACTTAAATCGGCTAACTAGGCAGGGGGTTCGTTTATACACACTCTCCCTCTGTTTCACTCTCTCCCCCCCTCTCTCTCTCTCTCTCTCTCTCTCTCTCTCTCTCTCTCTCTGACACACCTATACTCACACACACACATACACACACACACATACGCACATGTCTATATTCAAACGATCTTCCACGAAATAATCAATCTTTTGTCAAGACTGCACACTGTCATAACAGGGAACCTTATGAAAAATTCATATCAGAGAGAGCCTAGTTTGTCATCTAACACGTGTACAAGAACGTGCCGTCTTTCTTCATGTATTACACGATTCTTGTTTGATAGGAGCACTAGATTTTGAGGTGAACAATTGGTATAAAATCATAGCCTTTCGTACCACACGGGAACTCAATTTGGCACTACAGTAGTAAAGTAGCAGTTACTAGACTATCACTAATGTTTTGAATTTGTTTATCACTGAATACTGTAGGACACAGCTACCGTATTTGAACTCCTGGCTGTTGAGTAGTGTTCAGGAGAGGAGTCTTGCTATCTATTACTACTGAAGTAGGTTCGATCCTCGCTGGGTATTGTTGGGCCAGGCTAAGCTTATTTTGGACCCTGCCCGTTGAGTAGTGGTTAGAAGTCGTCTAACACTATGTTTCTCGTACTTTTTCAGAGTCATTCACCCTTAAGTCGTTCTCACGGAATTTCGTTCACCCCTGACCAGACCTGCTTCAAGAGGGGGAATGAGGGAGACTCGTTGAATATTCATCATTGTTCATCATTAGACTATTGACTTACTAAAGTAACTATGTAGCTTCATGTGTCTATGCAAGATCCTTCATTCCACTTATGTTAGTCTGTATTCGTCAGTTCACACCATTATTAGTCAGTGTGATTTTATGATAAGTCCATGTAACAATTGAAATTTTGTCAAGTGTCTCTCTCTCTCATCTCCTCACTCATCCGTAAAGGGAGTGAATACTTACAAATGTGTGTGTGTGTGTGTGTGTGTCGGATGTATACTGAATAACCTTCCTCTTTTGAATAACCTTCCTCATCGTTATGTTTGTATAAGGTTCGCTGAGAAAATAAATAAATGAATAAATAAGTAAGAGAGACTCCCAATCCCTTGTTCATTCAAATGACGTTACTCTTGAATAAATGTGCAACCTAGTTGCTTGGGGGTTTTCATTGTATTATACACAGTGAATCGAAATTCAGTGAAGGTTTTCTGTAATGAATCTAAAAAAATAATTTCGATAGTTGGATTTTAAAATTTTATCATTTTCATTAGATCAAGTTATAAAGTGCTCATTCATATAATATAGGGTAATTTATTAAAGAAATATCTCCCAAATGTTCAGCATATATATATATATATATATATATATATATATATATATGTGTGTGTGTGTGTGTGTGTGTATGTGTACTTTCAACCCAAATTCTCATCTCGTTTATTCTCATTTTTTTTCGTCTCTTTCAACGCGTCAGTATATATTTAAAAAATGGACTTTATTTGGTCAGACAGAATGAATTATGAATTGCGTTATATTATATAAAAATTTATGTGAAATGATTTTCCGTTGTTACACGGTTAATATATTATTCAAATTAGACAACGTAAATAGAATGAACAATCAAAGAAAATGGGGCTGCGGCAGGAATCGTACCTGTTAACGATATGTAGCCGCTTCGACGTAGCAATGCACTTACCATTGTGCTAAACAGCCCGCTGAGAAGGCAAAGGCCGAATGGTAAATGCTACGTCGAAACAGCTACATATCGCTAGCAGGTTCGATTCCTGCAGTGGCCTCATTTTCTTTATTCATATATATATATATATATATATATATATATATATATATATATATATATATATATATATATATATATATATATATATATGGGTGTGTGTGTCTGCACATAAGTACATGAAATATCTGTTTTTAAACGTAGTCTCCTTCCTCTTCAAAACCCTTTTTTCTGTGATTAATATCAATGACACCTATCGAACATTATACAATGCACATTTCAGTTCAAATTTCAGCTTATAACTTCAGACTTATTGATTCACCCTCGCATATTTATTTGTGCTGGCCAATCTTTTGTTGACAAGGTCTTGTATTCTGGCAGATCTCTCTTTCTATTTGAAATCTGACAAACATTCTCGTCCATCTCTCGCTTGATGTTTTTCTCCTGGTCAATGTTTACACGCATGCGCATGTATGCCAACATGGGGCTAATGTAAAGGGAAATAACTCGCCCAAGGCAAGTGTCGGCAACCTGTAAAGTGCTCATCCAATAATGGCGAAAATATCAGGAGTGAGTCTTCACGCTCAGACAACCCAGCGCCACAGGTGTAATCACTGGTTTCCTCTGATACCATTGATTATTTATTTCAACACTTTTTCTCTTCGCCTCTCTCTCTCTCTCTCTCTCTCTCTCTCTCTCTCTCTCTCTCTCTCTCTCTCTCCTTTCTTTTTTTTGTTTTTCTCTCTTTTTTCTTTTTCTCTTAGATTCTGTTTTTTGTTTGTTTCTTTTCTCTTCTCTTGCCTTTCTTTCTATTGTCCAATTATGTTTTTGTTTCTCTCTTCTCCCATTCTTTCTTTCTCTCCATTGGTCTTTTTGTTTTTTTTCTTTTATTTCCCAATGCAATTCATTCTTGTTGTTGTTGTTCTTCCTTTTTTTATCTCATGTATTTCCTTTCTTTTTTTTTCATTCGACCTCTTTCCTCCCTATCTTTATTTTCTCTTCCTTTTCCTTTTTATTTACTTCTTTCCTGTTTTTTTCTCTTTCCTCCAATTCTGCCTTCATTTGCTTTCTTTCTTTCTCTTTTGTTCCTGATATTTCGATGCTCTCATTCTCTCTCCCTTTTTTTCTTCTCATCTGTCCATACCTGGTTTTCGTGTTTCTCTCACGATTCCATTTTAACCATTATTCTTTTTCACAGTCAGCATTCTTCCAGCTTCTTCGCCTCTGGCAATGTTCAGTCGTTTTACGGAGACATATAACGTTTATTATTTGAAAGGTCTAGCACCCCAATGGGAAAACCGAAACATAAATATTAACAGGTCTGGTTAATCACTTTGAAGAAATCGTCACTTGATCAACGCTATGTTCGGGGTGATCAATTATTAAAAATTGGAAAATGGAGGATTATGAATGAATTACTTCTCCCGTATTTTGTTGGACAGTAGTCATTAAAAAGTCTGAATTTACAAAAAAAAAACAAACAAGCTGGCACGAGCTGAGTGATCACTTTAGTAAAAACTTACATCGTAAATTTGACCATTAATTAAAAATCTATTCGGGGGGTTTGAAAAACAAAAAAAAATTCTGAACCATAATAAATAATAAATGTGTAAATTTTCAGCCCTCTAGCGCCATGGTGCGGCCTGTGCACGTGATACATGCATACATACCTATATACATAGCCAGTCGAACCAACTTGAAAACTGAAGAGACCTATGTTGAAAGTTTGGGTTGACGCTTCCTGATGCAAAATTTGTAAAAACTAGTAAGAGAAAGAAAGAAAGAACAAGAATCATAAGTTAAATGATGGGTCCACCATTCTTACGTCCACATCTATGATTTCCGATTTCAATGGGATTCTAAACGATATAATAGTATTACTAGTTGTGGTTGAGGTACTGAGGATGGTTCACTCAAAAATCCGGTTATTAATTAGTAAGTTTAAAATGGAGCGTACAATTTTTATCAGTGATTTTTTTTCAGGAGTCTCAGCGTATGGTTATCTTTTATAAGTTGGTATTAAGTATGAATACATAACATTTCTAAGTATACATTTAGCCGGGAATTGAAAAGTTTGGCCGATTTTAGCCAGTTTCAGCTATTTATAACAAACGATACTTGGCAACACTGTAAAAAAATGCTTGATACGTCACCAATTGACCTGGATAGAAGTTTTTTTTTAATGATGTCTAACCTTTATCTGACAGCACACCTCTTATGACATAATAGCAGCTGGTAAATAAAACAGACTTTTCTTTCCGCTTCCTGATGTTTAACGTAACTGGGACCGACTGACAGACCGAATGAAAAGCGAATAATAGAGATGTGTAGATACATCTGAGGATCATTTTACTGTATTCAATGCTCTTTCCTTCTTTTCTACATATTATATCATTTATTCATTAATCGATAGTTGCGATTATAAAGTTTTAGAGACCCTCTCTCGATTCCTGGAAACTAATGCGTGAATAACCAACTATTCCATGACTGGTTTGACGCCATTTCTGGCACCACTGCCCAAGCCTTTATAGCAACGATCGTTCAATTGAGATGTGTGGATTTCAAAATAGATCGCATTCATAATTCTTCTGGCAGACATTATTAACTGATCAGAAATCGATCGTAAGGCAATATCTAGAAAACAGATCCATAAATGGCCGAAAGATGTGTGGCTTTGCTCAAAGCGATCTTTAATAATAACAGGTCTGGTTCGTCACGCTGTAGAAACTGTCATCTGACCAACGTCTTTTGGCAGCATGCCGTATTGAGGATGATCAAATAAAACAGTTGATCAATGAATAAGTTCCTTCTCCGGCCTTTTGTTGGATGATGATGAAGTCCAAATTCCCAAGGGGTAAATAAAAAGGCGCGAACACTGCTGAACACAAATTACAGTGCCATTTTCAAATAAAATTACATCGTAAATTGAACCTACCTACTTAAATCTTCAGGAAGTACTGGCTCTGTGACGCCCATGATAGAGAAGTGTGGCAAATCCTGGGGAAGGTCTATGTCCAACGACGGACGCTAAAAGACTGATGATGATGACTTAAATCTTATTTAGGAAATCTTTAAAGTAAAGTGTTAAGATATAAGGAGTAAATGTTTAAATATTCAACCTATTGGTGCGGCTTATACGGGCGACTCATAAATAGCCAGGCAGACCCACCTGAAAACTGAAACTTATTTTGGCATTGACTGTTGATGTTGACCGATCCAGTTGGCAGTTTAAGATTGGTCATGACAGATTTGTTGATTACAATTACAATAAAGCGTTTGTTTGTTTGTGGCAATGATGATAGTGATGATTTAAGTGAATCTTTATTATTCTTTAGGGTATTATCGCTGAGCAATATCTTGAATGATCGAGAAAAAGATACGAGAGTGTAGTGGGGTATAAGATACAGGAAGATCTGCACCTCTAAAGTGATTGAGTTTTCATGTGTGTCTGTTGAAGTTCAATTATAAACATCTCTCTGTGTCTTTCCGCAGGCTTTTCGTTGTCTGTTTATTGATCCAAGTTTAATTTTATCGATTAGTTTTTCTTTTCATGCAGAGATGTTTATAGATATTTAGTTATGAATAAGTTTATCTATACATCGATAATATTACACATCCTCATTAATAAATATATATGTGTGTGTGAGCGTGTGCACATTCATAGTATAATGACTCAGACATCAGAATATTTTCCTTTCTATGACTTTGCATAACCTTTTAGCTTTTATGTTGATTCAAGCACTCCAGCTGTTTTGGAGGACTGGATCTTATATTCGAATGGATTCATAACATCATTATTCAATCATCAAAGTTGCTGGCTTCCTATCACCTTTCACCAACTTCCAGCAAAAACCGTGCATTCCACCATGAAAGAGCGAGACTAGCTTGTTAACCATCACTTTACAACAAACGATACGTATGAATGTGTAGGAACTGACGCTCGCATGTAAACTTCTCACTTACTGTGTAGGGGTTTGTACGAATTAATGTTTCACGGTCACCTACCTTGGCGTGATGGTTAGCAAGTACATTTTACAGACTAGTTCGCTACTGTAATTAGTCAATGGATACCCAACGACTATAGCTTTGTGTACGAACGAGCTACGCTTAGCAAATGACTTTGAGAATGTGTTCAAATGGTGTTCAAATGTGCACATATAAGCGCGTAAACACACGTACAACATATACATGTGTGTAAGCATATGCATGCATGAGCACGAATGCACTTGCGTGTGCATGTGCGTGCGTGGGCGTATTTAGACAGCAGTCTTTCATTTATAAAAGTTCGATTAGAAATAATAAAGGATTTTCTTTTTGGTTCTTTAGTAAGGTTCTCTTCTTCACGCACACATTAAAAAAATCAAACGAATCTAAATACTGCCCAGATCTTTGCAATGTAGAAATTTCGTCCATATTTTCGGACGTTATCAAGATCCTGACAAAAATGTCGATGTTGTTCGTTTTTCAATATTTCAATTATTCTAAATTTGGCATTATAGCCTTTGCCGTTTGTGTGACATATGTACGAGCGTAATTCTTCATTGGGTCCAATGTATCCATCAGTTGTTGAAAAATCCCTTTTCTCAACCTCAAAAAGATCTTCAGTTTTAGATTCCTTTATTTCATGACGAGGTCTTAGAGAATCTGAATTCTTCTTATAATAATATTATATAGTATACGCGTATTGTTCTAGAATATTTGCAGTATACTTGTACACTGCCTGGCTGTCAATGTTAATTAAAATGATCACGTATGGCACATTGATTTGACAAAGAGCAAGTTACAGTACGGAATATAGTGGTAGTTCCATGGTAAACACACACAAAGATTAAATCATGTGTTAGACGGGTATTGGAATGCGCTAGATCACAAATGTTTGGTCATAATTCACACTCATTCGATTCAGACAAGCATTGTCTTGTACGAAAACAAGAAAAGTTAACTAGAAGATTTAGAATAATATTCCTTGTCAACAGTCTTTGATTAGGCACTCACACATCTATATATATATACGTGTGTGTATGTGTACATATATACATGTATGTGTGAATATATATAGAGAGAGGGGAGATAAATTAATAGATGCATACATTTTCGTGTGTAAGTGAGTGTATGTGAATTGTTTCCGGTAGTGAATATTTCACACTCGCATTTATGTTCCTATCTATTCCCACAGATTATTTATCGGCTGGAAAATGGACTGAGCCGACTTTCCCCGACACTTCAGTGAACAATCATTCATATGGTTTCATAGTCTTGGGAAATTGATAAACTGAAAATGACTTTCCATACAAATACATAAACCGACTCGTACCGGAGTTCGGTTCAAACCTACCAAACAAAGACCAGATAAATGGTTTTGCCGAGGCACAATGTAACTCATCTATCAGGCAACATTACTTATTTGAAAGCTACTGCCGATATATGAAAAGAGAAAGCCTCCTTTATTTTCTGCCTCACGAGAACCAAACGTGTCAAAAGGCCAGCTATTTAATGTATTAAATTCATGGCCATACGTGAGACGGAAGACGACATCAATTCTCTTATATTAGGTAATATGAGATTTGTCTAGAATATTTGTGGCAGCTCAAGGTATACCTTGCTCCTCTATGTGGCTTGCAGGAGGTGTTTCAATGCATAGTTTATTTCACTGGTTACTGGTTACTGTTTGATAAACAGCGTTGTCTTATATGAAGTAAGAGGGCCCTGTTGCGCCAAGTGGATTTGAACATTAACTACAAGTAGTTAAGGGAAATGCACAAATAACCCAGCTGACATGCCCACCTCCTACGTGGATATATCGATGTTGACAGACTGGTAAAGGCATATACTGAGAAAAGATAGATAGATAGATAGATAGATAGATAGATAGATAGATGTGGACAGACTGAGATAGATTGATGTTTTCAGAATGAGAAACTTATGTGTTCCAAGCGATAACTTTACTCATTTATATATTTATGAATGGTAATTTTATCCTACGGTTCTGCAAGTGTGAAAAACGTACGAAGCCGAAAGACAGGTCGCGTGTTGTTAACATATGTAAATGATTCTGAGAGCATGAATCTTCATTTTCTATCTCCATACAAACACAGAATCTACATACAAAAATAAGTTCATTTGCACCTTGTTTCTTGGCTTACTCCAAAATTGCAATGGGGACAGTGCAAGAAGAGACGTCTCAATCTTTTTGCTTTAATTCTCTGAGACACAATTATTCCACCATTGTATCCACTGATTATCTGTCTGTCAGAATTTCTGTGACGAGGAGTAATTACTTTCATACATTGATCTGTTCAGTCTATTTCCCTTGTCTTTGTTGTCTTTATAGCAGTTTCGGCCACATCATCAATCAACCTTCACTTTGTCCAAGTTTCTGAGACGAGTTGCTTTTACTAGTGTACAATGATTTTTTTTTGGGGGGGGGGGGCTATCTTACTCGCCCTTGTTGTCTATTACAACGTTCCAGTCGATGTGGATGCAACAGGTAAAGATATAAGTATACAGAGATGGAAAAAAAGTCATCTGGCGCCCAGGAAGTTGTGAGTTCAGTCCTTGGGTCAGATGCCAGAAAGAATTACACTGACTTGTTGGAGAGGTAGATTGACATCATAAGAAAGCATTTGATACATTGTGGTGTAGGGATGACCATGGATGCCATATGTAAAGGCACGAGGACATAAAAACATTGTTAGGGCTCATCTGATTCCCTGAGAGTTGTGAGTTAAGAAATGGTGCAGAAATATATAGTAGGGGAATTTGGCGCAACGCAATCTTCACACATTCACCGTATGTGCTTGACACCACACTGTGCTGAACCAAGTTTTGATAAATATAAAGTTGAGCAGTATCTTAACTATGACAAAAAATTGGGAGGATTATGAATTTTCCGGAAGGATTTTTTTATTTTCATTTAAAAACTCCTTTACTACCTGCCAGCTCTTCTGTTGTCCAGTCCCTCATCGTACTGGCTATAAACGTTACATTTTATTCAATTTTTAATATCTTTAGACGTTATAGATTCACAGGATCATATTGTACGCTTTTTAAAAGCCAACCAATCTCTTTGCAATGTTTAGTCCCCATCATTTCTCGTTATAGAACTTTTTTTGTTGGAAGAAAAATCCTCGATTCGCTAATGATTGAAGTGGCTGATTTACCCCCTCAATTTGTTTTATAACAATTTTACACCTTGGGAGTAAACAGGTTATAGGTCTTTATTTTCTTTTCTGTTCTTAATTATTTCTGACAGTGTTTTTTTTTTAAATTTTACCTTCACTTGCAGTTTCGTGCGTATTTTATGATCTGATACTTCCGCTTTTTAGTTTATGGCATCTAACTGAAATCTGTTGTTTCGATTCAACTGGTTTGTCTTTTTGTTGGATTTGATATCTTCCTTACTGTCTAAAAGTGGGAATGGGCTTATTTGCATTCTTTTAAAAGAAAGTCTTTGTTCCTTTGCATCTCTGCATAAACTCGTCATCTGTCTTTCAAATCTCATTTCCCATGCTGACTTGGAGTTTTTGTTGACTTTTACTATTTTTTGAATTTCGACTTTTTTCTGTTTCCAATATGACCTTAATCTGCATGTTTTCAGTACTTCGGCTTTTCATGTTATTCGCTTCAGTATAGTGTCGTATTTTATCGATTTCCCTCGTTTACGTAATTACCATTTTCTAACCGATATTCATCAGTGATTTTAACAGATGCCTGTCTTCTGTTATTGTTATTTTTAGGTCATCGATTTGTTCTTATTCTTCATTTGCTAAATAATCCGTCATCTGTTTCTGAAGCTGTGAAATAGTCACGCTGAATTCGTCTTCCAAGATTCTTGATTCTAGTTCTTCAGTTTCTTTGTCTATTAGGTTTATCGAGTTTCCCCACCTCTCTTTATATATATATATATATATATATATATATATATATATATATATATATATATATATATATATATATATTTATATATGTATATATATATACATATATATGTATATATGATTATAAATTGCATTATACTACATAGAAATTTATTTGAAATGATGTCCTGTCATTACTTTGTTAATGTATCCCTCACCCGAGACGACGTAAATCTATTTCTTGATTTTATATATATATGTATGTATATATATATATATATATATATATATATATGTATATATATATATATATATATATATATACGAATGCTTTATATCATTTTGAATTTTTCTTACAAATGACCTTTCGTAATTACAAAGAATATGGGTCGCTTGGAATTGACAGAGTAAATAGAATAAATAATTAAAGTTCGTGGGCCGCAGCAGGAATCGACCCAGTGACTGATAAGGTAGCCGCTTCAATGTAGCATCGCTCTTCCCATGGAGCTAAACTCCATAATTCCCATTCGTCTTGTTCACCCACTGTTCATGTCAGCACTGTTTTTTCTCATTGCAAACAATTATATTATCAAGAAATGGATTTATAATACGACAGAAAAGATTATAAGTGTCTCATATTTTTTTGAAACTTTAATATGCAGTGAATGTATCATTGGCCTGGACAGCTTAAATAAAATAGACAATTGGAGAAAATATGTTAGCTACAGGAATCGAACCTGCGACCGATGGCAGCTGTATTAGCGTAGCCTATATAATTCTTGCATGTATGTGACAGTCGAGTTTAGATCTGAGAGCTAAAATATTCACAAAACCTATCTCATCTGATTAGCTGGGCTCTGGCTTTATACTAATATATTCTACTAATGTTTTCCTTTTCCAGATTAGTTACAAAATACGAAAAGAGACCTTGCAAATCACATCTTGCCGAAAGGCATCACTCCAGGAACAGAAATACACTAGATTATCGCGGACTTTTATACCCTATCTTCACTCTGTCTAACCTGCAGTCGCTGCACGACGACCGAGTCACTTTCGGGGGTCATTGAAGGGACCCTTACGGGAAGGGGCGCCAAATGATACAAACGTTTGGCCCACTGATGGATTTCTCATGCGTGTCACTCCGTGCGTGCTATCATCATAACGCAAAACTGGCAAACGTTGGGTTTGACAGTATCTAGAATTTGAAAAACAAACAGCATCAAAAGTTTTCCCGAGTCTTGATAATGCCCTGACACACGTATGGACAATATTTGCATTTATCATATCTCGACGTACGTTGTCTTAACTAAGAGTCCTTTGTAAAATTCCTTATCTTGTCGTATAATACAGATTTTGAAAGATAATGATAGATATGAAAAAATTACATAGATAGCTAGATGGATAGAAAAAGGTTTAGTGTATTTCCCATATTCATCGCTTGGCTAGCTTTCCGAGTCTACCCTCTGTCCATTGCTCGTTTTCATTGGGTTGGTTTCGAGCGAAAATCCCTCAGGTAGGTCAGTCGGAAACTGTGAATAATTCTGGCTAAAAATAAAAGACCCCATCCCTCGAAATCGCCCTTTTTTACACTCCCACGGCTACACAATGCATCTTGTTTCCTGTTTCACACACAGTTGTATGAGGCCCCAAAAGATTTGCATAATTGGTCCACATTCATTGTTTGGCCTTTCTAATCGCTTTTCACACCATGATGATATATAACTATCAGAGTGTATATATATATATATATATATATATATATATATATATATATATATATATATATATATATATGTATATATATATATATATATATATATATATGTATATATATATATATATATATATATATGTATATATATATATATATATATATATATATATATATATACATATATATAATGATGTACATATTTTGCTACTATTTACTTCATTTTGAGAGTTAAAAACAGGAGCATTACGCAAGGAGAATCAATTCTTATTGCAATCAACATAACAAGGCGTACATTTAGTCATGGTTTGTAGTTCTCAATGCTGAATTCATTGAAAATGTTTCTCAATAGAATTAAATTGTTTTATGAAACGAAAATCAAGTTTTATTCTATCCGTCTAGATTCTTTTTCGGAATTGATCAAGGAAATTGAAAGGCGAACTGAAATTACCATTTGGAAGAGTTGCCAAACTAGTAAGTTAATTTTTATCCCTTCTGCTCGAAATACTTAATAGCCACTGCAACCTCAGGCAATACTAATCAGACTTTACGTTTGTCCAAAATACTAATGCCGATGGAGAATGATTGCGTTAATTTTGGATTCAGAAGAAGCTTAAATCCATGTCTACTTGAGTTCTGTCCCATCGCCAGTTGGCCTGACTAAGATCTCCAATGCAATGCCAAGATGATTGACGAATAAGAGTGTTAGAAGGAGATCACCAAGGCAGAACACCCACATATAACAACTTTCGGGATCAAGCTGTAAACATAATAAACAGCTGATCCTTCTGTTGTCAACCTTGACAGAGGTTAGTGTAAAATATATAGTGTAGAGTTTGATATATACTTTAGACGCTGTATCAAGCTCATGCAACAAAAAGTTAGGCAAACCACTCACCGATAACTACTCTACAAGGCTGACATGAGTATAGCAGCAAAAAGCTTATATATATATATATATATATATATATATATATATATATATATATATATATATATATATATATATAATGGCTGAGATACCCAGAGACTCTACCAAACTGGTTTTAGCACTGATAGACGGAAAAATTCACGACCATGGTAAACTATGATAAATGGAATGCAATCATCATAGCTACACTGTAAACAGATCCCCCTTAGAGAAAAAAATTCAAAAGTACGTTTTTTTCCGAAAAATAAACTGAAAACAAATGAATTTTATAGTGTGAACCCAAACAAATAAACCCCCACAAAAAAATCGTCGATTATCCGACCT
>OY735213.1:27889831-27897600 GCA_963457665.1 Thysanoteuthis rhombus | reverse complement strand
TATATATAAATAATAGCTGAGATACCCAGAGACTCTACCAAACTGGTTTTAGCACTGATAGACGGAAAAATTCACGACCATGGTAAACTATGATGAATGGAATGTAATCATCATAGCTACACTGTAAACAGAACCCCCTTAGAGAAAAAAAATTCAAAAGTACGTTTTTTTCCGAAAAATAAACTGAAAACAAATGAATTTTATAGTGCGAGCCCAAACAAATACACCCCCACAAAAAATCGTCGATTATCCGACCTTAATTTGAGTCTTGTAGGTAAATTGTTATTTGCTGATTTCGGATATCCCTCTGTTTGTTCCTCTCTGATACCTCGCTAATTGGACCAACACACATTCTGAGGCTGACCCTCACAGACCAGTGCGCAACCTCGGGCAAACTGGCATAAGCACCGATAGGAAGAGGAATTCACATCCATGGTCATTGATAACGGATGGAGATTAAGATTGCAGATCAGCATATAGCTACAATGTAAATAGAATATTTCCTTTCTCAAAAATGACAAATTTCCGGAAGATTTGGAAGAGTAATAATTTGACTGCACATTTAATCTAAAGTGGAAAATTAAACTTTAGTACTTTAGATAATTGAGACACATCAAAAATTAAATTAGCACTAAGAGGATTAAAAAAAACCTTCCTCTGCCTGAGTTTGAATTATGTACGCCAATTTTATTTACTAAGGCTTTACCCACACGGCTGCTGAACAGTCATGATGTTGAGACTGAAAATTGCAGCCGAAAAAAAAAACAAAAAAAAAAAACACATGAGTGTGCATTTGTTTTCTGTGAGCGCGAACGGACACCCCACTGAAAACTTCGATCGTGTTTTTGTAAAATTCAACCTTGGAATGTGTGCTATCCTCATATGATGCAGATTCAAAATGTACGTATATTTTGATTTTATAGATCTAACTCTAATAATTTTTGAGGAAATCTGAGATGAAAGAAAACACAAAAAAACGTTTTTGACGGACTTGTTTTAGAGAGCACGAGCACAGACCCCATCTGAATTGAAGAACTTATTTTTGTGAAATTCAATCTTAAAATGTGTTCTGTAGGCAAATTGTGAGCTGCCAATTTCGGATATGCCCAAAGTGAGGATCCAGTTAAGCATTATAACAAAATATATGAAAATTAAATAGAACCATGCCCTTCAAAAACCTGAATGAAATTTCCTTTAGGTTCGAAGGTCGAATAGTTTGAAAAAATCTTCTCTTTGAGTTGGGAGTTTGAATTTGATCCACCATTTTCCCCAAGGCTGTAACCACGCGTCTATTGAACCACCATGACTTTGAATATAAGAATCATTGTTCAAAAAGAAATTTTAGACATAATATTGAACCCTCTTCACATGAGTAAGTTCAAATAAATGATGAAAAAAACATCCTGGATGATGCTGATTCGAAATACACATATAGTTTGATTTCATCTAATTTTGATAATTTTTCTTAAAATATTAAATAAAAAAGCAGAAAGGAAAAATATTTTTGACGGACTTGTTTTCTGAGATCGCAAAATTCGACCTAAAGGTATGTCTTACAGATAATTATGGACATACTGATTTCAGACATGTCCTTTTCTGTTCTGTGATGTACAGTTCGACATTTTAAACACACGTACTTTATGATATAAATATGACATATTAAGATGAGCGAGAATCTTAATTCAAATTAAACCTGAGTTTATCTGTCACACACATACAATGGATACATATAAAATTATTTGTTCCAACTTAATCTTTGTTCAAACTAACAGAATGATAACAAAAGAACATTCTTTACTTCAAAATAAATTAAAATTATGGAGTAGTTTTATTCATGGAGATATTGATGAATTTAGCAGGGGGTGCCGTAGCAAGAATCATGTCCTGTTTTTTAATACTCTCGAAACAGCTACGGTAAGACAGCAGACGAACTCTATAATGAAAAAATAGAATTAAAATGCAAATATGAATTGAATTACTTGCAATAAGAACGTAAAAATATATAACAAACAGTTATAAGACAACGCGTTCAACTATCACAGATCATTAAAAGTTGCTTGCGTGGAAACTTTCGGCATTACATTATGAAATATTTACACGCACACACATACACACACACACACACACACACATATATATATATATATATATATATATATATATATATATATATATATATATATATATATGCATGCACATATATACATGTGTGTATGTGTTTGGGTATATATATATAAGTATATATATATGCACTCACATATACATATATGTGCGTGTGCGTGTATGTATATATATATATATATATATATATATATATAATATATATATATATATATATATATATATATATAATGAGAGAGAGAATTCACGTACACAACAATCGTTATTAAACAGTAAATTATGCCAGTGACAAGTATCGCAGTGTCGTAATATTAGCCTCACTTTGTGACAGACACCGTTAACCTTCTCTTTTTCTGAGTTGACCCCAGTTAACCGGAGGGTAATTAGTGGCAGACGCGAGAAAAGCCGAAATCACCGATTGAATAGTGAATTGTGCTCAAGGAAAAATGGAACCGAAATTTGGAATGTTGTATTTGAGGATCAGGGGAGTAGACAGACAAGAAAATGGCCAGAGAGAGAGAGAGAGAGAGAGAGAGAGAGAGAGAGAGAGAGAGAGAGAGAAGAGAGGGGGGTGAGGGAAAATTTATAAGGGAAGAGAACAAAATAAGACTGGCTACTTCAGGATCAAATCCCACTCCGAACGCAATTATTCCAGCAATTTTCGTAGGCTTGGAGGGAAGGATGTGTGGAAGATTTTAAATTTCCTACCACAGAAAAGCAGAATTATAATGAAGATTTTTCGTAAATAAAAAGAAAATCTCAAGAATTCTAATTGAAAGAATCTGTTAAGTGACACCAGATAATTCAATCAAGCATCCCCAGCTTTTCATTCTCCCTTTATTCCTTTCTTTCTCTCTTTCCTTCTGTTGATTGATGAGCTAAGAATATCTTCTTTTACTTTCTCTCCTTATCCATCATTTTGAACTTTTCTCTTTTTAGTCTCAAGCAGGAATCTGAACTTGTCATTGTTGTTAGGTTAGGAAAATAAAGTCAACTCGATAGGAGTTTGAGGGGCAGAAAAGAAAGAAATAAAGGATACAGAAAAGAAAGAAAAAGCTGAATGACAAGGAAAGAAAGATGAAAAGAGGTTTATAAATATAGACAGGTGCCTAAACATAGCTTGGTCTGACACAAGGCTGGATGAGTGGGGGGTGCTTTCCTTGCCTGAGAGTCGGTATTCGATATCTTGGCTTTTACCTGGATGCGAAAAACGACTCCCAGCGCCAAGAAAGAAAGAAAAAAAAATACGTAATTGATTCCGACATTGAAGGAACATATTTCGTCTCTTAGTCTGCGTTTGAGCCTAAGTAAAAGTCAAGATTTCACGAAGAGTTATTTGTTTTCACAGGCAGTTGCAGGCTCCACCTATTTGAAAAATTGGTGCAATAAAATGCGACGAAGTTCCAACGAGTAAATATCTATACAACTTCCTTTACATGTGAGCGTGGGTGTGTGGGGAGTGGTAGTGACAGACACGGAAGGAGCGAAAGATCATCATCATCGTCATCATCATCAGTCTTTTAACGCCCCGTCGTTGGACATAGACCTTCTCTAGGATTTGCCACGATTCTCTATCACGGACGTTGCGGAGCCAGTATATTCTGAATTTTTCTAGTTCATATCTCCATCTTAAATTCTGTCGGCCTCGGTTTCACATGTGATCTTTGGGGATCCATGTTGTGAGTCGGGATGTCCCATCGGTTGTCATTTCATTCATGACCTGCCCATTGCCATTTAGGACCTTGACCTTTTTTCGGAGGGGTATCTCATAAGAAATTTTCCAGCCATTTTCGAAAAAACACCTAGTTTATTTCTTTAGTATTACTATTAGTAAGGCTATTGAAATTCGTGTTGTGGTCGTCATTGTTGTTAATAATAATTACTGGAATATCAACTTCATCTCTCTGATCTTATAATGAAAATAAAAAGTCTTTTTTTACGTATACGAGTAACGGTAGGAGTTATTTTTTTATCAGCAAAATTGTTACCTTTCGTTGGAAGAATGTATTGTTAACGACAGAGAGACAGGAAAAACATCATATGGGCCATTACAAAGTATTGACGTGGGGGATGGACACTCCATTATTTAATTTTATGAAATATATTGAATACTATTTGCTTTTCTGTGTTATTAAATTCGAAGTTTCTGCGTGTGTGTTCCATTATTGAAAAATAATCGCACATGCATACTTGCACGCATACACGCAGGCACACACACACACACACACACACACACACGCGCACATGCACGCACATACACACGTACATACACACACGATAAATGGTCCTTTAATCGCACGGAAGCAAAACTGAAATCTTTGTTCACCCCCGCTCCAATTTTTCAAAAATACGGATCCATTTTCCGCCTTCTTCCAGTTTCCTCGTTAATTCAAATACTCATCCGGTATTATATCACGTGACATTATTCACTGAAAGAGACGACTTTATCAATATTGTTTCATTCAAAATTACTACTTTGACATTGCCAAAAGGTGAAACGTGTTAGTATAATAAACTTGATTTAAATACTACTCTCTACTTCGATTCAAGGGGAAGTAATTCTATTCTCCTCAAGACATGATATAAAGATTGAATTTACAAATTGGAAACAATATTTACCGACAAAATATAACTTAGAACTCAGCTTTTAGTATAAAGAGTACTCCTACAGATGATTCTTTTACAAAATAATCATTATCAAAAAACTATTTAACTGCTTCCAAGAGATAAACACCAACCGGATCTGACGGGTCTGATATATATATATATTTTATATATATATATATATATATATATATATATATATATATATATATATATATATATATATATATATATATATATATATATATATATACTGTAGCCTTATTTGAAATTTTGACTTAGATCATTTCTGTTATCTATTTAATTGTTTCCCTTTTCAGCCAAAGTTTATCCCAGTGCTCGTCTCTGAAATTTGGCAAAATGAGTAACGAGAGATTTTGTCACCGTCAGCTGCGGCTGAGGCAGGAAATACAACGGTGAAGCCCATGACTCAAGATATTAAGGGTGAGATGGGTATTCAAACTTGCATCGCATGACTTAATATCCTCTATAATATTGACCATTGCCAGCTTTATAAATCTGGTGGGAAAATAATAAGGAACCTGCTGGCCAAGAAGGCCCAGTGAAAGCAAGAGACCATATATATATATATATATATTATTGTGTCATCCACAGACAGCTTTCTCGTTTTATTACAATTCTTTGGTGTGGTTATAGACTATCCATTATTCCGTCCAGTACCACGAAGTAGGATCGAAACCTTCGCTTCAGACCCAAAGACTAGCATCTTGACTCTGCCCCACGAAGAAGTAGACGGTCAGTAAGGTTGAATTTAAGCGATAGATTTACGAATGCATATATTCCCCATCCACCAGAGTGCTCTATTCCTAGATTGGAAGAGCATTAAATAAACTTATATAGACATGCATATGTAGGAGGGACATGTAGATCCGTTAGAATGTTGTGGAGAAGTTAATAATATGGAAAAAATGACTTGAGACTCGGTATGTCTCAATTTTTTTTCAATCAGAAAGTGTACGACAGGTGAAACGTACGTAAGCTATTACACCCTTAAATAGATAAAAAAATGTATCAAGTAGTCTCAAGCCTTTTTCTTTTTCTAAATTATCAACCTTCCTACAAAACACACACACACACACACACACACACACACACACACATATTTATACATATATATACATATATATATATATATATATATTTATATATATATATAGAGAGAGAGAGTTTTTTATGTATATATGTAGATTGGTTTAGTGACCGTTAGTGTATGTGTGTATGTAGCGTGTGTAGGTGTGTGTTGTTGCAGGTGTGTTGTTGAGTGGGGTGTCTGCATTGATATATTCTGTGAGTATATATCTTCCCATTTGACGTTAGACAACGAGAGTAAAACAGTCCCTTGAAACACATAACGGAAATAAATTCAATCCAGTTTCCGAATTTTAGCGTCCACACCACCACCATCATCATCATCATCATCCTGTTAGCGTCTGTCGTTGGAAACAGACCTCCTCCAAAGTACGCCAAATCTCTCATCATTGACATCACAGAGCCAATACTTTCTGAATTTATCTAGATTGTCACGTCATCATACTCTCTGTCGGCCATAATTTCAAATAGGGATCCACGTGGTGAGTTTAGATGTCCAGTGGTTGTCTGACATTCTTGAAACATTGCCATTTGAGTTTTGTAACAGTTTTTATGATGTCTCGGACTCCTGTCTTTTCTCTGATGTACTGTGCTGTTTTATGATTTCTTTGTGTGAGGTTGAGCATGACCCTCTCATGTGAACGTTGCATGGTTCTCAGTTTGAGGGTCAATCTTTTGGTTAGGTTCCATGTTTCACCTTCATGGGTGACTATCCGAAAGATACATTGGATTTATTCCCTTCTTTTTTAGGACTAGTGGGAAGTCTGTTATATTCAACACGCACACACATGGAATTTGAGTTATACATGGAAACACAACCAGATGTCAGAAGTCCTGGTGTATTCTTACCTCCTTATATGTCCACGAGCAGAGTAGATGCACTTATGTGCGAGTGATTAATTTGTAATATATCTATATACTTATCTCATCCTTTTCATCCTCTTTCTCCCGATCTCTATTTGAATAGATAAAGGGGGGGGGTAGATAGATATAATACTTATCGTGATTATGCAATAGATACAAACACTTGTTATGAATGGTTTTCAAAGAATTAAAAAAAGAAAAAAGATATGAGTCCGGTTTGTCACACGATAGAAACATCATTTGGCAGCATTTCGTGTTGGGGTGGAGGATATTCAATGAAAAAGTTGAAAAAATGGATGATCAATTTATAACTTACTTCTCTTGTCTTTTGTTGGGCGGTGATCACCGAAGAAGTCCGAATTTTCGAAAAAAAAACAAAAACAAAACAACAAGACTAGCACGATTGGTACCGGACATAGACTAAATGACCACTTTAGAATAATCTTTCATTGCAAATTACATTAGAGATGATAAATGTTTAAAAATTTCCAGTCTTCTGATTCAACTGATGCAGTCTGTACGCGCAATAGATTGCAACTTGAAAACGGGAGAAACCCACGTTGATGATGACTACGTTGATTCGGACAGTCTTGGTTTCCAGCTTAAAGCTCAACGAGAAAAAAAGCTCTGAAAGACCTGGAAAATGTTTCAACTTCTAATGTGAGATTCAGCACAAATCTCACATCATTATCAATCTTTTAACGTCCGTCGTTGGACATAGACCTTCCCCAGGATTCACCATATTTATCGATCATTGGTGTCGTGGAGCCAGTATGTCCTGAATTTGTCTAGTTCATCTCTGCATCTTGTGTTCTGTCGACCTCAGTTTCTTATGTGATCTCTGGAGATCAATGTTGTGAGACGTGATGTCCATCGGTCGTCTTACTAATGACGGATTGGAAGAGAATGGACTTTTTTTTCTGTGCCAGGAAGTTGGCCAATGATTTCGCTGCGTGATAACACCTGCCCTTGCGTTGTAAATGCAACTGACAAGTGTGGAAGTCCCAAAGGCCATAAAAATCAGTATTTGAAATCCTGGCTATTACGCGGACTCGAACACTGACTGCTGG
>OY735213.1:27842331-27884831 GCA_963457665.1 Thysanoteuthis rhombus | reverse complement strand
GGGAGGAGAATAGGCTAGTTATGTATTGTTACTTTAAAAGCAAGCCTTCAGTGCGATCTTATAGGGAGCGTATGCTCCAAATATGGAGGGAAAAATCTGATGTGGAAGTATCGAACCAACGCCTTGCTGACCAAGTAAAGCAAATTCAAAAGAAGAAATGGCTGTCTGAGACTGAACTACTAGAGATTCGCATTAATGTAGAGAGAGGTTCAGGTGACACATCTGAAGAATGCCCCCCCAGCACAATTAGTACCAATAACAAAACTAGAATAACTCCCCATGAGACCCCCACAGTAAGCTATGTATCAGAGGGTGATGACGAGGCACCAACGGAAGAAGAGAACACCAAAATACAAGCTTTGAAAGAGATCATGCGAGGAGAGAAAACAACACTCCCCTCCCTAAGAGACAAAGACAGAAAGAAAGTCGGAGAAGTGACCGAGCAGGTCAACTGCCTCTTACAGCACATAGAAACAAACACCCTCCTAGACCTTAACAACCTAATTTACGCTGGGGCGAAAATGGTAGCACAAAGCTTTACAACACAAGATAGGAACCCGAGCAATAATAGGGAAGGGAAACCCAACTGGGAGAGAAGGTTACAAAGGCAGATCTCCCAACTACAGAGAGATGAAGCACTGCTTAGAAATACACCACACACAGACAGACCACGAGTAAGACTTTATAACAAATACAAGGTAACGCAAAAAGGCATCGCAACTGTAGTCGAAGAGTTACACCAGAAAAGACTAGCTAAAGAGGCAAGACTAAAAAGATACAGACTAAGAACGGCCCAATACACACAAAACCGCACATTCCAAAACAATGAGAAAAAGTTTTACCGAGATTTAAATGGGGAAAGAAGGCAGGACATGAAACCAGATGCCACAGAGGCCAAGAACTATTGGAATAGCATATGGGGGCACCCAAAAAGACATAACGTAACACCGCAATGGTTAGGAAACATGAGAAAAGAACTAGGAGATATAGACAAGGGAGAACCAATAGTACTGAATGAAACCACATTGAAACATACTCTTAGGAAAGTAGCCAACTGGAAAGCACCGGGTCCCGACGGGATCCATGGGTATTGGTTCAAAAAATTTACCACGTTACACGGCAGACTCACTCACCTACTCCAAAATTGTCTGAATGAAGGCAAAGCACCAGAATGGATGACTAAAGGCAGAACCACCCTCATCCAAAAAGACCCGGGAAAGGGGAACATAGCAAGCAACTATAGACCAATCACTTGCCTACCACTTATGTGGAAAATCCTGACCGGGCAAATAGCAGAGAGAATATACATGTCAATGGATAGAAGGGGGCTACTACCAGAAGAACAGAAAGGGTGTAGGATAGGAACCAAAGGGGCAAACGATTTACTCTACATAGACCAGATGATCTTAAAAGAAGTAAGGAAAAGGAGAAAGAATATCGCAATGGGATGGATAGATTACAAAAAGGCATACGATATGATTCCACATAGCTGGATACTCGAATGCCTTAGAATGTTCAAAATTAGCGAACCGGTGGTTAAATTCATTGGTAATTCTATGGAAGACTGGAAAGTAGATTTGACAGCCGCAGGGGACAAACTAGCCGAGGTAGGGATAAAAAGGGGGATCTTCCAAGGGGACTCGTTGTCCCCACTATTATTTGTTCTAACAATGATACCGCTTAACAGAATCCTGAAAAACAGCAAAGGATACCACTTCTCTAAAACAAAAGGAAAGGTCAATCACTTAATGTACATGGACGACATTAAATTGTTTGCGAAAAACAGGGGAGAGCTTGAGACTCTGTTCAACGAAGTAAGGGAATATAGTGAGGACATAGGAATGGAGTTTGGGATAGAAAAATGCGCAATCATGGTAATGCACAAAGGAAGGCTTTCAATGACTGAGGGAATTGAACTTCCGGACAACAACAAGATTAGGGCATTGACTGCACAAGACCGATACAAGTACCTAGGTGTCCTTGAATGTGACACGATAAAACGGGAAGAGATGAAGGAGAAAATTAAGAGGGAATACCTTAGAAGGATAAGGAAAATATTAGAAACCAAATTAAATAGCAGAAATCTAATAAAAGGAATGAACACCTGGGCTGTGTCAGTAGTTAGGTATACAGGACCATTCCTAGGATGGACAAAGGAAGAGCTCCAATCAATGGATAGGCGAACAAGGAAACTTATGACGATGCATAAAGCATTACACCCTAGGGATGATACAGATAGACTATACGTTAAGAGAAAAGAAGGTGGTAGGGGGCTCATCAGCATAGAAGATTGTGTCCAGAGAGCTAAAGTAGTCCTAGATAAATATGTGCAAACAAATAGTGAAGAAATCATAAAGAGCGCGAGGGATAGTGCAACAAACAAAGTAGAAAGCAATGGAACGGTACAGCAAACTAGAAAAGAAAAGTGGGAAGGAAAAAAATTGTACGGCGAGTTTAAAAGACAGATAAAAGATATAGCAGACGAGAAATCATGGACGTGGTTACGAAAGGGAAACCTTAAGAGAGAAACAGAATCGCTCATCATGGCAGCCCAAAACAAAAGCATAAGGACAAACTACATAAAAGCTAAAATCGACAGAACACAGGCAAACAGCAAATGCCGCATGTGCGGTGAAAGAGATGAGACAGTAAACCACATAACTAGTGAATGTAGTCAACTCGCCCAGAAGGAGTATAAGCATAGACACGATAGAGTAGCAACGATGATACACTGGGAACTAAGTAAACAAATGGGATTCAACCATGGGGAAAAGTGGTATCAGCACAAGCCAGAGGCAGTTTTGGAGAATGACAACCACAAACTACTGTGGGACTTTGACATCCAAACTGACCACCTCATCCAGGCAAGAAGGCCGGACTTAGTAATAGTAGACAAAAAAAGGAAGGCCTGCCAAATAGTAGACGTGGCTGTGCCTGCAGACCATAGAGTAAAAAAGAAGGAGGCTGAAAAAAGGGAAAAATACCAGGACCTAGCAAGGGAGTTAAAGAAAATGTGGAACATGAAAACCAGGGTAGTACCGGTCATAGTGGGAGCACTAGGAACTGTCCCCAAAACGCTGAAGGAGAGACTGGAGGAGATCGGGATTAGGGGGAGGATAGAGACCGTACAGACCACAGCACTACTGGGAACTGCACGGGTACTGAGGAAGGTGCTAGAGATATAAGTACTGCAACGAATTGTAGCTCTGTCATGATATGCGAAAGAGGGAGGAGACGTTAGCTGAAGACCTGAGGAGACTTATTGTCACTCAGCCCTCAGCGATAACCACTGGGCAACCGGTGTGAAACTGTAAATCGCAGAATTACTGCGACCTGCTAGTACTAGGAGAGGAGGGCTGGAGACTTGAGGAGACTTGCTGTCACTCAAACTCCAGCGGTTACCACCAGGCAACTGGTGTGAGATTCCTAAATAATAATAATAATAATAATAATAATAATAATCACATTTATCTCATTCTTTTCACGGACTAACTAAGTGTTGTGCAAAACGACTAAGTGCACATGACACTATGGAGATTCTTGATGATTCATATGAAATTCAAGTGAATCGTGTACACCCAACCTACCCGAATAAACCTACCGAATTCGTGGAAAGTAGCGTCACAAATATGGCTGGGCCGCACCTACTGAATTGTTACGGAATCATCACTCACATCGCGCATCTAAATAATGTCGCTTTTGTTCAAAGGTGCGACACCGGAAGTTGATCTACATCTGTATTCATATCTACCATTTGTATGTACTCATTGAATTTTTCACACTAGCATTAACTGGTTGCTCTCACTGCAGATCAAGTGACAGAATGTCTCATCAATATTTAAGCCTTATTTTCAATGTCTATTATTATTATTATTATTATTATTATTATTATTATTATTATTATTATTATTATTATTATTATTATTATTATTATTATTATTATTATTATTATTATTTGCATTTGCATTTGCATTTGCATTTGCATTTTTGCACCGGTTACCCTGTGGTTTTTGCGAAAGGCTGAGTGATAGTAAGTCTCCTCTCCCTCGCCTATCATAGCAACGTTATGGTTCGTACCCCCACTATCTTGTCGTTTTTTTGTTTATTATTATTATTATTATTATTATTATTATTATTATTATTATTATTATTGACTGAAAATTCCCGGATCATTCATCAAGTCATGCTGCTCACCCTATGCCTCTATCTTCTCATTCTCTCCCTTATCCCTTCCTTCCTATCTTCGTTGTCGGTCCATGATTTTATCTAAATAAGATAGAAACATGGATTAGTTTATTAAGTTAAGATTTCCGTATCCTTTCAGTAAACCCTCTATCTTTTTTTCTGACCTCTTTCTCTCTACTTTCTTATTGAGCTACCTGACTTTCATTTTTCCCGTCTCTCTTTTCACTCCCTTAGTGAAGTATCTAACCACTTTTCCTCCCTTCTTTTTTTCCTAAATAAAATACGGAATATTTTAAATAGAATTTTGAACGTGTGTCCATTTCCAACGTGTTTGTAAGAGGCTTTCGCTGGAGATCAACAGCCAACACGTCTTTTCAATGCTCCAGCATTTTCCTCAGTATTCTCATTGATTCTAGTCTTGCTGTTGTCCCGGTGGTATCAATTCTTCATCGTATTTCCAACTCTTCAAATCGTTTCCATCAAAATCGGATATAATACTGAGGAAGGTTTATTGCAAATAGTTTTACAATAGAAATGCACTGAAATCAGGAAAACAGTAGTTTTCTGTGGTCAAAGATTAGGTGAGCGTTACTAGCTCAATAGGGCTATCATATGTATGATACAAATAGGTTGTTGATGATGTTACAGAAATACATTGAAAATCATTGAGAAATAGATTGTCAGTAGTCAGTAATTAAGATAAACATTACTGACGGAATAGGGCTATAATATACCGTATGGATCAGATTAAAAGTTCCTTTCGACGTTTCCTGAAGGCTACTGAATGTGACTGACACTTGAAGAAAGCCACGGATACAGCGTCTGAAACGTTGTTCTAAAGACAACAAAAATGAGAAAACCACACTAAAGGAATCACTGTACAAAAACCATTCAAGGATTCTCCCTGTGTTAGCAGTGAAATCCAGGACAATATTGGTACAAAAGTTCCTAGCACAATCTTTTACACACTGTTCGAGAAATTTTTGAAGTATCTTTAAAGTTTATTCGGCTCTTTATTGTCTCAGCAATCATTAAATCATGGGCAGTCTTTACCATCTAATCTGGTAAGTCCAACGGAGAAAAAAGTTATTTGTGTTAGCTGGGATCGAAAGGATATTATTTATTAGGAATTACTTGAACCCGGGCAAACTGTTACCAAAACAACAACAGCTGTGTAATGCCGTGGTGAGGAATTGGCATGTCTGAATGACGCATTGTAAGACAAAAATTTCCCCGGTTATACTTGGATGACATTACGAATATACACGAATGAGGGATTTTTCTTAGAATTCCGGAAACTACTGCATCAACATGATGTTACACAATCATGAAAACCATAGCAATGGGTTTTATTCGTCTCGTATTGCTTGGTGTGCACTTGTGATCATCTCAATGTATTTCTAAATCTGAACGTGTGCAAATCACTGCATCAAACGGAATAAATGGATCTAGCGTTTTGTACAGGTTGAGCACCACTTATCCGAAACCCCGAAAACCAAAATGATTCCAAATCCGGAACTTTTAAAAATCCAATGTAACGTCATGAATGGATTGTTCCACACCGGATCCCGACGTATGAAGATTCAAAGTCGAGGAACTCACTCGATTTACAAGACAATTCACTCTTTTCTGATTACAATAAAAGCTTGGTTATCACTCTGTAATTCTTCAGAAAGGTTAAACTATAGTTGCATCATAAACGGCAAAAAACCAAACGAGATCCAATCGAAATAAGTTATTGTCACAGCCATACCTTCATACATTAGTCATCGTATTTTTGTTCATTCTGTTATTTATACGAAAGAATTGTTGAAAGATATATAAAAAGACTGCTGTACCCCTATGAGTAATCGCAACGAGAAAAAGTAAGAGTGTCTATGTTTATCTCTTTATGCGTACACAAATATTTGAAAATCCAGAATTACCTGAAATCAGAAATACTTCGGACATTTCGGATAAGGGGTACTCAACCTTAATATTGAGTTAGTCTTGAAAGCCGGAGGACCCATAGGGTCTGTACTTCCAAAAATCAAAACAGGGATTATTGTGAAATGGGTAAAATATAAACTGCCTATTGTCAGTACAAACTGTCACATTAGTAGGATTTTTTACTTTTTTTCTTATTTTTTTTTTTTACATATCTTCTTTCAGTTGGGAGTAGTTTTATTTGTATTTGATTCACATATCAATTCTCTTTTTGTCGTCTTCACCCTCATCCTACACCCTAGTATTTCTTTGACCCCTGTTACGTAAAGCAGGATGGAAGAGTCTTGTTTGAGACACCGACGGCGTTAACAACTTAGGGATGTTGACTCATCCACTTCTAAATAAGCTCTTTTGTGTTCCTGTGGGAGAGAAAGAGAAAGAGAAAGAGAGATTGAGAGAGACAGAGAGAGAGAGAGAGAGAGAGGGAGAGGTGAATTCAGCAGGTAAGGATGCCAGATAGGTGCATGTTACCTGAGCGATGATGGTATATTGAGCAATGACATACGCAACGAACTCTTAACTGCGTGAGTCACGCAATTTTTTTTTTTAAAGAAAGACGAATGAACAAGTGTTTGAGAGAAACAACGAAGATACAGGATTCTTTTTTTTTTCTAAATGTTGTATAGGTATTCCCTAATTTTTTAATTGTTCACCTTTGTCAGTACTAAAACAGGCAAAAAGCAAAAAAATAGCGTTACAGAGGCAGTGCACACCCTCTTCCTTATGTTCAGTCTTTTGTAACTCCCGCCCCATTCCAACTTCCGGCGACATATCATCAACACTATTTTTTGGGAGAGGGGTCTCGGTACGCTCGACAATTTTTCCCCTACATGAATTAATGATAATTACACTTTCGATTGATACAGTTTCGACTTATGTAATGTTTACATAGCTGTGTGTTACTTTGGGGTTGCAGGTTAGATCTCTAATAAAGTGTAAATACTTCCTTTCCTGCTTTTTTTTTTGCTCTCGCATCTACGTCATTTGGGAAGAAAATTGTTCTTAGGGAAAACACGCCGAATATACACACGGGCTTCACTCGCTTGTCCTAAGTAGAACGTTACTATGTAATCTTTCGTAAGCAGAAATGGCCTAAAGTGAAGAAGCAATTATCATTATTGTTTGCAGAAATTTTTTTAGTGTATCCAGATCCCAAAATTTGGTAGTCGGTTAATGCAAAAGTTTTCAGCATCTTTAGTGACACAATCTTTCATTTATATAAATTCATAGCATCAATATAGTTATTATTCACTATGTTCCTTAGTTTTTTTGTAACCTTACTCCACCTTCCAGCTAAATTGTATATTTCATCGTGAATGAACGATTCTGGTCTTCAATTCGATGAGTTTTTCAATGATTTTTTAAATACTTTTAACTTGCTGCAACCGGTGACCAGACGAATTTTGCATGGTGTGATAATCTGGAGGTAACTGGTCCGAAGAATAGTCTGTATGAGAAAGAACTTGCCATCACATTTCCTTGATTGTTTGCAACGTCAGGAGTTGTTATGTAACCTGATCAAAAGCCTTTTTTTCTTTTGATGCGTCATCGAAACGAATTTATTGATTCGCTTTCAATTTCTCTGAAAGATTAAATGCTCTTTATGCTGCATCTTCCTCCAAAATTTTTTTTTTCTCCAATTAATCATTTTTCAAGGATATTTCTGAATATTTTTTGCTTTATTAACAGTAACGGAAGTAGGCAGTTCGAAGAACAAGGAAATGTTGAGACCTGATTTGAATCGTTTAACAGAGCATGTGAGGAATTAAGTGATCTGGAGAGATATACAAAGAGAGAGAGGGGGGGAATAGATAAAGTGAGATAGACAGCATTCGTAATAAAGAAAGATATCTGTTATCTTAATGAGGAAGGGGGGGATAATAAAACGGTGAAAGGTAAGATGTTGTTTCTTTTTTACATCACACGTCATATTATTCTTTTCTTTTTCTTTTTTTAAATCCATATCCGAGATTTTAAAATATGGAATATCAAGAACGAAGATAAGAAGGGGGAGAGGAAGACAGAGAAAAAGAAAGCAGACTAAACAGTGTTTACAACTAATGTATACACTTCATACATCTATTTATAACTTTTTCCTTTGCAAATGAATCATAAAGCATTTCAGACGTTATTTTTCCTTCTACTTTTCATGCAATGATCATTTATTCTTATCTTGGGTGTTTTAACACTGATTAACTTGGAAAATCAAGTGGAAACAAATATATTTTGATATCATTGATATTTTTTTTACTGAAGCAAATATCAACAAATGTTGCCAAGACAGGTTTTGAGTAATGTCAGTTCTTTTCCTTATTAATTTCTCGAAGACAATAACCCACGTCAAATGCTGTTGAGACTGCTGATAGTCCTTGGGGACGTCCGAGGGACATTTTCAACTCTCGCTCTCATGAAGGCCCCAAGATTCGACAACATGAAACTCTGCCGTAACTTTTGAACATAACATTGTGGCCTCCTGTGGTCTTGCTACGTTACTCAATATATTGCTATAGATATACACACAAGTGGATATATATATTCATATTCATTTATATGTACATGTACATCTTCACGAATTAATGAATATATATTTATATATATATATATATATATATATATATATATATATATATATATATATACACACACACACATACACACACAGTATATGCGGTACAAATCAGGTTAGCAGTATAACATATAATTATATATCAATAATATAACGCCACTTCTGAAATGTATTGGATTTATTTCACAGAGTGCTCGATACATACAACATTTTACTCATGGAGTTGAGTTGTTTTAGAGTAGAGCTGGAAATAAATAGTAGGTTGTGGATTCGCTACACAAACTAGCTCATGTTTCGGCCCTCTCTTGCCTGAAGAGGCCTATATATATATATATATATATATATATATATATATATATATATATATATATATATATATATATATATATATATATATATATGTATATATATATGTATGTATGTATATAAAACCATATAATGAGTTTATCTGCAATAAATTTCTGTTCGTTCCTTTGATCTCAAATAGGATTATCTTATTTGTTGATTTACTTTCCTATTATGGCATAACAATAAATATATGCCATAGATTAGGATACTTGAATTATTGAAAATAAATTCGTGCAGATCACTATACAAAATACTCCATTCATTTCATATATATATACGTGTATGTGTGTGTGTGTGTGTGTGTGTGTGTTTGTATTTGTGTAATTTAAAGTTAGTAAGACTTACCTTATTTCAAGACCTCTAATAATACCCCTCTCCTGAATTTTCAATGCATTTCTTTGGCAAGATCATTTACAATGTACTTTCATAGTAAATTTGTTTGTAGTGCATTTATATTATACACAAGATCTCTTTATTCTGTCAGTAATACTAGCATTAATTCCTGGCCACTGACCAGCCTTTTCTTCCTTATTCAATGCGTTTATATAGAAATATCATTAGTAAAACCTTTACGTTATACATCTAATCCCCCTATTATGTCAGTTACACTTACCGTAACTCCTAAACTCTGACAATACTTTTCTTCCTGAGTTTCATTTTATTTCTATAGCAAAACAATTTACAATCAATTTGCATCATAAAATCATCAGCAATGCGTTAACCTCAACTTGGATTCTTGAACCCAGACAATTCACTTATTTCTTATACTAAATGTATTGAATACAAATTGGTTGTTGAAACTTCCTAAACCTAATTGTAGGTCGAAAATTGCAATCTTTTCCTCACCGACAGAAATACTTAGTTTGCCTGAGCTTGTACAGAAAATGGCTGAAGCCAAATGTGTGAAATGATAGATCAGCGGGAAAAGACACTGGACAGCAAAAACCCGAATGTAAACCGGGTTAAAATGCAGTCGGTGCTAAAGTAAAACAGGGATGATTATTTCATTTAACACCGAGTCTTAGATGAAGGGTCTACAACTAATGCATTCTCCCGATAGTCACCTACGAAACATGAGAACTTAACCAAGAGACAGACCCTAAAATTGAGAAATATGTGAACATGTGAATGTGAACATGAAAGAATCATGCTCAACATCACATGGAGAGTGGAGAGATCACAAGGCAGCACAGTATATTTGGCAAAAACGAAAGTCTGAGACATCAAAGAATCCATCAGGAAATTCAAATGACAATGGATTAGTCATGTTGTAAGAACGGCAGACAACCGATGGACATCCCCACCCACGATATGGATCCTTATGGATCATATGCAGAACCGAATCCGACAGAATATGAGATGGTGAGACGAACTGGACAGGTTCTGTAAGTATTGGCTCGGCGACCTCCACAGTGGAGCGGTGTGGCGAATCCTGGGAAGGTCAATGTCCAACGACGGACCATAAAAGACTGATGATGATGATGATGATGATGATGATGATGATGATGATGATGATGATGATGATGATGATGATGATGGAATATTTCCCCTAGATATGTAAGCATTAGAATGAACGGAAATTTTGATATCTTTTTTTTTTTTTTTCTGAAAAACAACCCGTGATATCACGGGTTATATAAACGGCTAGTCATAATGCTAGAATCGTAATTTTACAACAACTAATATTGATGCTGCTAAAACTAATTCATAGTAGTAGATTATTAGAAGAATATTCCAGCACATAGGCTCAACAAAATCTACACCCCCCCCCCCCGTACAAATAGTGAGGATATGCAATAGTTTACCTAATGATATATTGAGCTGGAAAATATGTGAATTTTTCTAGATCAGAATTGATAATTATTGGGATAAACAGAGATTCTATACAAGTAGATATTCACAACAAACATCTGGAAGTCAGAGGAATCATAAAATGATTACAGAAGTCTAGAGTAAAAGATTTAGTGTGAAACCTGTTCGAGAAAACATCCCTAAGCCAAGCTAAAATATTAAACAAAAGACGGTAACTGAAGCTGAAAATGCTTGAGATTTTCCCCAGTTGGAAATCGTATCCGATGTTGTTTACCGTTTTAATCGTGATGTAAGTGTCGGTTCATCCCGTGCCAATAGCATATTGTGATACTTGACAGATTCTACATGTTAACTGATCGCAGATCAACGATACCAAAGAATGTATTTTACATATATTCAGCACGAATATGGACATTGATCTCCCGAGATCCTTTTTCAGGAATTTCACGTCCTTTCTTTTTTGTTCGTCTTCAAACTTACAGCCTCGAAAGGTTGATTTTCGTGTCAAACGTGTGAACGCCTAACTTCATGCATGATTGCCACCAGACGACTATCATCCAGTCCTGTTCTTGAAAGTTAATAAGGGCGGGTTTCATTAATACTTCGGTATAATGAGCTGGAATCGCTAAAGTGCAGAGTCTCAGGTGTTATCGCGAGGAAATTTAGCTTGCGCTAAATATTCAACGCAGGGTTTTTATGCAAGGGGATATTAACAGTGCAGACGTAGTTCAATTTCAGCTCGTAATCCAGTAGATCGTCGGAATGCCATGCTAAGCATTATCCCTTCATAGAATTTCTCGGGACAACTCGAATTATTTGACGGCGCTGTTCTCCTCGCCAAGAACTTGGTTGCATGGTTGAACCAGTCTACCTTAGAGACTTCATTCCAGGTGTTGGGATTAGAGTTGTCCATTTTCAAGTCTGGTTGCCAACTAAGAGTATAGAGTCCAGTCTACCCTATTATTTACTCATAGCAGGAGACCAAAGCTAGAAAGACAAGTCCGTCCTGCTATCTCTCCATAGCATGGGCTAGTTGTGAATGCGTGCCTTTTCCGAGGGTATTAGTACGAAATGATCACCTACTGCCCCAGCTGGAACCTGAACTCAGTTTTCTGATTCCATTTTCTGGTTTTGTTAACCGATAGGCCACTCCGTCAAGTGTAAACACAGCCTCATAAAATACGAACATGCAAAGAGCTACGTTATAGTTCATATAATTTAACCATGCAAGAAAATACTTTTCTAACATCATTTATTCACAGCCTCTCCCGAACGAGTCACCCTTGGACCGAGCTCTCTGGCTCAAATAGGGTTCTAAAAGTATTTTATTTTACTTTTATTGTATAGTATGGGTTATAAAAGATTTCCCTGTGTAATCAGTGAAAAAGCAACACTTCTACTAGTAAATAAAAACCAAACCAAACTCAGGATGTAAACAATTTTTTTAAAGTAATCAATATTTCTTCGAGCTCTAAATGTAATAATATAATGGCAGCAGCAGTCCCTAATGCATAGTAATGCTTGTAGAAGGTACCGAGTGTTCGCTGCTGAAAATTAGAGCAGATATCCAAGTAAGATAATGGACTGCCTTCATAACCTTCTTATATAAAGTAAAGTCGTAATTTATCTACATGTTTTACGGCATCTTTGTTTTTGAGGGTTCGGAATTCGATATGCACAAAATGTTGTATATAATTTTACCACTACTCTAAAAGCTGATCGGAAATGATGCGCAGCAAATACTGGCTGACTGACGCTGACTAAGCAGTGAGTGTATCTGCAATGACCAATCAAATAGAATTACTATCAGTACCAAATAAAGGAAGGAAATTATCATTAAAACACAAGAAAGATTCGGCCCAAATAAATGGACCCCTCGGTCTATGCATTTTTGTCTACGAGTTGGGTCTGCGAGTGGGGTCTGGAATAGACTACAGAGAATTTCTCTCAATTTTATTTTGTTTTCATCATTTCATTTCCCCCACTGATTCCCATGCTAAATATAGTATGCGTCTCACGAGCTGCAAATGTCAGTATCTCTGCCCACTCTCTCTCTGTCAGTCTGTTGGTCCCACTCTCTTTCTCTCTATGTTTGCAGGTGTAAGCAATCGTCATCATTATAAATATATATATATATATATATATATATATATATATATATATATATACGGCACTCATTCTCTTTATTCATTTACGTGATCTGCAATTAAATTTGATACCCGATTAATTCCGGTGCCGAACGAAATATATCTCCAAATAATCTTTCTCTACAATTATCGAATATATATATATATATATATATATATATATATATATATATATATATATATACACACACACAAACACACACACACACACACACACACACATATATATATATATATATATGTCAGCAGCAGCCATGATGAATTCACAACTGGACAATAGCCTCTCTTATCTGCTTCCTTTTCCTACTGTGTTTACTGTCCCATAGGCATCAATTGGTTATCTTTTTGCTCCATCTGTTGTCACTTCTTCTTGCTAAGTGCCCAACCATCTCCATCTTTATCGCTTAATTAGTTGTATAATATCTTTCACCGTGGTTGGTCTATTGATCCATATTGACCTCTTTTCAATGTCTTAGATTTATCCCTAGCCATGCTCTCTCCGTGTCTCTCTGTGCAATTCTATTTTAGTTTACAGATGGTTTTGCTAATCCCGCATCCGTAAGTCACAACTGATATCATGCAAAGATTGAATACTTTACGCTTTAAGCCAATTGACAAGTTGCTTTCCAGTATGTCTTTACTTATAGCATATGATTTCCGACCGATCCTGATAAACGGTTTCATTTTGCTTTCATAGTCTTCCTCTAATTTCATTCGTTGACTCAGGGAAACATGTTGATCAACCTTTTCTGAAACCCCGCCCTCTATTCTTATGGTCTTCTCGGAGGATATTTGTTATTCATATCGTTATTTTGCTTTTATTTTTATTCTGTTCAATTTTCAAACCCACCTTTTTACTTCCCCAACTTAGACCATTCGACATAATGTGTAATGTTTTGCTTCCGTCGTCATTGATACATCGCAGCGAATCTCAAGTTGTTCAGATATCATTCTTCTGTCTATTCCTCTCCACTCCCAGTCACTTTTTCCGAGAGACACTTCCAAGGCTTGCTGTGAATAGTTTTGTTGATATAGTATCCCCATGTCTTACTCCTTTTCCTATCTTTATATTGTCTGTATCTTTGTGTAATATAATTATTGTAGTGCCATTTTCGCATATTGTCTGAATGACTTGTATATAATTTTCTTTAACCCTTTGTTCTTACATTGAGTGAACGACTGTTGAATGGAATGCTTTTTCGTAATGTACAAAAGAGAAAAACTAGTCGTTTGTTACATTCTCATGACTTTTCGATTTCTTGATTTATTGTGTTAGTGGTTATTGTGTGTAGGTGGTATATAGCCATTCCTTGAGATTTATTGTTCATCTACAGTGTCCAAGAATCTGTTTGCTAGTGTTTCTTTGAATAGTTTATAAGTGTTAGGTGATAGGTTTTGTGAAGTAGAATCTTAATTCATAGACATACGTTTTGAAGAGCTTTTCTTTCTCGTATGCATTCTGTGAATAACTGGGTAATAGGTGGTTTCTCCTGCCTCTTCTAGAAGGTCTATCATTATGCCATTCTTGACAAGGGCTTCACTGAGTTTCATATTTCGTACTTCAAACTTGGTCTTCTGTAATGTCTGTGATATCACAGGTGTCTATCGGAACTACAGTTGATGGTATTCTTATTTTTGAAGTGAACAAGTTTTCATTGTATTCTCAAGTTTTTCTTGATAACTTGTCTTTGCATTTAATGATTTCGTTGTTTCTGTTCTTAATTGATAACATCTATTGTTTGCCGGCATGATTCACGTGCCTTTAACTTTTCCATTTTTTTATAGACCCTGATATCATCCTTATTTTTTCTTCCTTTTCTTTTTCTTTCGGTTTTTTTTATTAATCAGTTCGTTTAGTTCTGCTCATTTTGGCCATGTGCCAGGTTAAGCTAACCTTGGTGAATTGTTGGGTGCCTTGCCGTAGGGTAATGGTTCGCGAACAATCTGTTACTACTTTGTGACTTCCACCCACGCAGGATGTCTCAACCTTGACACTTTGTTCCTGGCTAAACTAAGCTCAGTAAACGTGGGTAGCTGTTTGGGAGGGTTTAACACTACTCTGGTTATACAAGACTAGTTTGCAAACCGTTTCTCCACACCAGGAAGGCACAGAGCAACAAGAGCAGGGTTCCATGTTCGGATCAAATTCACCTCATTAGTGTGTGGTTTGACAAAACTAGCTCGTTTACTATCGCTCAGTACCTGGCTAGGACAGGACAGGACAAGAAGAGAAGGGCTCCCTGTGTGAATCGAACTCAGTACTTCGATGAGGCTAGTTTGTTATCCATTGCTCTACGCTCAGCACCAGTGCTGGTATGGGTATTGATTGGCAGGTACAAAAACAAACCTTGTACACAGGAATCGTGACACTTATCTTGTGTTTTGTTTGAATGAAAAAATCATGATATTGATCCGTTTTTTTGTTGTTTTTCTTTGGTTTGCGTTTACATGCCAATGTGTCATACGTGGACAATCATGGATAATACCACTTTCCGAGCTATAAGATATCACAAACCCTGGATTTGATACCGGAAAACTCTCCTGTAATCAATATCTGTTTAACACGTATATATTTTCAACTGAAGTTTTGAAAACAGCGTGTGACAGAATTACATGCATGTAAAAAGATCTTCGTTAAGATCCGGTTTGAAAACCTGAGTAATTTTTCATGAGAATATATTACTATTTTTTTTTACTATAAATTGAATGAGTAAAAAATATTACTTATACAGATGTAAAAAAATTCTTATCTTATTTAAAATTTCACTTATTTTAATACTATAAATTTGAAAAAAAAATGAATATTGCTTATTCTGTTTCAAATATCCATCATTTTATTTATCAAAAAAAATAGGAGCTTAGTAGTTTGATAAAAGAATAGGATGAAATGATGAACGTTTATCGGGATGGGTGGCAGGAAGAGAGGGAGGAGACCGAAAATTATGTAGTTTATTGATAAAACATTACTTACATAATTTAAGATATTTGTTTTATCTAGAGAGAAAATGAGGTTCGATAGTTTACTGAATAAGTATGAAGAGAGAGGGACAAAGAGAGTTGGATAGTCTTATAAGAGGGTGGGATAAAAGTAGAGGAAAGAAAGTTAGTTAGTTTACTGAGGGGGGAAGGAAGGTAGATGGAGAGAAAAGAGAGTCAGGTAATTCAATAAGAGAGTTGGAAGAGATTAGGCAGAAAATAAACATGGGCAGTATACTGAACGGACAAGGAACTTTTCGTATATGAACTAATCTATGTTCGTATGACAATTAGATAAAATCATGGATCAGAGAATTCAAGTGTTACTCGACTTCTGCCATTTTTGATGGATTTTATTGTCTTTGTTTATAATGAGTAGATGTGGTTTCATGGACTACATTGGGTGATTCGTTTGAATTTCAAAGTCACGACCAATTTTTTCTCTCAAAGACAACTTCTGATTCGTGCCTACACCATAGGCTTACATGGTTGGATCCTATCCATTTGCACTGTTCTTAATGGATCACTGCTCCAACACAGTCATGTCTCTTTCATACTTCTTATGAAAGAATTTACTACATTCACTTATCACATTATTGGCAGATTCATCTCTCTTTTCATGCAAGTGACACTTGTTATTGTGATGGTTTTGTCTTGCAGGGAAATTCACATCTTCGTCTTTTTTTTCTAGGAAAACCTCTAGTTAGTGCATAGACCGTAAATATCAGCATATTAATTAGGTTAAATTCAAGTTTATTCCAAAATTCGCTGGAATAGTCGTCTCACCCAAATAAGGCAGCACTTTGTCCATCAGAATGTCAAATTCAAAGGGTCTAAACTAAAGGGTCTAAGACTAATATGATCCATCAATGAGAATTCTATATGCGTAAAAATTCGACTTATACACCGATATATACGGTACAATTTCCTTGCATAATTTGCACAATTTTCTAGCAGATCTCTGTTATTACTCATTCATGCCCTTTTTTTCATTTCCTTCTGAGCGAATTTACTATATTCACTCGATGCATGATTAACAGATGCACCTATGTCTCTACACAAGGCATATATATTATTGAACTGGCTTTTGTCGATTTTTTGGTTTTATCTAGTCTCTTGTCTATTTTACAAAGTAATATGAGCTGCAGTCTCTCGTTTTCCTGGCTTGGTATAGACTACACGAGTGTCAACCTGACAGCGGAATGACATTTGCCCATGTTTCTAAATTCGTTAGATAGCTATGTTCCCTATCAAAAGTGTCTCTCATTGTAATGGAAAAAAAAAACTCATAGTGAGTCCCCAAGTCCCAAGCATGGCACTGATGTCATTGTGATAGATTTATAAATTGAGACACCGTCTTCACGAAATGCAGCTCGATTTTTTTAAACTCCCAGTTGCTTTTTTAAGAATCTTTCTTCCATTTACTTCCTTTACAAAACCTTTCAAAAGAGAAACTCGCATTACAATCCGTTGGATCAGTTTACTTTACCGGCGACCATATTGAATGATGCGTCACTAACAGGGAATGGCAGTCATTAGTGTCATGCTATAATATTAGGTTAGGTTTGGTAAATAAGAAGAGAGAGGAATAGGGAAATAAGAAGAGGTAGAAAAAGAAGCAATAGAGAGAGGTAGAGGAAAGAGTAGAAGAAAGAGAAGAGGAAGAAGAAGAAGGAGGAGGAAGGGGGAAGAGGAAGAAAGTTCAAAAAGTGGATTTCTTTTAAGCAAGACTTCCATAACCCTCGAATTCTGATTCACGAAATTCCTGTGTTCAGGCAAAAATGACTGAAATCCATGTAAATATTACGGGGCTTATCTTTGTTTCACGTTTCCGTTGGTGGAAACCAAGCCATTGTATATGAAAGAGTAAGCACATACCTGACTGAAAGGTGAATTAGTATCATTACACATGCATTTTTAAACTGACAATCAAGCAACAACGCCCGAGATCATAGATAACAATCGATAGATATATCCAAATATAAATAGAAATCTCACCCCCCTCCCTCCCCCTCTCTATCTCTCTCTCTATATATATATATAATCTACGAAGCTTAACATTTTTATACACTATGGATGTAAAGTGTTTTCTATTTATGCCTATTCGATGAATCATTTCAAAACAGCTGTCAATGTAATTCATGTAAGATTTTGAAAGGGTTTTATGTTTTACGCAAAACTAGATATTTAAATTCTGTATTTGATTTTTTTTTTCTCGTGGGGATCATCAATTGTTCACCTCGTGACAGTTTCGGAAATTTAAAGACAAAACTGTTTTTAACATGGCTGCTCAGTAGTGTTGATCAAACACCCAAACTTTGTTTTTGTTATTCGTGGGTTGTATCATAATACAATTCGTTACTTTATACAACGTATAATCGTAATGCATTTTACATGAATGTCATTTTACACTACCCATGATGGAATATCCCACCATATATATATATATATATATATATAATACTGTTGTGTCATCCACAGACAGCTGTTTCGTTGTATTACAACTCTTCAGTGTGGCTATAGACAATCCATTATCCCATCCAGTACCACGAGGCAGGATTGAAACCTTCGTTTCAGACCCGGGGGCCGGTATTCTATCACTGAGCTACGGAACTGGATGTGTGTGTGCGTGTATGTGTGATCGAAGAGACAATTCGGAAAGCCGAAGTTGATGTTAAGAATGAGATTTCTTTATTCAATTTAACATGTTGCTTTTGTCAGAAATCTTCAAAAATGTATGAGTATACAGAATGGTGTTTACATTTGTAAATCCCAAGCCCAGATATGAGAGGGTATTGGGAAGGTGCTGTCCACTTAAGAAAAAAATTAAATCTAATGGTTTATAAGTGCCTAACGGGGATATAATGAATGTATTAGATTAAAGGTATGATTATGAAAGGCAGAGTTGATATGTATGACATTTAGAAACTATTCTGAAAAATTCAGAAGTTGCTACCCACAAATAAACCACCTACATGCATCATAAATCAACTATTCAAAAAGTCATCAGAGTACAACAAAAAAACATTGCTTGGCCTTTGTAGATTACGGGAAAGAATTCAACTCAGTAGAACACACGACAGTCTTCAATTCAATGTTATAACAAGGAGTAAACGAGAATTACATACATGTCATTGAGAACATACATGAAAATGTCACGGCAATAATCAGACTACGAAAAGATGGAAACAAGACAGAAATTGCAAAAGAAGTAAGACAGATCTATTTAAAGCAAGCCTTCGAGAAAGTGATTCGATGTGTGAAAGGAATAAGCGTAGACCAAGAATATTTGAACCACTTGATATACAATGATGACGTTTCCAAAACGTTTCCAAAACGCCAAAAGCATCGGAAGAAGTACAATGTTTTTTGATCTAAATAGGGAGAGTAAAAAAGTTGGTTTAAAGATAAACAAAACGGAGATAGAACTAATGTTCAACAAATAATCCGTATAGGAGTAGCAGATTAGGATTTAAAGAGCTTGAAGAATATATTTATTTAAGTCAGATAATAAAGTTAAAGGAGGACTATGAAAGCAAAATAAAACAATGCAAGAGGAAATCATTTGATATGAATAGAGATATATTAAAGAACACCTTACCAATGTGCATAACACCAGCATATGTATATATATATATATATCCCATAGCACAAAGACTAAGAGCTTTTCACATGATGAGGGCCCAAGAATACACTGGTCGATATGTGTGACCAATATTCACCGCTAATATATATACATTTAAATCACTCCACCAAGTAATCTCATTATTTGTCACTTTTTATCTCTTTGGATAACACCTTTTATATATTAATGTAAGTGTGTTTTTGCGTGAGTCAGTTGATCTATTCAGCTATCTGTAACCTGTCTGTCTGTCTGTCCGTCTGCCTGTCTATCAAGCAAGTACTGGCTTGTTCTCTTCTCTTTCTCGTTTTCCTCCTGCGTGGGGAAATATGACCCATGTGGCTGTGAATGTACGAAAAATTCCGGTAGTAAAGATTGATGGTTAAAAATAGTAATGTAAATCCTGTCTCCTTCCGAATTTGAAAAAAAAAAAAAAAAGTCAGCTCAAATTGCGCCATCACAATGAATAAGCATAAATACCAACTCTGACTTTGTAACTTTCCATCAAATGTGTTTTGTCAACTAATTATTTTCGCGAAGTCGTTTGTTTCCTGTAAAAAAAGCACTCCTGACCGCTCGTGCCAGGGTGAAAATCAGCGGCAAGAGATGTAAGCACTCGTGTCAAGGAGACCGGAACAATGTAGAAGAGACGAAAATGTAAACGGACGGAAAGGACCAAGCGTAATAGAAATCAGCTGCAAATTAATAATACTCATACACACATACACGCGTACATATATATATATATATATATATATATATATATATATATATATATATATATATATATATATATATGTGTACTTTGGAGAGTGAGACAGACTCGGGAGTGAAGTTTTTGGTGGTAAGGTTTATTAATCCTTATATGTCAATAGTCCATACATGTTTCGGGATTTCTCCCATCATCAGTGGTGCGTGTTGTGTGAGTGTGAATTAAAATGTACCATGTGGAACCAGAATCCACTGCCAGCGGCTATGCATTGTGGGTAGGTTTTGTTGTCAGGGCTATATATATATATATAATTATGAATACGTTTCATAATTTTGCATTCACACGGTGGATGTATCATTTGGCCTAAACAATGTAAATAGAATTTTTTTCAAATCAAAGAAAATGGGACTGCTGCAGGAATAGAAGCTGCAACCAATAGGTAGCCGCTTTGATATAGTGTTGCTCCTTCCATCGAGCTGAAAAGTTCGGTGGAAAGTCCAAAATGACTGCTTCATCTCCAAATTTTATCTAGTTTATTCACTGTCCTTATCTGCTGTATTGTTTCTCAATGTGTACAATTCTATTATTAAAAAATGGATATGTATTCCAACAGATATATATATATATATGTATGTGTGTGTGTGTGTGCATGTGTGTGTGTATGCGTGTGTGAGCGTGAGTATGTTTGTGCGTGTGACCATCATTAGCTGTTATAAGCCCACTGCTGAACAAAGGCCTTTCTCATTTTCTTCCATGATGACAGCGATTGCGCTACCCTATGCTATGTGTTATCGACAAACATTCCCGTCTCATTTTCCATCTTGTGTATGGTCCTTACCTACTGCGTTTACTGTCCTATTGGGACTAATCGATTATCCTCCATCTATCCTCATATCTTCTCAATTTTGTTGCTCAATTATTTGTATAATATCCTGCACTCTAGTCCTTCGTCTGAACCATGTTGATCTTTTCCTATTTCTCAGAATTATCCCTTATATTGCTCTTTCCATGATTCTCTCTGAGATTGTAAGCCCAGAAACTATATATACATATATATATTTATTTGTGTATATATATATATATATATATATATATATATATATATATATATATATATATATATAAACCAATTCAAATGATGCAACAAAAGTTCAACTCTCTCTGATGTAAAAAATGTTGAATTTGTTCAGAAAACGATACTCGTTATTAGCAATGTCAAAAATCCACGATGAAATTTTTTATGATCATTAAGTTAAGGGGCGAATTTTGAAAAGATCCCTTCAAAGGGAGAATTCAAAGTAATTCCTATATAAATTGAAGGACTTCAACGTGTGTATAGACAGGCATGAGCAGATCGCGTCCCAACAAGTTCCTTTCAGTCTGAATTAAGAAAAGCTTTGTTTCGACAGTCATACTTTGTTAAGCTGACTCCTTCGGGGTAATTGTGGTTACTCACTGTGAGACACAGACTGCATCCACCTTCATTTTCTTTGACATTATCAGTAGTATAGGCTGCATCATGCCCTAAATTGAAATTGGTCTACTTGCGTCAAAACCATGCCTATTAAAGGTACAGAAACCTTCAATATTAACAAATTATATCTCTTTATACATAGGATCTGCCAAAAAAAGCAATTACATAAGTGAATCTTTCAATTCTAGTATTATTTTCAGAGGAAAAAACAAAACAAAACAAAACGAAAACGCCATTATTATCAACGTAATAGCTTACTAACGTAATATCCAGAACTTACCGCAGCCCAGTCTTTTGACCCCGGGACAATATTACAAAGAAATCCAAATTCGAATAGACGCTCAGGAAACTCGTGGTTATAGCAAGATGGCCTGTCGGTCGCAGTGGTTGAGGCGAAAAGCTGCGGGGTCAAGAGGTCTGGAGTCCTGTAAAAGCGGATGTTGTCTGTGTCTCACAAAGAGTGACCACAATTATGCTGAGGGGTCAGTTTAACTAAGTAAGACAGCCAATACAATGCTTTTCTCACTCTAGGCTGTAAGTAATATGATTGAACACCATCTGATCAATACACACACACATACACACACACATATATGTATATATATATATTGTTCCATCATCTCAACGCAACAGCTATGTATTAAGAAAAGGATATACGATCCGACAGAATAATGAATTGTGTTATATCATATAGAAACTCTTCTTTGAAATGATCTCCAGCCATTACACGATTAATACATCACTTGGCTTAGACAACGTAAATAGAATAAATAGGTTCGATTCCAACATCAACCCAATTTTCTTTAATTGTTTATTTATTAGAGATCATGTCAAATAAGAGTTTCTATACAACATAACGCAATTTATAATCGTTCTGTCGTATCATATATCCATTTCTTTATATATATATATCCTAAAGTTCACAATACATTCAACATTAAACATTAAGTTGAATAGAGCTGAAAATATGAAGTAAGAATTTGCTACACAAACATCTTTATGTGTCTGCTCTGTTTGGGCTTCTTTAGGTGAATGATTCGATTTATTTTAGTTCCCTATTTAAGACATTAGGAGAGTGTCTATTTTCCTGGGTGGAGCACCCCCCCCCCCATTTGTTCTATCGTTACTTATGTATCTTTGCTATTTTCTTTTCCTTGTTTAGTTGTTAGGTATTGCTTACTTTGTTTCCCTTTGTGGCGATAAATTACTGTTCGATAGTCATGAATTAATAAGATATGCTGTAGGCACTTCATCAGGGTGTTTTTAAAACATCAGCTCTTTGCAGTATATTTCCTTTCTATCTATCTATCTATCTATCTATCTATCTATCTATCTATATATATATATATATATATATATATATATATATATATATATATATATATATATATATATATATAATTTAGTTTCATACTGTACAGAAGTGCATATTATACTTGATTTTTTAATTACCAAAATGGTTAAGAAAATGGCCCCCAGGGTTACAATTGTACTTCCGGCATTAACAAACGCAGCTCTTCGCTATTTGTCCGCTAAATCGAGGGTTTATGCATGCATATCTTCCGTTTTGATGGCCGAGATGTACGTGAATGTGCTCACGTAGACCTCGTAAATTAATTTCAAGTGGTCCTTTGTATTTCAAAGGGCGCGTGAAAGTATTTATTTGTATGGTAGCACAAAATAGTAATAATTATATCTTCCGTTTTGCTGTACTCTGCCATTCCATCCAAAGTCAAAAACTCTTCTATACAGTTCATCACTTGAGATTCAAAACAATTTATTTTGGCGAAGGATCATCCTTCAAGATAATGTAAACGAGCAAAGCAGTTAACTGCATTGATAGAAATGTTTGTGGCATTTTTTTTTGACAAAATTTCAAAATATTTTGAATATCTAAAATTCATAGCATCATTATTCAGCTATTAAAGTATTTTTTATACATTTCTGTTATCTTGCACCATCTTTCAGTTAAATTGTTCATTCAATCATAAGAAGAAAAAAATGTGGTTTTGATTCAAAGAATTCTTCGAAGAATATTCCGATATAATGAAATCCTTGAGACCAACGACTAGAAAACGAGCGTTGCTTGGAGCAGAATGAGTATTGGTATGAAAGCTAGAGGTCTGGAGAACAAACTGCATGTGGAGGGACTTCCCATTCCATCTTCGTCTCGGCCGCATTCATAAGTCGGAGACGGGTATTGTAATACAGCAAAATTACTGGTCAACATCCTTTCCCAGGAAAACACCTTTTCTGTTCCAATTCGTCATTCCAAACAAGCCAATTGCTCACTGTTATGTTGCCCAGCATTAATTTGTCCAGATTCCAGCAACAGAGAGTTTACCCCGAATCTAACTTCACGTGGAGATTAACTTTCCCCCAGTAGATTTCATTTAGATTCAGATATTGAAGGCTGTCTCGAACAAGCTATACAAGCTTCTATGATTGTTTAATTGAAAAATGACTTTTTTCCGTGTCGAGAAAAAAATAAAAGAGATATAATTGTTTTGACATTGACTGATGTTCGTTTCCGTAAGTTCATGTGTGAACGAAGTACTACAGCTTACTGATACCCCAAGCATAGGAAAAGCTGAATTAATTTCAAAGACATTTCTAAGATTTCTCTGACATTGTTCCTGATAGTACTTGGAACTCTTGCACCATCCTAATGATCTAACGATGAAGGACTTGGCCTTGGTCTATACTTTCTTACATCACACCTAGATTTATGAATGATTGCATGTCATTTTATTTAGTGTCACGATAGAAATGCATTGAAAATCGAAGAGAAAGGGATTGTCAGTGGTCAGGAATTAATGTAAATGTTACTTGGCTATTATCAGGTTGATGAAAAAATAGTTGTTTTTTTTTGTTATTTCAAACTTTTTTGTTTATTGTAGAATAAAGTATCATTCAACTATGTTCATGAAATATGCCATTTTAAGAGTGTGAATTTCACTCTATTTGTTCAAGCTGAGCGTTTTCTTTCCATTATGTTTTGTGGATTATTTGAGAATGTCAAATCAAAGATGGAAAAAAAGCAAATTTGATCAATTTACTGTTTGAATTGAGAATCGGATGTAAACTGCTCGCAATATCAACCAAGTATTTGTCCAGTGAACCGTTAACAAACGTACTGCTCAACATTAGTTCTAGAAATTTCCAAACGGTGACGAGAACTTTGAAGATATGGATGTCCTCCTGTGATTGATGATATCCAATTGGGGGCAGAGGAACTAAACGTTGACCATTCAACAGTTGCTCGACGTTTGTATCAAATTGGGAGAGCAAAAAAGCTCAACATATTGCACGAATGACCCTGCAGAAACTGAATGAACGAGGATAAGAAACTCTACCTCAGATAGCTTATTCGCCAAACCTATCTCTGACCGAATATCACTTTTTCAAGCATTTTCATCTCTTCTTGTCATAAGCAGCTCAAAACGCTCTCGAAGAATCCATCGGTTCCAGACACCAGAGTAATATCCTTACGGGGTAACTGGATTTGTTTCTAGTTGGCAAAAATGTGTAGATCTCGATGGTTCTTAATTTGATTTATCAATTTTATTCTAAACCGAGCAATACTTTAAAGTTGATGGTGAGAAAATGCAGTTATGTTTGCATTGATCTGATATAGGTATTATGTAAATGCATTGCTTATGATTTTAAGATAGAAATCGGTGAGGAGGTATCGTAATTTGTCAGGAATTTCTGCAAATCTTCTTGTCGATTTTTAGACTGTTATTATGCACCGTGGAAATTTGAGAAATTGTGTTTGTTTGAATGTTCGAATAGCTGAAAACTAATGTTTACTGATTGACTATTGAGAGTTCTCCCAGAACTTCTTACCTTCCTTCATGAAGTCATATATTTATTTCTATGAAAGCAAGCCGTAAATTCAACAGGAAAATAATTTTTACCAAAAGCAACGATAAGGAGTAAAACACAGAGTAATTGATACATGAAAAATTTTCAACCAAAACTGTTGGCATAGGTTTCCTTTATTTTTCAAGTTGGTCTGGCTTGCTGGCAGACTATCTATGTATGTATCACGTGTATAGACTGTAATAATGGAGCTTGAGGGCTGAAAAACAAATATCTACTCCTAATTATATCTAGAAATTTATTTTTGCTTTTTTTCAAATCCCATGAAATAGCTTTTCAGTCGGTATTTCAATTTACAATGTAAGTTTACGCTAAATTGGTCACTTCATTTGCATCTGAAATAATTCACATTTGATATTTGCAAATTCAAACGTTTTCAGTGATCACTGCCCGATAAGAGGCGAAAGAAGTAACGTATTCATTGATCGCCCTGTTTTTCCAATTTTGTAATTGATCACCCTCAACGAAGCGTGTTGCCAAAAGACGCTGGGCACGTAATGGTATCTATTGACCAGCTTTTTAAAAACATTCATTATTTGTTTTTTCTTTTTTTGTATTTGATTTAATGACGATTTTCCGTCTCTCCATAATGCGTAATCATGTTTAATAAATGCAAGATGCTATTTCGAGAAACATTCCCGAAGATTCACAAGAGAAATCGCTCTCACTCCAGACACCAACAATTGACCTGCTTGTTTGGATTTCCGAATTAATTTGAAAAACACCTGTCGTGATTATTTTTTTTTTCTTGAAGCAGGTTAATGTAAACATTCATAAAAGAAAAGAAGCCACGCTATGTCCTTCGGAATAATTTGATAAATAATTTGGAAACACTGAAATCAGGACACTTTCCCCGTCAGACATTGTTGATCAGTAGAAGAGAGTAAAACTGATGGCTATCAAGGATGAGGCACAAACTCACAGAGTATGTACTCTTGTATTGGTCAATATAGTGTATGATTCGATACTTAATTTCTGTACACTAAAATATTACTGTCTGAATTCATGAGATTAGAAAACACCTTTGGAGGTGCGATTGGCGCAGCTGTAGCAGTGTGTACAGTGTAATCGGTAATTCGAGTTCAAACTACGGTGGGGGCTGCTAATGTTCACTTTACATTTTTGCCCTTGTTAAATGCTTGAATCAATCTGTTCTTTTTACTATAGGTGAAATAGCTGAGAAGATTGGGCTCTCTCGCATTGGGAATGCAACCAGTCTAAGAGAAGGACAACAGATTCTCAAATCAGGGAATGGGTCCCCTTTAGTGACCAATTAGACGTCCTCTGGGGCGCTCCAACTGCCAAGCCAATGCCAAACGTATCAATCCCTGCTCTCCTCTGGACTATATCAGCAAGGCCGAGAGGGGGATTCGAATGACTGACCATCCCTTGATCTCCATACGCTTCGCCCAAGCATGCCCCTTGAAGGACGTTCCATTATCAGTAAAGACGGAAGGGAAGCCATTACATTAGTTATAACCAATATTTCAGATTAATATACTCGGACTAGCGTCTACGTCTTGCTTGTCATAGTGACAACGTTTCAGCTATTTCTGAAATCGGGTAAAATCATTATAAAGGAATAATCTAATCGGATGTGTGTGTGCACCTTAGTCGTTACAGTTATTACATTTTGGCTATTTCCAAGATGAAGAATTATTATTATCACAGATTATTTTATTCAGACAAGTGTCTTCGTTTTGTTTATAACTTCTTTTCGTGTCTAAGAATTAATCTTTCTTTTGTTCATATTCTTCTATCAAGAGGGCAATGAAAAGAGCAATGTTAGGAATAACTCGTACAAATAGAAAAAGATAAACGTGGATCCGTGTGCACAACAGAGTGAAAGATGTCATAGAAATAATTGATCTAAAAAAAATCGAGACTGGCTGGTTACGTAACAAGAAAGAAAGATACTAGCTGGATCAATAGGTTAATCATTTGGTCCTCAGAGGATAGCGAATGCAGTAGGAGAAGACCAGATATGAGATGAGAGCCAGCAAAACAAATTCACCTCAAGACTGAAGAAACCTATTACGCCAGTATTGGTTGATGGTTTATAATATTTGCTAGAATTGCGTATCTATTTCTAGGTACATCCCTCGTTCAGGCTAAATATCGCTCTGCACCAATCGGCTCATATAAATCTGTGCACGTATCTATTGATTTGTTCTGCTAATTTCATAAATATGCAATTTTCATATATTCGTACATGCTCAAACACACACACACACACACATATATATATATATATACAGGATGGACGTATTTGGTTCGATAGAATGAATTTTAAATTGCGTTATATGATATAGAAACTTAATCGAAATGATATCCCGTAGTTACACGGTAAAGATAGCATTCAATTTAGATAACGTAAGTAGAATAACAATGATAGAAAATGGGGATATTGTAGGAATCGAACCTGCGACCAGTAAGGTTGCTGCTTCGACTTAGCGTTGCTTTTACCATTGAGCTAAAGAGCCATCAGTAATGCAAATAACTGTTTCAATTCTAAATTTCAATTTTTGTACATTCACTATGTAATAATGGGAGACCATTTCAAATAAAAGTTTCAATACAATATGACACAATTAAGAATCATTCTGTCGGATCATGTATCTATTTCTTATTTTATATATATATATATATATATATATATATATATCCATTATCCCAACCAAGTACCACGAGGTAGGATTGAAACCTTCGCTTCAGACCCGGAGGCTGGTATCCTACCGCTGGGCGGTCATTAAGGCTGAATTTAAGCAATATATTCTATTTTTGCTTAAATCCCCCATGCACCAGAATGCTCTATTCCTATGGAAGAGCATTGCATAATGCTCACAGTGCCATGAGGCAGGATTGAAACCTCCGCTTCAGACCCGGAGGCCGGAACTGGACGGTCAGTAAGGCTGAATTTAAAAAGTACAAATCAGTAATTCACTATGCAATATGTCGTACAAGAAGTGCTTGATACAAAAACATTGAGTTAGAGAAGCCTCAAAACGTAGGAACATATTTATGCAGCGAATCTATTATTTCTCCATACATGTATATATATAAACTGAGAGAACTTTACACTGTGTTCTGTGACCCTTTATTCTTTTTAAAAGTAATCTATTGAGCATTAGAAAAGAAATTAATCAACTTTATATCTTATTTTTTATAGCAATTTTAAAAAGTAGTATTGTTGAACTTATAGATGTATATATATATATATATATATATATATATATATATATATATATATATATATATATATATATATATCATGTATGAATTTAAATAAAGTATTTACAAAATTAGACATACAAATTAGTAGATACATAGACAGATTTAGATGAGCTGATTGGTGCAGACTTTTTTTTTGAGTTTTATCAGTTTTTTAGAGATTCTGCCTGGCTGCACCAATTGCGTTAGAGGGCTGAAAATTTCAACATTCAGTCCTTATTATGAATAGAAAAATTTTTTTTTCCAAGTCCCTGAATTGATTTTCAGCGGGAAGTTCAATTTACAATGTGACTACATACCAAAGTAATACAAAAGTTTGTGTCAAAGACATGATGAGTAATTCATTCATTGATCACTCCTTATTATCTCTTTTTTTAATTCATCAACCCAAACACAGTATGCTGCGAAAAGAAGTTGATTACGTTACGTAGTTTTTTTGTTGAATTACAATCAAGACATTCAGTTTTTAAGACCAAGTGCCCTTCCCAAATGAAAAGCTTTCAGATCATCTTATTTTTAACAAAATCGATTTATTTTAGTACATTTTCTTGCATAACAGAAATGAACCGCTTGTAAATCGGCATAGGTACATACATAAGAATAAATGTTTATTTTTGAGTGAGCGTGTGTGCGAAGGCGTGCGCATGCACTGTGTTGTTCATCATTCCTTCCGTGTGGGCAGCGAGCGTCGATTTGCCAGTTTAAACGGATTCCGGTTCATAACACAGTGACATCTACCAGTCTCAAAATAAACCTTGCCTTTCCGCAGGTTTTTCTTTTTCTTTTACTTTCCTGTCCATTGTTTTTGTCTTACACGAGTGGCCTCTTCCGACGTGTATTTTGAGCTGCAAATGGTGGCAGTCCTTTCACTGACCCGGCGCTATTTGTGCATGCCTCTGCGATTCGCGACTGCCGGGCATTGCATCAATCATCAGCGGGTTGGGGACAATTTGGAATATCTTGATAATGCCTTCCTCTCCTTCCTTTCTCTCTTTTTTTTCTTCCTTTCTTCTTTTCTTTCCTTTGATAGTTTCCTTCCTTTCTTTCTTTCTCCTTATTTTCTTTCTCTCAGTCTTTCCGTTTTCTTTCTTTCTTTTTTTCCTTTCTTTCTCTCCCCTGTCTTTTTATTGATTCGTTTTCTTTTATTCTTTCTTTTTTCTTTGTTTTCTTTCTTTCTTAATTTCTTACTATCCGTTTTTTTTTCTTTCTTTCTTTCGTCTATTTCCTCCTGTTTTCTTTCCACGGACTCATTTTTTCTTTCTTTCCACTCATTCATTTTGGTCCTTCTTTTCTTTCTTTCCATGGGGGGGGGGAGGTCGTTTCATCATACGCATCGGTCACAGAACTGCCCCATGTCTCGGAAACTCTTCGGATAGACACGTTCAATTTTCCCCATCCGATGAGACGTGTTTTGAAGATTCACTTGAATTTGGAAAGACGATCTGATTGTCACGCTTTGCGAATCCTAATAACATGTTTTTCATCCATCTAGATAGCTCATTATTTCCTGGTGTATTACGTATGCTGTATGTAATAGTTTTAGTAGTGTTCAATCATTCGGACACCGATTAAAAGATTTCCTAATCTCTGCAGACAGACTTGGAATTCGTATGCATTCATCCGAGTCTTTCGGTTTGTCCACAAAATGTCGTCAAAAGTTCTCAATCAATTTCAATGAAATTTCATGGAATGTTGGGCCGAGAACAACGAAGAAAAAGATGAATTTTTTTAGCGGATCCAGGATCCCCCCTTGCTCCAAATCGTAGTTATATATCCAGACAATAGACATTCTGAAAAGAGTTCTAGATGAATTTCAAATGTTCTGGTCTTTATCTTATTTCTTTATTCTAGGCTTTAAAACCAAGAATAAAGGAGTTTTTCATGTTGGTTTTCTACCGTGATCGTCTAGCAGTTGTACGCCCCTCATGCTGACACTGTGATTAGCATATTTCGGATCCTGGACACTATTTTATTTTGCTATTATTTAAAAAACATTTTTATATATGCCAATGGTATTTGGATATATACGCACATGCATACACTGGCACACACACACACACACACACACACACACATACACATATATACACACACACACACACACACATGTATATATATATATATATATATATATATATATATATATATATATATATATATATATATATATATATATATATATGTATATGTATATGTATATATATATATCATCTCTGCCAACGAAGTTGATGCAGAAGAGGTGATAAAATTTTGGAGTAGATCCAGCAATATTTTTCTCCCCTAAATCGTAGCTACGTATCCATACAATATGAATTCTGCAAAAGTCTTTAGAAATGAAATTAAGCCAGCGCGTTCCACTGCGACTGTTAGGTGTGACTGTCTAGCTAGAGATTCTTTTGTGATAACCACTTTTCATTTACGGTAGTACAGCTTAAATGACAACACGTTAAAAATGCTAAAAATGGCAAAACATGATGTTTAAAAAATAAAAGTAGGATGATTTGTGCAAAGTAGAATCGGATCAAAGTGTTGATAATTTAAAAAAAAAACATGCTTATGTCAGTCCGTGAAACCCTCAAAAGAAAAAGAAATCAAGCGAAGAATCACTTCAGGTTGGTTGACTCAACCTTCAAAAAAAGAAAATCCCATTTGACCAGAAAATAAGCATATGCTATCAATGCGTCGTTTCGATTGTCACTTATGGAGCTGAAACATAAAACGTCACCAAAATATTGGCCTTCAAACTGAGTACCATGCAACGTGCACAAAAAAAGATGTATGCTAATCATAACCTGGAAGGATCGTAAGACAACACAATGTATAAAAAGAAAAATAAGAGTCAGAGATATCATAGAATCCAAATGAAAAATCATATGGCAATGAGCTGGTCTTGTTGCAATAATGTCGTATAACTGCAGGACATCACTACTTACAATGTGAATCCTCAGAGATCATATGCGAAATTGTTGCCCATAGACAATCAGATGGCGTGACGACCTAGCCAGGTTAGAAAAAAACTGGCTCTGCGACGCCCATGAAAGAGATGTTTAAGGGAAGGTTTATGTTCAATAATAGACGCTAAAATGCTGACGATGATGATGATGATGAATGTGCTAACGAGCTTAACTAACGCCACACAATTTGAGGCTCTTTTCTATACGACTTAATCCAGAAACACAAGTTCTTTACAAATAATCCCCTAACAGCAAATTTCACAAACAAGCACGATGTGTTGGGGGGCTTTTTTTTTTTTAAGTTAGAAAAGCTTTTTTGGTTTTATTTTCATCTTTGTCTTTGTGCACCAACACCCACCATGAATGTATCTGTTTAAAATTTCATCAATGTGGGAATTTTACTCGACTGGGCTAAATCTTGTATGATTCTGAGGGATGATCCTGCCGTGAAAATCGGCGTTGGGCTTTATCTGGATTTGGATATCCGCTTCAGATACACGAACAATCGAAGCGGGCTGGCTGGTAAGAAGATCTGTTTGGAGGTCAATAGATATGTCAGAACATCTTATTAGAGCTGGATAAATACCAGGGGTAGATAAAAGCAAATATCTGTGAACCATGAATGAAATAAGCGCTGATGACAATGCAAAAATGGTTGTCCCCTATTTTGCTCCATGCCCCTACAATAATTACAGACCTCAATATTTTTGTCGGCGGGCGTTTTCTCCACTTTTATAGCTTTTTTTTTCTCTTTGTGTACATTCCTGGCATTGTCCAAATTAGTTCTTCTATTCTAGACGCTTGCAAAATTGTCTGTGACGTGAGTAATTACTAAAAGTAGTTAAGATATCGCTATTGTCGTTGTGTTCGTTCTATTTTCCTTCGTTTTATTACCCTTTGAGTTTTTATGCCAGTAGAAACTAGTGACTGCCACTAGACACCGAGAGACAGTAAGCTTTCTCGGTACTTTTGCACTCTCCTCCAGGATTCGAGCCGATCTCAATAAAACCATTTTTGAATCATGATTCGTTTTCTAATGGTGCCCTAGAAGAGTTCAAGCCTCTGGCGGGGCTAGTTTGTTAAATGCACTCATGAGGAAGAGTTTAATCTCTACGCACGTGGCTTTTGATGTAAAATTGGACTCTGCCGAAATGTGCCCCGGCTTCATCATCAGTCTTTTAACGTCCGTCGTTGGACATAGACCTTCCCCAGGATCCGCCACATTTCTCAATCATGGGCGTTGCAGAGCCAGTATTTTCTGATTTTGTCAAGTTCATCTTATTTTTTGTCGGTCTCGGTTTCGCATGTGGTCTCTGGGGATCCATGTTGTTAGTCGTGATGTCCATTGGTTGTCTTTCATTCTTGCAACATGATCAGCCCATTGCAATTTGAGTTTTCTAATGGATTTTATGATGTCTCGGACCCCCGTTTTCTTTTTGATATATTGTGCTGTCTTGTGATCTCTCCATGTGAGGTTGAGCACGATTCTCTCATATGCACGTTGCATGCTTCTCAGTTTGCGGGTTTGTCTCTTGGTTAGGTTCCATGTTTCAGCTCCATAAGTGACTATTGGGAGGATGCATTGGATGTATATTCTTCTTTTTAGGATTATTGGGAAAGTTTTTCGAAGTTGAGCATGCTTTGCTGAAAGCTTGCCATCCTAAGGCGATTCTCCGCTTGATTTCATCTTTTTTTTGAGGATTTCTTAGAGATTCGCTGTCCTAAATAGATGTAAAGGTCTAATTTCCCCAGTTTTGCATCTTTTATTTCGTCAGTTATGTCCTTATTCTTGATATGATCGTTGCACATGACTTTTGTTTTACTGAACTTCATGTGTAAGCCAACTCTTTTACTTTCTTCGTTTAGTTCATCTAGCATTAATTGAAGGTCGTATAGGTTCTCTGCAAAAGGTATGATGTCATCCCTGACTTAATTATTTCTAACTACGATTTTTTGTATGCTATAAAGAGAGTCGTTATTTCGACGTAGAATAGTTGAATGAAGACTGCTCTCAATGCAACTGTGATGTTACTTCTGGCTCCTTCAGTTCGATTGAGGGCCAGCGTGTATGAATGTTTGGTAGCCGAGTGGAGTCAAAAGAGGTGAGTTGAAATTGCTGTGAGTGATACACAATGAAGGACAGATATTACGGTTCAAGTGAGCAGAAGTTTGTTTTTTCTTGCATAAATCAGATACAAATACGTCCACAAGAAACAAATGGTGTCCTGTCCATGCCGAAAACAGTTCAATACAAACCTCTTCGCGTACGTAACAACTAGTAACTAAAAGAACTAAGAGACGTTTGTATAATATATATGTATTCCATTGGATACCTGCGTTGATTTTTCAGATGGAATCACTCGAGAGACAACGAATTCTTACCACATCAATGAGTATGAAAAAATACAGTACTTCAGTATACTATCGAATCTACGAAGTGGAAAATGATTTTGAAGATGTTTGTGTTAAGTTTACAGAATTTGTTTTACTTTTTTTTTCTTTTATATCCTCTACTTTACATATATTCCTTTATTAAACCCAAAGTTTATGTATTTAAATAAACAGGGCAGCTATTGTTGGGCCAAATCGCTCTATTTCCGTTGTATCCAAACAGAATAAAATGAAAGATAAAAAAAGATGTTCTTTCACAGATAAGTACTCCTGTTTTGTCTCTACATGCGAATTTATAAGTGACTTAAGTGACACAAAAAATTTTGAAAACATTTTCAATGTGTGTAGTGTTTAAAGCTGTAAAGCTTCCATGACTATAAATATATATATATATATATATATATATATATATATATATATATATATATATATATATATATATATATATATATATATATATATTCAGCAGAACACCATTATTCAGCAGAAAACCATTTATTCCGGTATTCACAAAATACTCTTAATGGAACACACACACGCACACACACACACACACACATACACACACACACACACACACACACACATATATATATATATATATATATATATATATATATATATATGGTTCGCTGGGTACCTAATCGTGATGAATGGGAATTTCAACAAAGAAATGGGAAAACCAAACTAGAACAAATACGTCATTGTAGAATGCTTCTTGCTCTGTTGCACACTGTGAAAGTGTATTAGTCTTGATTTTAATATACACACGGTTGCAAATTGATGTACACAGAAATGGATAAGTGACGACAGTTTATATCTTATAAATACAACAAAATAATCTTAAGTGACCCGGATTTCTTAGATGAAATGTCGTAATTATGATTGATTTTTGAGCTGTCAACATTTTATAAATGCAGCGATGTCAATTTTTGCAAGTTTTGTGAATCTTCTTTCATCTGATTTTGTCGCCCGAGAAGTTGCAATAGGTATGATAAAGGTTTATTAACTCACCCTGGGATAAGATGTGTTTTGGACTTCGGATCTTTTTTTTTTCGAATTCCGAGCATACTCATGCCTCTGCCCAGTTTTCCCAGCAGCTTGGCTTTCTGTATTATCATTATCATCATCATCAGTCTTTCAACGTCCGTCGTTGGACATAGCCCTTCCACAGGATTTGCCACACTTCTCTATCATGGGCGTCACAGAGCCAGTACTTTCTGAATTTGTCTAGCTCGTCCTTCCACCTAATATTCTACAGGCCTCGGTTTCGCATGTTATCTCAGGGGATCTATGTCCTGAGTTGAGATGTCCATTGGTTGTCCGCCATTCTTGCAACATGTCCAGCCTACTGCCATTTGAGTTTTCTGATGGATTCAATGATGTCCCTGACTCTCGTCTTTTCCTGGATGTACTGTGCTGTCTTGTGGTCCCTGTATGTGAGGCCCAGCATAATTCTTTAATGTGCTTGTTGCATGGTTCTCAATTTGTGGATCGGTCTGTTCCATGTTTCAGCTCCATGAGTGATTAATAGGAGGATGCATTGTTTATACACCCTTCTTTTTTATAATTAATGGGATCTTTTTATTTTTGAAGGTTTATCCTGTCAAAGGCTTGCCATCCTAGTGTGATTCTTTGCTTGATTTCTTCTTCTTTCGAGGGTCTCATGGAGATTCGTTGTCCTAGGTAGATTTAGTGATCTACTTTTTCCAGTTCTGTGTCCTCGATTTTGATTTTGGTGTTTTTATCTCTGATCTCGTTGTTGCACATGGTCTTTGTTTTGCTGAAGTTCATGTGTAGGCCAACTTTCTTCCTCTAAAAGCTTTTTTCTTCTCATCTGCGTCACTCAGCAGAGTATCTGCAGCCTTTTTGACATTTTCTGCAATATCTCTGGACAGATGAGAGAATAACGAAAAAATATAGTGGTTGAATCATATAGTTTTAGAGTGAAAATAATTCGAAGTTTCACACAAAGACTACCAAACTTTCACTCCCGTCAGAATGAGTTAAATGCCTTGGAAATTGGTCTCGTATCTCGTCTTTGAATCACACTACAGTGAAGTCAGGTGTAGAAATTTTCACCTGTGACGTTGCATTGGCTTTTGAAACACTTCAGTTTTTGGATTTCCGGATATGGAGTCTTCAGTTTGTAATCTGAAATTTTCGGAATTTTTTCCTTTCAAATTATTTTTGTTACATGTAGTAGTAGGTGTTATGGCGTTGAGTTCTCCAAATTTCCTAAATTAATCGTTTTCATTATTATCTTTATACTTCCTTCCAAAGTTTTGTTTCCGCGACGCCCACGACCGAAAGGGCTTGAGAATCTTAGGTGTGGTCTTTGTCCAACGGTGGATGTTAAAAGGCTGCTACAGCTGCCACTTTCGTTGTTATTGTTGTTGTTGCTGTTGATGATGATGATGATGATGATGATAGCTAATTTAATATGTTGGATGTAAAATTTATTCGGTATATATGTATATATGTTCGGTGGAGGTTTTTGAAGGCGAGAATTATCAGGGATAAAATTAATATATTTTTAATACTTTGTTGTAAATTTCTATTCTTATACCTTTATATTGTTCAACTGGAGACATTAACATATGTATGAAGCCTTAGATATTTTTTCCATGTTATCTAAAAATCTTTTGCATTTGGTTAAGGTGAATTTGGTTAATTGTATTTTGTTATCTTTGTCATCACTATGTAATGCTAAGCGGGTTCGTTGAGTGTAGGAATAATCAATGCTACATACCTTCCAAGCACAGGGTAAGAATGAGGTATCAGATTGGAATTCACATGCACACACACATATATATATATATATATATATATATATATATATATATATATATATATATATATATATATATATATATATATATATATATATATATATATATATATATATATATATATATATATATCTCCACACACAAATATTTACTTATTTCTCACATTTTTAAACACGTTTTTTTTGCAAAAAAGGCGTTTATATATATATATTTATAATTAATTAATGATTGTGTCATCCACAGAGAGCTATTTCGGTGTGATTATAGACTATCCATTATACCATCCAGCACCGCGAAGTAGGATCGAAACCTTCGCTTCAGACCCAGAGGCTGGCATCCTACCTCTTTCCCACGCAGAACTGGACGGTCAGTAACGTTGAATTTAAATCAGATATTTACTCGCGCATATATTCCACATCCACCAGAGTGCTCTATTCCTAAGTTGGAAGAGCACATATATATATATATATATATATATATATATATATATATATATATATATATATATATATATATATATAGCAGCAACACCACGATTCTACGGATAAAAAGTCCCCAAAAATAATCAAACTCTGGCAACCACACAACAGCAGAAACCTGTGTCGTTACCAACTCAAACATACCAATACCACCACCAGCACTACTATAAAAGTGACCTTTAGTATCAAATATAGTTCGAACTGCAACGGTAACAATGCTATAGCCACTTACTTCAAATTAACTGATTCATTTCTTTTTTTTTTTAGGATGGACATGTTCTAAATCCAAGATGGCGGCCGTTTAACTGAATAATTGGATAATAATCGCCTTTTTAAACGTTTGTAACGGATATAGTTTTCCAGTATATTGTTTTATCATGGGTTTGTTTTGGTTACTGAATTCGTTGAATGACTAATGCAATAAATGGCACATATGGATAATCATGATAATCAACTAATGTTTGGTATAATTGGCACCATGTTGAAGGGCACACCCAGAAATGCACAAGGAACGATAAACAATTATTTACGATTCCTTTCACATCACCATCATTAGCCTTTTAGCGTCAATCGTTGGACATTGATCCTCAGTGAGATTCGCCATACTTCTATATCATGGGCAATGCAAAACCAGTCTTTTCTGGATTTATCTAGCTCGTCACGCCATCTTACTTCATGCCGACCACAATATCCCATCTGTTCTCTTGGGACCCATTTTGTGAGTCGTGATGTCCAGTGGTTGTCTGACATTCTTGCAACGTGTCCAGCCCATTGCCATAAATACATAACATATACTAAATCGAGGGAATACTGGAGTAGCAATAAAGTCAGTGGGCCATTAAGAGAAAAAAAGAAACTTTCGACTGCCAGGAATTGCTATTATACTTGATGTGTTATTTGAATTAAAAAGATGGAAGTTTCCGCATGTTTGTTCGATAAATCTTACCTACGATTTCACAATATCCATGAACAGCTAGTTTCTTTTATATCCATATATATAATATTTAACGTTCACTTTAAATCTAAGATGTAAGTCTATGTATGTCTCTATATATTTTAAACTTGCATAGGTTTTCCTTACTTTTTGACAGTTTACACTGCTTTTCGAAAAGGCCGAAAAGGGAAGATAGCATTCAGCGTTTGTTTTGCTGCTAGCCGTCATGGAGGCATCGTACCCTCTTCCACCCTTTCTCCTACATGTTAATATCCTGTACTTCCCATGAACCCAACCTCCAAAACTCAACTTAACATACCATCATCACATCTTCAAAAGTTGGAAACATTTTTTAAAAATTGTCATATAAATTCATATTAATTCTTCTTTCTCTTTATGTTGACTTACGTAATTCTTTTTTTTAGTTACACTCTAATCTTGAATGACGGGGAAAACCTTGTTGTAATTACTTTTGGCCTGATAATATACTGAGTGTCTCACGGACACTTAATATACTATCAGCTACGTCATCCTATATCTGAATCTCAGATTGAATGTTTAAATGTATTTGTTTAATCAATCATACTCGGGATATCATGGCTTACATGAACAGCTCATTGTTAAACAATTTTAAATCGTACCTTTGAAAATGTGGGAAACTAATTCGTCGTCGTACAAAAATCCACCAGGAATTTAAATGAGATAAAAATTTGAAAAAAAAAACAAGGACAGAAACTTATCAATCAGGCAACTAAAATCAGTCATTTCAGTCTGTTATATTTTACGATAATGGAATATTGTGGTTGAAGAAATTTCTCTCTCTGAAAATGGCATTCCAACCCCAAGAAAACGGGTATATGCTAAATATATTTCACCGAGGCAACTTTACTTCCAATGAGATCTGTGAATCTGGAAGCCAAAAAAGATTTTTTGGTCCTGCCAAAAACTAATGTCCATTATTTTGAAGTACGGGTGCCTAAAAAGAGAGAGAGAAAAAAAGTTCAACTTGTATCTGTTTTTTTCTCGCCGACTACAAAACTCAATTAGTGGTGAAAATCCTGAAAAAATATTCCACTCTGGGTCACGTGATACGTCAATAATCAAACTTTATGTTTTTAAATCGGTTCCTCAGATGTTTCCCGTCTTTTTACTTGAACTTTGATAGAAAGGTGTTCCTTTATAGGATGCCTTTTACCTGAACAAAAAAAAAACAAAAAAAACAACCAAGGGCCACATGATCTGAGAGTAATGGCTTTCAAACTTCATAGTGGACTCCCCGTTGAACTCTCCATTCTTTTTCAGGAAAGATAAATGCTCAGGGTACTATTTGCAATCTTCTAAGGAATTCTTCCCGTTTATTCTGTGATATATAGACATACATGAATAGACTTTCGTTGATATCATCTTTCATTTACCTTGATTGGGAGCAACACTTATTCGAATCGTTTGTTTGGCTTTCCAGAAAAAATTCATAGTAAAATAGCCCCCTAATACATAGCACCATCAACCCCGAAATAAGCCCAGTTTTGATGAAAATAAATATTCTTTTCCACTTATATTAGAGGCGTCAGATGTAGTTGGTGCAAAAAATGGAACCTGGATTATTGTCTCATTTACATCCGACCGCCAGGAATTCCTGTTGTATTTGATATGTTATTTACATGAAAGTGGATGGAAGTTTTGTTTGTTTAATAAACTCTACTTGTGATTTCCACGATTTCCATAAACAGCTATTTATGAATATGTATAATACCTAATGTTTACTTTACGTTCAAGATCCAAGTCGGTGTAGGTTTCTAAAAATATCAACCTTGAATAGGCATCCCTCACTTTTTCTACGGTTCACACCGATTTTCGAAAAAAAGCAAAAAAAAAAGGGAGAGAGAATTCAGCGTTTGTTTTGCAACTAGCCGCTTTGGAGACAGCGTGTCTTCTTCCTCATTTCTTCCCACGCATTTATCTCCTGTACCTTCCACAATCCAAAACTCCGAGACTCAACCCAACAATCCATCATCAAATTTACAACGAAAAAAGCGAAAAGGGAGAATAGCATTAAACGTTCGTTTTGTCGTTAGCCGTTATGGAGGCAGCGTATCTTCTTACCTTTCTCCTATACCCTAATCTCCTGTACCTCCCATTTCGCCCTGGTACGTTCATACGGTACGATTATTTCCCTTGTTCTCTGGTGTTTCATTTTATTGTTAAAAATCCGCCTGTCATCGCCTGTGATAATTAATGTCTAAACGGAAATGCACAGGATATCAAGAAGTAAGGGATGGTCAGTCCAGTTGTCAAGAATTTAGGCACGGATTATAAACGACATCAGAATATTTTAAGTGTTATGTAAAAGCATTGCTAATGATTTTACGATAGAAATTTTCTGCTAATGAAAAACAAGGGATTGTCAGTGGTCAGATATAATTATTTCCTCTAGAATGGTTATTTTTGTACAGAGAAAATGTAAATTCATTGCTGGAGATTTTACGCTGTAAAAATGCCGAGTCAGAGGGAAAGGGATTAACGGTGTCATATATTGAAAAAATGTAGCCATCAAATGAATTTATTCATATCTAGGTGCGTTTGTTTATGCGTGCACCTGTTGGTTCATTTGCGTGTTCCAGCGCTCCCGGTCATACCGTTTTGTCTACAGACTAGAAAATTGGCCTCACTACTCCACTGGACTCCCTCAAAAAATCTGTATGATTTTTTTTTAAATGAGGCTTTTTTTTACCTGGGGGGGGGGAAGGCTTATCCTGAATGATTTTTTAAAATGTATCTGTTTGTTCCAGCCCTCGTGGCCATACTGTCTTGTCTACAGACTTGAAAATTGGCATCAGTACTCCACTACAACCCTTCTAATTATTATTTTTTTTTTTTTTGAAGGGGGGTTTTCACCCTCCATTAGCCTTATTTTGACGGGTTTATTATTAACATACAGATTCTCTAGAGTTTAGATGTCTCTTGACCTTTTTTGCTATATTTTAGATGTTTCCAGTAGAATAGAATTCAAACAGGACATATTTATTCTTTGAAGTAATTTTTTTCCATGACTTCTTATTTTGAGGTTACCGTTGTTCAATTATTGACTGTGATGGCGAGTGTATGTCTATAATTATATAGTTTTGATTTATATCTATTTCACGCACAATCATGAAAAATATCATCATGAACTTTGAAAGGGAAAAAGAAAGGGTCGTATCTCAATGCATGTATTTTTTCCTGCCATGTTTAGGATTGGTGTCCCTCGTAATCGAACCGGTTCTAACACAGGTAAGAATACAAAAGGCATTGAGATATCATTAATAATTCATTAATGGAAAACATTGGCTCAACCTCTCGAACGGATTCTTTGTCGCAGCAGCAAGAAGAATACAGAAGAACACAGTGAAATTTATCGCCGACAATCTTATGCTTCATTGGCGACTGCACGCAGAGAATGACTTGAAGGTTTGTTTATAATGAACCAGTACTCAGTCAGTGATATATGTTAGCATTTTCACTATTTTCTCTTCTCTCCGCTCTCCTGTTTTTCTCTTTTAAAAAACATCTCATGTTAAGAAAGCAGCTGCCTCTGTATAAACGTCATGCCCCTGCGCGTGTCGAGATGATCACAGCTGACCTGCCGATAAAACGTCTTTCCTATCTACTAATAGTCAAGCAACTAGTCGGTCATCGTCACTTTGTAGATACTACTTATTAGATATATGGTTCGAAAGGGATTGTTGTCATCTTTTTTTTTTACCGGGAGGGTTGGCTGTTCATGTCTGGAAACCAGTAAGAAGCCTGGTTCCCGAGGACTATATATATATATATATATATATATATATATATATATATATATATATATATATATATATATATATATATATATATATATATATATATATATATATATATATGTATATATATATGTATATATATATATATATATATATATATATATATATATATATATATATATAAGACGAAAAGCTCAAGAAAAAAAAAACGATACGGTATTAAGATG
>OY735213.1:27729831-27839831 GCA_963457665.1 Thysanoteuthis rhombus | reverse complement strand
TTAACAGTCGTAAATAAGGGAGGGAAAAAAAGAGATCTACTACATTACGGTCGACGCAGTACCCTCTCACCACAGGGTGAAGACGAAGGAAAGTGGAATCTTAGAGACGTTGTCGGAGAACTGGAAAAACTATCACACTTGTTAATCATCTACATTAGTAGCTTCCGTAAAAGCAACGATAGCGGAGATCAGAGAAGTTAGGAAATATTTGGCTTATTTTAACACCGCCAAACGCTCAAATCTTCGTGACCAAACTGCTGATGGTGCTGTCACGGTAACCGAGGCTGTTAAGTATAAAGGATGCGAGTTCAAGTGTCTCTGGGGGCTTTTCTCGTATTCCCCCGGATTCACGTCGTTTATTTAACGATTTAGTATAATGATTCGAGTGTTGTAATAAAAAGCAACAGAAATAAGATAAAAAGACCAGTAAAAGATTAATGATGACGATAATGATTCATCAAAGAGATTCGTAGACTATTACATCTGATACTACTAGTTGAAATAATGCTGTAAATATTAATAAATGCGGTCATGGAACAGTCTTAAAAAGCTTTGCAAAGAGATTGGAAGGATAGGAATTCTGAGAAAGAATCGAAACCACATGAACAGCATTCATCATCATCATCATCATCAGTTTTTTAACGTCCGTCGTTGGACATAGACCATACCCAAGAGTTGCCGCACTTCTCTATCATGGGCGTCGCAGAGCCAGTATTTTCTGAATTTGTCTAGCTCGTCTCTCCATCTGATATTCTGCCGGCCTCGGTTGCGCAAGTGATCTCAGTAGATCTATGTCGTGAGTCGTGATGTCCATTGGTTGTCTGCCTTCTTGTAACATGGTCAGCCCACCGCCATTTCAGATTTTTAATGGATTCTATGATGTCCCTGACTCTTGTCTCTTCTCGGTTGTACTGTACTGTCTTGTGGTCTCTCCATGGGATGCCCAGCATTATTCTTTCATGTGCACGTTGCATAGTTCTCAATTTGCGGTCTGTCTCTTGGTCAGGTTCCATGTTTCGGCTTTGGTTATACATCCTTCTCTCTAGGATCGATGGGATCTTATTATTTTTGAAGGTTGAGCTAGCTCTGCCAAAGGCTTGCCATCCTAATGTGATTCTTCGCTTAATATCTTCACTGGAAATCATATAGAATATTGGAGAATGCTTGAGTGGTGCGAAAACTCGACAAGAAAAAAGACAAATGAGTAGAGCATGCGATTTTGAGAAGACTTGCTGTCAGTTGATCTCCAGTGATAGAAACGAAATAGTGTTGTGAAAACTCATTGAGAGCAAAGAAAACAAAGGAAAGGATGAATCGACCAAAACGGTGTGACACAATCAAGGGCGTAAAGAAAATATGAGATCGTCCGAACAAAAGTTGGTATGTTAATGACATTTCTTAAAGTTGTAGGCAATAAAGAGCATTGAGGAGATTTGCTGTTGTTTGATTTCCAGCAACAGCTACCAGGAATTACTGATGTGAAGACAAAACAAGTGAAAATTATTTGTAATAACTTTGAGAGAAATTATTTTGATACCAAGTTTTGTTCAGATAATCGAAGTCATTCATTGTTTTGTTTTTGTTTTTGTTTTTTGTTATTGGGGGAGGTGTTATTATTAATAACCACTATAAAGTTAGTCACCAAGATAATAAAAAAGCTATTCCCAAAAAGGGAAATTGTGAAGTCTTGTTTGACAAATCATATTTGGAGAGAGAAGACTCACATTACCCTCTTTGAAATGAAGTTCTAGTAATTAACGGTCAACAGAATGACACGACATGCATCAATTAGTCAGTTGCGTAAGTCAAGACTCTATAAATTTGGGCGTGGTGTGGTTTTCTTTGCTCAAAAGAGAATGAATTGGAGAACGCCCCAGTGTATAGATTACAATCACCTGTCCGACACGGGTTGATGAGAATTGTATCGTCTGTGTCTCTTGTTGCTGGGAATCGACCGAGCAACTTGGTACTTTAATGACGATTTTCTGTTTGTCTCAACCCCCTGAAAGACCCTCTTTCTTAAGGATTATACGTCTGGAGAAGGTGGTAGAATGAACTGACCGAAATGTTGTGGTATCAAGATCAGTAGCATGAAGAATGAGATCAACTGTCCGAACCAATCATAGGAAATAAAAATTAATTATACCAAAAATAATGCTCTATACCACAGAGTTGACTACAGAAGACGACAACAGGAAAATTGGTAAGAATACCGAGTAGAGAGAATATTAAAGAGACTTGTTGTCGCTTGATCTCCAGCGAGAACCACCGAATATTATTTCTGCGAAAACTCAGCAAGCAAAATTTGAAAAATAAGCAGACTCGAATTCGCAACCGTTTTTTTTTCTTCCTCATGCGAATCTCATCTTATCATGAAAGCTGCTCTACAGCTTGAGCCATGAGAACCAAATGCGCAAAAGATCAATTCTAACCATGTGGACCACCCTTTGAAAAAAATTCACGATAACATTATCTGTAATATTGAAATCTATGCGTGATAATAATATGTGAACAACATATAAAACATGACAACGACGGGCGTCCATGTAAAATAAGAAATGATTATATAGAGTTATGAAAGCCGTTGAATGACGCTGCAATGAAAAGCAACTGATGGTAAGATGGACGAAGTACTCGTCTAAAATTGATAGTGGTTGACAATGTTTCGTCTAGCGAAAAAAATCAAGATACTATTACTGAACTAGTACGTCGTTTAGTTTTTCCCGGGTTGACAGCTACCCCAGTTTTCTGAGATTGGCGCATTACATAATCTTTTACCCTCTCTCCCATCCATTACCGGCCATATTTGGCCTCAGTGGGTACGAAATTAAGTTTAGTTCATATAGAAAACGTCCTTCTGTTCATCAGGGTAAATGCACTCAGCTGTTTGAACAAGTATAAATACTTATTATGACCGATGCCGGCACGCTCCTTCGACAAAAATAGTTGCACTGGCCAATGTGTATGAGAAAAAAACACCAGGTGGACTGTCAGCTGGGCATAATAATCAGAAATTGGGCCGTCATGTCTGGAGACGAAAATAGATAGGGCGATGTAGATGGCAGTTCGTGACTGATTTGCAAAAGTAACGGTTCGTATAAAACAATTTATGTTGAATAATCAATAAATTAAAACCGAAACGTCTAATATATTGATGGGATGTCTAAAAATTCACCATGCACATTTTTTTACAGATATTTTTTTTGTAATTGGTACACGTCAACTAGAATGTCCGAGGGCTTTTTTTCATCTATTTAAATTAACCATGTTTGAATAAAATTTACCTCATTGGTAGCATTCGACATGTGAGTCAATTCTTCATCCGACTTGTTGCCTAGTTGATTTTTCTTCATATTTGGTCTTGTCAATTCATATTTTGATTTTTCAAATTGGAAGTCCAGTGTTGCCGATATAAAAGTTAGTTTTTTTTTCCTGAATTTTGGGAGTGATCTCCAAATTCAAAAAATTGTCAAATGAGCCTCTAAATTGTCAACATCGCAGTTATCCGATTCAGCGATGGGTTCAGGCATTCCAGCAAGCATTTCGGTACGATATTTTGCACAATCTTGATTTTTGCCTCGAATCCAAAAAGGCCTCTTGATCTTTGTTGCATGAACATTTGATGTAGTCTCTCAAGATGAAATCACTGATCCTGACCTTTGAGAAACTGTGATATTGCACCTCTGTTCTAACGCTAGTGTCATCATCGTGATGATGGGGACGGATGTGAAGCTTAAGGCTAAAACTACTTCTCAGATATCAAGCTATGGATTGATATCAATTTCTCAGAGATTGGCCTGAAATGAAGAAGTAAACGTATAGTCTCCTTTGAGACATCACAAACACACACACACACACACGCATATATATATATATATATATATATATATATATATATATATATATATATATATATATATATATATAGTCTAGAAAGCTATACAGCTTTAAACACTAAATATTGAAAAACTTTTTCAATGGATTTTTTTATGTCACTTCAGTCACTTATTTCCAAATATCTGTCAATGCAATTTACTTAATTTTAAAAGGTGTTTTCCCAATACTTTGTTATTATGGTACGATGTATAAATTGTCTCTTGTTGGGATCATCAGTTGTTAACCATGTGACCGTTTCGGGGATTTAAAAACAAAACAATCATATTAGCTTGGCACTCAAGCAGTGTTGATCGAACACCAACTCCCTTTTTTATTATATAGTTTACGCTATACATATAGTTAGTCATTTGATATAAAGTTTTATATGTATTGTATATCGATATTATTTTATACTACGTATTGTTTTTTGAATCGGGCTAACTTACTTAGGTTACCATATATATATATATATATATATATATATATATATATATATATATATATATATATATATGTATCAAGAAATGGATATATATGACCCAAAAGAATAAACAAATGCAGGAAAGATTCCTGCAGTAGCCTCATTTTCTTTAATTTTCTTTCAATTTACGTTGTCAAAGCCAAATGATGCATTTACCGTGTATTAACGGGTGATCATTTCAAATAAGAGTTTCTCTATAATATAAGTTCATTTGTCTTGAAACAACGTCGCCATTTCTCATCATTTTTAACATGGATGAACAGATGCACCTTAAAATAACCTATGAATAAAGAAAATCCACCCTCAGGTTTTCTTCCTTTTTTCCAAATCAAATATTCATCGTGGGAGCGATAAATTCAAGGGAGGTAATTGTACGGCTATATTGGGATGTTTCTGGATATTTTTATCTAGCTTCATGCGCTCTTCGATCAGTCAAGTGGAAATTCAAAATTTTGAATTGGATAGCGCTATGGAATATTGTGCTTTATAGCAAAATTTAATTTTTACTTTTGGTAATTTACTTTTCCATTTTCATAAATGTTTTATGCATTTTGGGGGCTCAGTTTTTACACATAAAATAACCCAAGCGCAAAAACGAAATGAAAGACGTATATTCCTTCTGATCCATCTTAAATAGCAATCTTTGGTTTGGTCTACATTCAGAAATTGATATTTAGATTATTCTTTATATAACATTTTTTAAAAGATTTTTGGCTCAATTTTGCTTATCAGAAAATAAAACTTCTGAAAAAATTATCAAAAAATTCTGTCTTCATTTTGATGAAATTTATGAACAAGTTTTACGCCTGATAGAAAAATTCAATTTTTCATTTTTTATTTACTTTTTCATTTACTTTTTTGGTTACAGACAATAAATTCACAAATAGATTCTTTTGTGGTATACTTTTCAGCTTTTTTTTTCAAGACAATAACTTTATCTTTATGACCAAAGAAAGGACATTCTGCAAGTGGTGATCCACGTACAGGAAAAAAATTGAAAGATAAAGAGAGTCCTCAAAAGAGAAGGGATTCTCTATTTTGCAGCCAATGGAACTAGACAGGCAGAACAGGAAGCAACAAAAAACACCCACCCAAACACAAACTCGACTTGCAGCGCATGTCCATGTCAGTCTCATGACCAGCTCAATGTTGCATCCTCACGTACAGGGTCAAGCAGATAGTTTTTTCATCAGAGCACCAAATCACGTTCCAATAAGAATTGTTGTTTACCCAAGAGCTCTTGCTGATTAAGACACGTTTGTTAGAATGGTCCCTGTTTTATGCTTTGTATATCTTGAAATTAAGAAAATACAGGAAGTAAAAACAATTGATATATTTCTCAATTCAATATGATACAATAAGCAATAAACGTATTCTTGAAAAGGTTCACGTATCACAGCAGTCTGAAAAAATAAACCTCTAAAGATGTACATGCATTCAAATGAAAAATATTTGCACGTCCATTTATATACAAAAAGAAATATATAAAAGCTTGATATCATTCAAGTCTTTTCAGTTTCATACAAAAATGCTTCGACATATCTGACACTTGGGCAACACTGGATATCTTTGGGAGTATATATATACATATATATATATATATATATATATATATATATATATATATATAGAGAGAGAGAGAGAGAGAGAGAGAGAGAGAGAGAGAGAGAGAGGTGCGTAATATGCGAAATCAACAGAAAGCAACGAGAAGTAGAGCAAAGATGTATCACCAGTGAAAAAAATGCTCCAATACTGAATAATCCTTACCTTAAGCCTAAATTATTTAGTCGAATACCACAAACCTCAACATAGAAGTTGCTCTTTTTTTTTAATTAGAAACACATACGCATATGAGTGTGTATGTGTGTGTGCGTGCACGCGTGTGAGTATTTATAATTTTTGAATTGAATCAAATTGCTTGATAGAAAAAAAACAAAACTGTATTTACAGAACCATAAGTGAGTATCGGTGGGATATATTGGTTGTGTACTTTTCTTTTTAGGACTAGTGATATTTTCCTGATCTTGAAAGTCGAGCTTGCTCAATCGAAAGCTTGCCAACATAGTGTGATTCTTGGTTTTATTTCTTCTTTTGATGACTTTATTGAGAGAGGTGTTGCGAATCTTGAGGAAGGTCTGTGTCCAATGACGGACGCTAAAAGGTTGATGATGAAGTATTTACAGTACTTGTCATAAGTATTTGAACACAGCGATTTTACTTCTAACGTTCGGGATTGAGAGCTAAAAAATCGAGCATTACGTAAGAAAATCAATTTTTTTGCAATCAACATAAGGTATTCATTTAGTCATGTTTCGTGGTTCTGGATCTAATTTTTTTGAAAATTCTTTTTAACAGAATTAAATAGCTCAATGAAAAAAAGCAGGTTTGTTTTTATTTCATCCTTCTGAAATCTTGTTCAAAATTTATCAAGAAGATTAAAATGGAGTGAGCTCACATTGCTATATGAAAGGATTGCCGAACTAAAAAGTTAATTTTGATTCCCCCAATTCAAAATCCATAAGATTCTGTGCTTGTATAGGTACTTATGAGCAATAATTCTTTATCACTGATGAAATTATATCTAAAAAGTATTGCTCATAAGCATTTGATAATATGTTGTGGAAATTAAAAGGAACGGATTGAGTGTGATCATTAATTAACGGATGTGTTACAGAGAGTTGGGTGATTATATTTATAGTGCAAATATATTGCTAATGAATACCTCAAATCACAGGAAGAAAGGGATAATTAGGAATTAATTAGATTCATAATTAGAATTAAGATAAGCTTAGTTTATTTAAGGAGCCTAAAGTTATTTTATTAGATAACGTATTTTTAATAATGGAAGTCTCCTAATTTTATTCTTTATATCTCAACTCAACTCAAACTTTCGAAAGTGTATTTTCATAGCAGTCCTTTTCTACTTGGAAGATTGGCGCAACACACTCATATTCATCATATTCCCTTGTTTGGCTATGTGCCGTATCAATTTAAACATGGCTAATATCGTGAAGCATCTTCTGGAGAATGAACTCACTTAGAACAGATTTTATGACGGATATCTTTCATCCCAGCATGTATTTGAGTGAAGTGAAGAGAAAAAAAAAGACAAGAAAGAAAGAGAGAAAGGGAACAAGACAGAGATAAGGATAGAAGGAAAGATATGAAAAGAAAAAAGAAACTGTTTAAAAAAGACATGGCCGACCATAAAGAACACCTGTAATAAACAATTGTTTGGGTTTGTTGTTTTTCTTGTTTTGTTTTTGTTTTGGTTGTTTGTTTGTTTTTTGCATTTAGTGACACCTGTGCCGGTCGAAGACACAACCTACACTTTGAAAATTGATGTGATCTAACAATGGTGAAAACGAGGCGTGTCATTATAGCGGTCGATTCATTCAGAAAGAGAAATCTTGACTTTGTCTTGTATCTGTAACCCATGGTAAGTAAACGCCTAACATTCTTTCATGATAATATATCAGAACACGTGTAGGCGCCTACCTTAGCGTGTGGGTTTTAGGAAGCTCGTCATGCAAACCGAATCGCCAGAGTTATTATCATTACTGTAGACTTCTGACAGACTAAGCTGAGAAGTTGATGATTATATATATATATAAAGAAATGGATGTATGTGATCCGACAGAATGAATTATAGATAGCGTTATACCATAATAAAATCTTATTTGGAATGTTGTCCCGTCATTGTACAGTTAATGCATCACTCAACCTAGACAACGTAAAAAGAATAAACAATTAAATAAAATGGGTCTGCTGCAGGTCCTTTGCATTATCGGCGGCTCAATGGTGAGTGCATCGCTACGTTGAAGTGACTGTCTTATCAGTGGTAGGTTCAATTCCTGAATCAGCCCCATTTTCTTTAATCGTTTATTCTATTCACGTTGGCTAAGTTGGGTGTTGCATGTATTTGTATGCAAAAATAAATAACGGGGTTATTTATCTATGGACCGGCACCGAGGAGCCAAGAGCTATTTTTTAGGTGATTCATTTTTGATATATCAAGTCAACTAATTTTAATCTTTTATGTCTCAACTCAGCTAAATCTGTTTTAAAGGATGATTGGACATAGAATCTAGATAATTTCTATGACGTAATCTCTATTGTTATGTCATAATAGGAAGATAAATTAACCAATGATTCAACGCTAAACATATTAGACAACTTTTTCAAAATCTCTTTTTAGTCACAATATCTTTTGATGTAATCCATATAATATCATTCAGTGTTTCTTATGTTTTACACATACTTTGATGCCATCTTACTGTGTGTGAATTTTTCTTCTTGATGGGATCATCAGTTGTTCACCATGTAACCGTTTCGGAGATTTAAAAACAAGACAGTTATATTCACATAGCAGTTTTAATCAAACACCACCTCCCTTTCAGCTATGATTTTGATATATATCTCATGTCATACTAGATGTAGTTTGTTAGTTTATATAGGGTATTCTCATAATGTATTGTATATGGATGTTGTTTTATACTACAAACCATTTAATTTTTCTCTGAAACAGGGCTAATTTACGTAGGTTATCCCAAAAACGTATCCAACGATGAGGGGCCAGTAAGTATAACAACAGACTGGAGAGATAGAAGAACTTGAAAAAGACCCATTTCCTGTGGAATCAACTACCGTTAGTGGATGATAGAGTCTGCCGAAAGGGAGGCATAGCGACCTGAATTCTACCAGGCAACCTCCCTTTTCTTTGCAAACTGCAGAGAAAAAAGCTCAAGAGAAAAAAGCAGCACTGCAAGTCGGGAGCTTCCCCACAATAAGGATTGACAGTATTCTCTTTGATTTTCCCGCATTTGTCTTTAGTGGCATTCCTGGTATTCCAAAAACGAGGATTGTCATCTTTATGATAATCATTTTCATTTGTAATTTCTCAATTATCTCATCAGTAAAAACCGGTATCTTTCACCGGAGATTGAGTTACAGCCAGCCTCCTCAATGCAGTAGTACTCTCTTCAGATTTCTTGCCAAGCATTATTATCTGTCAGTATTACTTGTACCCTTGTAACTTTCACACAAGTAGTAACTGGTGACTTTCTTCAGAGATCAAGTGACAGTAAGCCTCCCCTTTACTCTAGTGCTCTCAGTAATATTCTGGTTAATTGATGTCGTTTGGATTGTTTCCATTTTTCCACGAATCAACCAATTTCTCTAACTCTTTTGCAAAGCTTTCCAACAAAGCACATTATCACCGTTGGACACGTGTTTCTTAATTTATTTCGACCACATCAGAAAAACTATACAAATATTGCCATTATAAACTTTCAAGGTTTGTTGGTGCCTGGAAATAATAGATAAATAAAACCTCTAGGAGATGTCTTATTTATTCGTCTGTTCATAATCCATTCATTGATTTATTTATTCATTTTCAGTAAAATTAACTTATTCCCTACGGTCAGCGGTTAAACTTTCCTTTTTGAATCTTCAATGATGCAATTTTTTGAAAATTGTTTCTATTTTTTTCTTGTCTCGTATAGGGCAAGCCTCTCACTGACCTGGCCAAAATAACTTTTTTTTCGCCGTTTTAGAAAAGATATGTATAAATAAACACCCGCAGCTTCCGGAAGATTGACTCAACTTCCATAAAAAAAACATTTTTTTTTATCCTCCAGCGCCCTCTGACATGAATGAAGTCTTTGTTTAATTAACGACAAAGCTTCAGTACACGATCACAGACACTAACTGACAATGTAAACACAATGGACTCCTTTGTAAATCACGGCCAAGAATACATTGACCATATTACCCAACCGTTTTGTCATTGTCATACATCTTTTGCGCACATATGATAAGCGCTGCGAGCGTCTCACCGTAGGGTTAACGAGTACTACTAAGTCATAATTTCCATCGTCATTTGGTTCCCCAAACTTTTGGCCTTGTGTCAGACCTTAGACTTCTCTAGTGACGTGAGTTTAATATTCATGGGTATTCTACTATTGCAGAACTGTGTCCGTCCTAATTACGTTTAAAAAATAATCATATGTAAAGTTTTGGGAAACGTAGATTCGGTGTTATAAGGAGGATATAACAACTCAAATGTCTGTAATTGCGTCTCGTTATTACATACTACAATGATTAATAGAAGGACACGTTTAAATTCAAACAAGCTTGGCTGTGCTAGAGTAAAACTCTGTTGCTTCATTAAAATCTAAAAGGTAAATAGAACAGAATTCATTCCTCCATACAATATTATTCCAAAACTTTAGAAGTGGAATCGATTTCGACAGTGTCTGCGTACGTCACTGTTATTCGTGCACTGTGTCACTGGTTTTTGGTGTGGTTATTGTCATTGTTGTGACATGCAAAAATAATGTCAGAATACAAACAGTAGGTGTTTGGCCATCAGAATTTATTGTTCGTCTGGATATATTTGGCAGATATCGAAGTGTCGAGGGAAATTGTGCTATGCCAGTCTTGTAGATGGCGGAACGAGCCTGTCTAAAAAAAATCAACACTTGAAAACCGAGCTTTGTCCTTGGCTCAAACATTGACCTCTGGCACCGGTGGAAAGGCAGGAGTTGAATACAGATTCCCCCGATTTTCGAAAGTTCATTTGACGCAATCTTTTCGAATTCACGAAATAAAAGCTAAAAGCGAGAAAAAAAAAACAACAACGAAAAACACCCAGCGTTTGTTTTCCAGCGAGCCGTAATAGAGGAAGTGCATATTTTCTTCCTTTTTCTCAGAATCTCCAGTCTCCGGTACTTCCTATCACCCCAACTTCTGATGACTCAGCCTAACATACTATCATCACCATTTTGGGTGTCTGAGAAATATCAAAAATATTTCTAAAGTAAATTAATTGTGATCGTTTCTTTGGATTACACCATTTCGGTTTACAAAGGGTTCGTGTTATTGGAGCGCTCTAGTCTCAGAGGACGGAAGAAACCAGTGGAATATTTCATTTTTTCTCCAACAATTGTACTAGCTCTTGATTAAACAATAATTTTACTTCCTATTAAGTATTTGATTTAATTAATTTGATTTAATTTAATTATTTTTCCTATGAGCCTCAACGTGATCCAGCCAGAATTTACCCACGTGTACACATTTGCTGTTTATATCGATACCAATTTTCATTCTTGACACAGCATTTCGGGTTCGAATCCAACTGAAGTCCTGACTTTTCAGAAAGCTTCCAAGACCAAAGATACAACTAGATTAGCGAATATGTGCCATTGGATTGATGCAAAATTTCCCAGAACTTTCTGTTACATTGTGATAGGGAAATCATAGAAGTGTCTTTCAAATTAACTCAGCTTTTTATTTGGTACAATATTATATCAAACTGAATTGGCATGATTAGGGGTTTTTTTTTAGATGAGAACAACAACATGAGAATAAAATTTTAAGGTTTTTTATCTTACGTTACAGAGGGCATGATATATTTCTGCCTTGCTACATGATTAGTAAGGCGTTGTGCAACAAATACCTTTAATCCCTGTCGAAAGAATCTTGAAATCTAGATGAAAACCCCATACTAACATCTACAACAAAACAGCACCCCAGTGAGATTGTTAGGGACGGGCGCATCGACGGAATTTCGTATATGACAAGCTCTGTAAAATAAGGCAGAAAACTCACTGCAGATTTTTATTGACAAGTACAAGTAAAGAGTAGAAGTTTACGCTCCAAATTGTCTCATTTTCGTCAATACATAGCGTGTCATTCTTCAGTGTGACAATGCAAGCCTATACTCAATGAAATAAACCCAGGAAAAGATCAGACAGTCAGGTTAATAGGATCTACTTCAGTAACCTTATTTATTGGATTTAACGCCTCTAAATATGTAGCTCGTCAGATGACTTGAACACTTCCTTCAAAACCTTCAGAAGTCCGGTAGATATCAATCCAGTATTATCAGATATTTTCCACACTAAATTCTAGAATTCATTACTCATTTATGGTTGTTTACTAATAACCAAAGACTGACGACCTTGAGTTGCAATCACTCGATGATAAACAAGTAGATTTAAGATAAAAGAAATACTAGCAAGAAAATAATGATGGTTGACAAAGTATCATCTAATAAAGATTCAAGATAATATCAATTCTTTAGGCGTAGTTACACCAGTACCACAAACGTTTGGTATATTAATAGTATCTGTCTACTTCCTGTCAGTTTCCTGTCACCAGAAGCTGCTTGAGCCAGTTTTGTGTGTGTGTGTGTGTGTGTGTGTGTGTGTGTGTGTGTTTTGAACTAGGCTTTTGTTTTCTTCACGATCCATTTTTTTCTGGTTTCTGATACTTTTTCTTGATTCTGGTTAACAATTATGTGCACGGTGATCAATGGCATACTCAATGTACACCTTTTCAGCATCTCATAAAGTGAGTGAATCTTTCTCTACTTCGAGAACGACAACTGCCAACTCCCTTCGGTGAATGGAGGCACAAGCCTAAAATGAATAGTTTAGATCTTTGACTATTTGATTACGTCTGAAAAGGACTATTGAGCAGGGTATCAAGCCAAGGAGAAAGTGGGCACACTGAACAGTTTCTTTTTCTTTTTGCTCTGGTATTTTAGATATATAGAAATCACTTTGTCTTAGTAGACTAAAAATTTGAGTATATGACTAAAAGACATCCAATGGCAACCGATACCATTTCCCTATCATATCCAATTTTGACCTTGGAACGAAATTCCAGAGTGGTTCAAAGTGCTCTACTGGTGGGTCACTTTGATCCTTGCAATGGGGTAGCTTGAGCTGTAACCAAAATTGCATTTAAAGTAAAAAGAAACAAGTTCCGAAGCTCAACAAACCTTCATTTAACCTCACCTTTGAGTTACGCAATTAAAGAACAGGCAATGATCTCTCTCAAGATGATAAACTCAATTCTATCCCTTTGTTCACTAGATATGCACAAAATTGAACATAGAACAAAATATCTTTTTTCATTTTGAAAACGAACTGATATTTATTGTTCATTGCATGTACTAATATAAAATATCTAATTCCTTTCCTTTAGACATGTTTAGCACATTCACTGGTCAGATTAAGATTAAGGTTTACCTTAAATTGTAACATAAATGCCACCCTCTTAGTGCTACTTGGAGTGATAGGTTTTGGCAAACACGTCACTATATCACTTCTTACAACCAATGGCAGTGTCTTCTACGTCTCGTTTAATGCATCCATTTCCATAGACTGTATGTATAAGTCCACTACAAATCAAGGTTCCGTCTTATCTAACCATGGTTCATTTAGCCATTATTCATGGTTGAAGTTCCCCTAACCACCATTTTGGAAATAAAGTTGCAAATAATCTTTGCTACCTGCCGTCGTCTGAATTAAATCAGGTTACAACTTTCTTATAATTAGCTTGACATCTTGGACTATTACGAGCATAAGTCTGACTAAAATACTCTACAGTATTTTAAGAACTAGAAAAGTCAAAACTCACCCCTACTAGCCAAAAGAAGCTCCTTGTTTTAATAATCAGAAATGTCCTGATATCGTGTCCTAAGAAGGAAAATGAAATATAATGAATTACCAAAGTTAGCAAATTGAAGTTGATATTAATGGAAAATTTTGAAAAATTAAATTATTGATCAGTCTGATTTTTTTCCAAAAAGAATAAGGAAAAAAATCGAAGTAAAAGAACAACAGTAATTAAATTTAAACGAAAAATCCCTGAGTCAAGCAACGCTTATTTACTAAAAATGGGGTAAATCAATGATTTGGTAGATGTTCTAATTTCTATTGGGGGTATATCTTGTATCAGTAGTCATGAGTTTTTCTAAATTCTTATATCGAATATGTTTTTTCTTAATTCATTTTTTCGATTATTTTTCTATCCATTTTATTGTTATTTTCCAACGCAATGTCATTGATCAGGAGCCATCGAACAAAGCAGAACAAAAAGAAAGGTGTTTGTATCTGATTTTCCTCTAGTTTCTGCCTTAGGCAGATTTTTTTCTCAGCTTACACGAATATAGAAGTGCAACAAATATGGAATCATACATTTTTGATAGACATATTGCCAACTGAAAGGGATGCTTTTCAAACCTGGTTGAAATGTGATTTCTGTCTTTTTCTAGTCAGGTTTGCTAGCAAAGGGAAGAAATTACCAAATACACAAATTCCAAGTGGAGAATCTTGGAAAATCCAACATCTTGAATTAGGAAGCATCTCCTTTGTCCTTAGATATTTGAAAAGGCCTTTTTTCCCACCCACGTGTTTTTCGGCGAGGTTGTATTGTTTGCAACTCATTTAAAGATGCTGGATTTTGCTGGATTCGTGACTTGAGATTTGTGAGTTCGGTAATTCCTTTGCAACTTGATCGTAAACCAATTTCACAAAATAACAAGGAAGACCTCTTGACTTCCTACACGCTCTGGCATCGCAGTGAGACAACCATCTCTTTCCGCTGGGTAAAGATGATTAAGCATTGAAGTGAAACAATCAGTGCTCAATGATGAGCAAGCAAAGAAACAATCCGGGGGCTGCGTGAATGCCTCTCATTGTTTCACAAAAGCGAAAATAAAACTCTCGCAATCCTTCCTCTCAACATCCTGCATTCAAGAAAGCCACCGTCATTTGCAATGACAATGGTGTTAAGTTTTCTGCACACGTGAAAAGACACGTGCCAAGGTGTGGAGACGCTGGTACAATGAGTCATTACTGATAACCTTTGCCTATTTACCTCAATCTGTTCATTATATCTGCATGTATATCTGCCCAGGGGCGGATTGGGCCGCGGGCAACCGAGCAAAACCCCGGTAGAGCTGGTCACTCTGTGGGCTGGTACCGCCTGGAGCTTAGTCACTTGACTAGTTGTTCTCAAACTGTGTGCTGCGACGCAGAAGTATAATCTTCTGCAACTACAGGAATAGGTATTTCGAGCATTGGGCGTGTACCTGTCTTCTGTATGCCCCACTCTAACCACAGAGTTTTTATTTCAGTGGTTTTATCACTAAATTTGATTTTGTTGGATCTCATGGGAAATGAGTTTGTACATTGGTATGCTGATATGTAAGTTTCGTCCAAAGACTCAAAGCGCTTTCATCTAAAAAAAAAAAAAAAAAAAAAAGGAGTAAGGCAAGGTGATAGCAGCTCGCCTAAATCATCACAGCCTGCCTTAAGATGATCTTCCAAAACCTAGACTAGGAAAATAAAGGAATCAGAATAGACAGCAAACTCCTAAGCGACCTCAGATTTACAGACGACATCGTTTTATTACAGAGAACCTCCACAACCTCCAAAAAATGCTGGATGACCTGAATGAAAAAAGCAACAAAGTTGACATGAACTTCAGCAAAACATGTCGAAAATAGACACACAACGATTGAAATCGGGTCATGTTGCTGAAATAGCAGACAACTGATGGACATCAGGACTCACGACATGGATCCACTGAGATCACATGCGAAACCGAGGCCGACAGAATACAAAAGGGAGAGACAAACTGAACAAGTTCAAAAAGCATTGGCTCTGCAACGCCCAGGATAGAGAGATCGGATGATTCCTGAAGCTGAACGATAAAAGAATGATGATGATGATGATGATGATGATGATGATGATTTATTCTTCATCAAATAATGACGTTTTTGAATCTAACATTGATGGGATCCAGTGCATAATAATTCTTGGTGACTATTTTTGTTTTCTTCATTTCAATCTTTTCAAAGTATTTTTATGAATTCGGGTAAAAGCTCTCAATAAACAAATACCTTTATACAGTATATGGGTTTTAGTTTAAGCCAAAAGGCTATGCTCTATAATGCTGGAATACTTGTAGCAATAGAAAAATGGACAACAGTTAACAATCGATCATTGTACATCGTTGCAAACATAAGCATCACAGTTCTCCCGTTAAATAACATCCCTCGACTGGCATTGGATAAATTAATCTAATTTACATGTTTCAAATCATCAAACTCCAAAAACTTGAGGTGGCCGTTTTCAGGAGGACCTAATATCAGCTTATTCCGTATATCAGCAACCTAAAATTATACGTATATATATATATATATATATATATATATATATATATATATATATATATATATATATATATATATATATATATATATATATATATATATCACCAAAAGCAGCGATTATAAGTCCACTGCTGGACAAAGTTCTTTCCTATCTCCTTCCATATATATATATAAAGAGGGAGAGAGTGGGAGGGATTTGAAAATATTAATTGAAAATAGTTAAATATTTGATTGAAATAGCATATATATGTCTATATACACATATATGTGTGTACATACGCACATGTACACCGAGTGGTTATATTTGCATCGTTTGATATACTGTGATTATATTTTGTATATACAGACATGAAACTGTAATTTTCTTTGTATTGGTGTCTCCCTGTGCGTGTGTCTGTCAATCTGCCTGAGTCTGTCAGTATGTCTGTCGTCTAATGATGGAATTATTATTTATTTCACAAATCGAATAGTTATTTACCAACATAAATACCTTTCCTGTAAATTCATCCACAGACAGCTGTTTCGTAGCATTTCAACTCTTCAGTGTGGCTATAGACAATCCATTATCCCATCCATTACCACGAAGCAGGATTGAAACCTTCGCTTCAGACCTGGAGGTATATATATATATATATATATATATATATATATATATATATATATATATATAAGATACGCTACTGAAGATGGAAACCCCCCGAAACATGTATAGCACACTAATTAATCAATTTATGGATTAATTAATCGATAAACAGTATCCAAACACTCTTACTCCTGAGTCTGTCTAATTCCCTAATGTTCACACACACACACACACACACACACACATATCTATATAAAGAATAAAATCAAAATAGAAACAAAACTAAATTACATGCTCCAAGACACTAAAATTATATAATAAGATAGACAATACTTTGAAATAACATTGATCAGATTAGAAGTGACTTGCGTGACACATGGTCACGAAAACTTTAGGACTGTATACAAAACATTTCTATAATTCCTCTCTTATCTTCTACAGCATTATGAAATGAAAAGTTTACATGACTATATATATATATATATATATATATATATATATATATATATATATATATATATATATATATATACATATATATAAATATTGTGCTTGCGTATGCGTGCAAGTATGTGTAGTGTACATATGTATGCATGACTTGACAATCAGTGTCTGCATCATCGGCCCGAAAGACATATCAGACGATGATATAATCTATTTTCTTCCCAGAGCTACTAAAAATATTTCACGAAGAGGAAAAAATGCAGCCGAAACGCAAGCATCTAGAATTAGCGACGCCGAAATTACAAGTACACTTGTCAAGATTCTCGTAATAATGATTTTGACAAGCAGACTCAGATAGACTATTAGATGGAGACGAAGGGATTGAGTTAGATGGATATTAGAAGAATTGGATAGATAGATAAATAGAAAGATAGATACACAGAGAGATCTGTAGTCGTATACAATCCCCCAATACCAAAGAACCCAGTGAGGATCAAATTCACTACATTATCAAACGTTGGTGAGAATAGCTCGCATTACAGCAGACCTCCTGATATTTATGTGTGCTCACACAGTTATTTGCTACAGTTCATTAAACAACACCAATTTATTTTGATGAATTATTGTCCTTACGCTGGCCACGGCATCAGTCCGTCCTGCCCAGGCTTCATATATCACAAGCTCTTCCTCGTCTTGGAGTTTTTCAAGTTTTTCACAACATGTGATCATAGATTTAGAGGCAAAAAGCACCCGAAGAGGTGTCACTTCACTATATGCTATTTTACCCATAGCTGGAGGGGGATGTCATCAATCCCTTTCCTGTGGGCATTAATGACTGTCTCAGTTTCAGTTTGAACTCAGCCTTTTTCCGCGCTGTTAACCGATGGGCCTCCGGTACCGCACCAATGGAGCTGGAGTGCTGGAAATTTAAATATTTACTCCTTACCGAACTTTTTGACCCTTCACCCAGCCCTAAATAGTGTTTTTGTAGGGGGGGGGGGGTAAATTTGCATCATGAGTTTGAGCCAAATTAATCCTCCAGTTTGTCTCCAGTAGTATTTACGCTTGTTTTTTTGGTTTTGTTTTTTTGCTCGTTTGTTTGTTTGTTTGTTTTTAAAATTGGACATAATTAGTAATGCCTGTCCAACAGAATGCAAGAAAAGAAACTTATTCATTGATCACTCCTTCCGCAAAAAAAATATTCTAATTGATCACCCCCAGCAGGAGCGTGCTGCTAAAAGATGTTGGTCACGTGACAGTATCTATTGAATGACTAACAAGACCTGATTTCAATACGGTTTTCTGGAAGATAGAAAATTGCCTTTTATTCAAGAATATACCTTCAGATCCTTTTACTAATCTATAAGTCCAATTGGCTATATTTTTTTTCAATCATCCATGTACACTTGTGTCGTGTCGAGGAATAAGATTACGAAAATAACTTGTGTCGTGTCGGAATGTAAGATGGAAAAAATAACAATTTCAAGAAAATAATGGACAACCAGGTTTTTGTCGAGCAGGAGACGTCTGTACATTTTCAATCTTCTTCTTTCTTTTATCAATATATGATAGTCCTTTGTCTTTGAAGATTGGGCTATCCCTACAAAAGGCGTGCCTCTCTCGAGTGATTCTTCGCTTGATTTCTTCTTTTTTTTGTGGATTTCAAGACGATTTGTTGTCCTGGAGCTGAAACATGGAACTTAACCCAGAGACAGACCTGCAAACTGAGAACCCTGCAACGTACACATGAAAGGATTATGCTCAGCCTCAGAGGAAGGGATCATAAGACAGCACAGTATATAAGGGAGAAAACAGAAGTCCAAGACATCATAGAAACCACTTGAAAAAATTAAATGGCAATGGGTTGGTCAAGTTACAAGAATGGTAGACAACCAATGGGCATCACGACAACATGGATCCCCACACACCACATGCGCAACCGAGGCCGACAGAATACAAGATGGGGAGACGAACTAGACGAATTCAAAAAATATTGGCCGTGCGACGCCCTCGACAGAGAGATGTGGTGAAAGGTCTATGTCCATTGACGGACATCAAAAGACATGATGATCATGACGATGTAGATTATAATCCACCCCTTGCTCTCCATGCCCACTAAGTGCCTCACTAACCATGCGTTCCGGGAACAAGTTCCCTACTCTGCTCATTGCTTACCCTCAAGACAACTGGACGAGAGGTTAAACTTTCCTAGCTTATAATCAGTTATTAAGCTCCTAGACTAGCTGCCTACCAAGGCTTAATAAACCAATCCACCCTACCATTTCACCCCAAATGCATTAGTGCGAATTGGACGACAACTGTTACAATTGGAGTTTGAATTTCTTTCGCTGATAACATCTGTTGTGCTGCTAACCGTTAGTCTACCTGCACCCCTTTTTTCATCACAATCGTAAAGCAAACAAATTCATATCTTAAATATAGGGTAACTATCTCTGCAAATAAATATGGCTACATCTGAATGGTCGTGTGGTATGAAGTCAGGTGGTGCTCATTCTGAGATCAGGTGACTACGAAATCTGCACGTTAATGAGGTTAATGGCTTTCCACATTTGAAGCTATAGCAAAGAATGCCCGAGAAACGCCAAGTTCAGGTAAGCCATTGTTAGACAACGAAGAGCACGAAGCAAGTAGTAAAATTCGGTGATTTCTGCAACGACGCCATTATCACTAAACCAACTGGAATGAAAAAAAAAGGTTATAGACGAACCCGTCTATTATAACTATAGATATTGTTATAAGACGATTATTGCAATCGAATCGGTCGGATAAAAATATTTTATATAAGAATGAATGTCAAAATCGTTAAAATTTTATTTTCATTACACATTCTTTGTTTATGAGAGATTTCGTGCAAATATTATTTATTTAGTCAAACAAACATGTTTTTATTCTTTTTTTAGAGGAGGGAGATAGATTAATCCCTTTCCCAAGTGCTTTTGTAGTTGTATTTTTGCCTTTTGTTTCAAATTATGTTACATGAGATTTATTCGGAATGTAAGATGGATAAAATAACAACTTCAAGAAAATAGGACACTCCCCGGTTTTTACCTGTGTAATTCTAAATTGACGCCAGCAATCGGTCTTCAAGGCCAGTTGGGAAAAAAAATTACCAATTTTCAAAGGCATCTAGATCTCTATACCTAGGAGAAAAATGGCTCAATACAGTCTGATAAGGTAAGCTTATCTTAATAAATACCAATATCACAATTGGTGACACGATCTATTCAACTGGAGGAAATGGTCTTAGTTCAGATTTTCTCAACACAATTTTCCTTTTCCGTTTTTCTCTATTTAGCTTTATGACAAAGTAAGCTAAGCTTAATCTATAATAAGGTCCTATGCTAAGCTTATCAAATAAAACGTTACAGCATGTCATAAGTTCATCAGAAACGGAAAAACAGACCGGAGCGTTCTGTTTCCGCCAAGCCACGTGAATTCCTTTCCTGAGTGAATAACAACAAATGTTTGATGTTTCCGACGACATGGAACATAAAAGAGAAAGTGAAATAAAGTTGGTAATTGTTGTGTATAGTTGACGGGAAATGTTTGGTTGTGAATCGGGGTTGGGGAATGTAAGTTGTTGAGTAGAGGGAGACTTTGATGAGAGACATGTCAGAAGGAAGAAAAGGAGAGGTCTTGATGAGAGAGACAGAGATAGGTGTTTGTCAAGACGTGTCAGAAGCCGTTTCGGCGGTGATGACGTTATGAGGAATTTGGATATCTCGGAAAGGAAAGAAGAATTGAAACAAAAAGAAGATAAAAGAAAAAAAGGAAGAAAAGATTTGAGCCTAAGAGAGAGAGAGAGAGAGAGAGAGAGAGAGAGAGAGAGGGAGCAATAAACAAAAAGGTGAAATATTAAAGAAGACTCGCTATTATGGTCAATAATTGAACAACCGTAGCGTCAGTATTTGAAGTCAACTGAAAAATAAAATAAGTATGGTCAGAATAAACTCTTATTATGACACCAAGTCTTCATAACACAGGCGTTTTTCCCTGGAAATAAAGTTTAAAAAAAACAAAACATCTAGATGTTTCTAGATGTTTATTTTTTTACTTTATGGAGAATGTAAATGTTTAAAACTTGTCAGAATAAGGCCCCAAAGAGGTCGAATAAGCTTCTTTTTCAGTTTATAAGGGGTCTAGGGAAGTACTGATGCCAATTTTCAAGTCTGTAGACAAAATGGTATGGTATGAAGTGCTGGAGCAAACAAATACTTGACCATAAGCGCAAATGGAAAAACAAAGATTGAACTCTACGGTAGTTGAATTGAAGGACTACGATAAAAAAAAGTAGAATAAAGAGAGAGAAAGAATTTAAGAATGATCCTGTTTCATTCCTAAGATTGTGAAGAATTTATTGTCAGAGGTCGATATTGAGCCAAATGCAGATTTTCTAGAAAGGCAGGCCCTTTAAAATTGACAAAACATCTTCCCATCCTTATTTGACTTTGTACCCAATTAGGCTAAGCTTACCAAACATGGAGAAATTTTGATCGTAACAAGTTCAGGCGTCCAGACAAGATGATATTGAGGGCAGGGCAGAAATGGTCAAGTCTCATGCCTTGTCTATCACAGAGGTGACTCATAAAGTCATCTACTAGCGTATCTACCTACCTGCGATACTTGGCAGAAAACGTAGTAATATAAAATCAAAAATGGGTTTTCAAAATTACTGAAGCAGGGATCGACTAAGCTGAGAAAGAAATGTTTGGGTCGATGCAGTATTTGTTTCTTCCATTTTTCATCAAAGTATTGTCAGTCAAGTTATTTCATTACAGCTTTTATTCAATCATTATTATCGCTTTTCATCACAACACTCTCAATCGATACTCTATTTGCTATTAGACATATTTCATTACTAGTTTTACTCCATCTTATTCTTGTTCATTTTCATAACAAAACACTAGGTTAATGAAATCTTCATTATTATTATTATTATTATTATTATTATTATTATTATTATTATTATTATTATGCAATCTTACACCAGTTGCCTGGTGGTTACTTCTAGAGGTTGAGTGACAGCAAGTCTCCTCAAGTCTCTTTAGCCCTCCTCTCCTCATTCTCATTGACCACAGTAATACTGTGGTTTACATTTTAACACCAGTGGTCAGTGCTGAAGGCTGAGTGACAATAAGTCTCCTCAGGTCTTCAGCCAACATCTCTTCTCTCCCTTACCTATCATGCCAGTGCTGTGGTTCACATCTCCGCTTTTATTATTATCATTGTTAAAAGCTTTTCTCTATCTTATTATGGTTGCTTTATATCAAAATGCTCGGGCAGGGAAATCATCATTGTTATCATGAACTTATCAGCAATGATCAAAACGCCTCTCTTGTGTATATTTGGAAAATAAGGTTATTCAAAAGTTTTAAAATGTAATATAGCGATCTTGAAAAATTTCGATGTATTGTATATCTTCGTCAGAAGAAACAATGTATAGTTGTATAAAAGACAAATTTGTTGTGCTTTGCGAATGATATGGGCGGTGCCTGCGAGGACAATTTTCTGTTATCTAATAGATGGTTGGGTTTCCTGGTATCCTACCAAGATATTGGTCGCCAGCCCTTTTTTATGAACCCAAGGGCTCTTATAACAACCGGGATTGTTTCAGTCTTAAACTCCTTCATTTTTGTGATCTCAATTTCTAAGTCTCTCTTATTCAAACTCTTTCATAGATATGCTTTCCTCCGATGGAATAGTCATACCTATTATTATTATTATTATTATTATTATTATTATTATTATTATTATTATTATTATTATTATTATTATTATTATTATTATTATTATCAAACAAATTTTACTCTATCTTCTTATTGTGATTTTCATCATCACAACATTCTCAGTCAATACACTGTTCATAAGTTCTACAAGCCGAAAACACAGGCGGTTAGCTATACGGAACTGTCGATCGTAAAACCTCGAGTTGAGTGATTATTTGATATTTTACGGTCACAGGCCCCATAAAGCTGTGGATAACCGCCATGACGACTGGTATTTTCAAGAAGTTTAAATAACAATCGAAGTGGTTGTGACAATAACTTTTATTACTGAATTGGTGTTAGCAGCAACAGCTGTGTCGTTTGGAATTGCTTTGTTTCAAATGTGGCCTTTTTCTTCCACTGACAACGAATCTCCATGAAATCCTCAAGAGAAAAGATATCGAGGAGAGAATCACTTTAGGAGGGCTAGCTTTCGGCAAAGCAGACTGAACATTCAAGAACAAGAAAATCCCATTGGTCCTTAAAAGAAGGGCATACAACGAATGCATTCTCCCGATAGTCACCTATGCAGCTGAAACATGAAACCTAACCAAGAGACTAGAACCCTCAAACTGAGAACCATGCAACTTACACATGAGAGAATCACGCTCAATATCACATGGAGAGATTACAAGACAGCACAGTATATTAGGGAGAAAACAAGTGTTCGAGACATCATGGAATCCATTAGAAAACTCGAATGACAATGGGCTAGTCATATTGCAAGAATTGCAGACAACTGATGAACATCACGACTTATGACATGTATCCTCATTCCTTTATTCGTCTGAGAGAGTTCCTTAGGTCATATTCGTGTGGCTGATCATTTTTGGGAATCATGTCGATGTTCAATACTGGTGCCACTGAAGCATTTTCGTTAGTATTGTAAGGGAAGTTAACTCTTCCCTTTGTTTCAGGTGTTAAGATCAATTCATTAAGATTATGTTCAAACTTTTTTTTGTTTTTGCCAATTCTTTAATGACAGACATCTTAGTATTTGAATAACAACGTAATTTTATGTACTTTATGATGGTAAATGGTTGTTAAAATCAATGCAACGGTTTTGGTCGAAAATTGGTTCTGTTAACATTGCAGTCGTTGTAGAAATTTTACCATTAATCATATCAATAATAAAATCCAAACTGAGCCCCAATATGAATAAATGAATTGAATAAAACACAGTCGAATGATAATTTCGACTTGCTTAGTGTCGGTTGTGTGGACAAAAAACTTGCAATAGCGATAAAGCTGTTTTGTCTCTCCACAATTTAAAACTATGAACGTTTCTTTTTGTTTAGTCTCAAAATGCGTTTTTTGCTCCCTAAATCACAGAATATTTTGTGTATAACGATCTAGCGTGAAAGTCCACAACCGCCTTTGAGGGGGTAAATGCAATTTCAAGGGAGAAACTTCGCGACTAATTGGTTGAACAAATTCCATAAGATTATCTTGTAACTATTTTCTCACAATGTTTTTATTGTTGGTTTTTGATTGGCATCTCGAATGAACAAAGTGAAATCGGGAATAAAGAAGTAGCTCCCAATCAGACTTGAACACTCGTCCCGCACCTTGTTGGCTCTATTACCGACCGCTGGCTCCAGTGACATGTATGCAATTGGCTAATCCACAAAAAATCCCCATTAATTTATATCTATTATCGTTGTTTTTGGCGATGGTTCAGCATAATCAGAAGTCATTACCATGTTAACTTGTTTTAGCGTTGTACGGCACGGGGCCAACGGGGCGGCAATTGGAGTGAAAAGACCGTTTTGCACCAATATTCCAGTTTGAGTGGACTAGCCTTCTTTTAAAATCAGCATTTGAAATCCTAGTTTTTACCTAGACTCGAACACTGACCTTTGGTGCCAATGAGAAAATATGTAAATGCCTTGCGCATAACTAAGCTGCAAACTAATCTTATCTTTCTTCTCTATCATCATTTCAAGTAGACATTTTGAAAAAAAAAAACATCTTGATTAGTAAAAGAAGATATCAATGTTATGAACGTAAAAATCAACAAGTTGTCAAGCTGATGCCAAGAAAAAAGAAAGGAAGAAGGCTCTTAAAGAAAAAAAAACAGGGAGTGGTCTTTTAAAAAAGCAGGGGGAATTTCTTCTATGCTAGTCTTTCTATTTTGATTAGAGATGTGTCTTCGTGCGCGCGTCTGTATGTTGTCTGCTTCTCTTCAATATTTCTTTATTTATTACTTTTTGCATTCCGTTAGTTTGCAAAACGAAAGAACCACAAAAAAAATAAATGGCGCTGCTTCTGATGAAATATAAATAAACCCCGAATTTCGGGTTCAAATTCATTGCCGCCGACAATACCAAAGGCAAGTAGATATCAATGTCCCCCCTGAGTCGTTTTCTATTTGTTTACGAACTAATATCCGTTTGAAAATGTCCTTTTTCCATTTCCTGCCCCCAGAAAAAGAAGATGGATATAAAATGGAAGTAGCCATTTTAAAATAACACGCTAAAAATTAGCAAAAAAAAGAGGCTTTGATCAGAATAAGAAATTGAAAAAAGAAGAAAATAAGCGAGGAGAAAAAATGAAAATGTTATTTGCACATCAAAAAGAGGCTCAAATTAATTCTGTTAACATTTTAGATCAATATTTATGAGTTTGTCACACAAGAGGGGGTTTCCTTTGGGTTTTTTGTTTTTGATCTTCACAGCGAAAAGGAAAATTCTATTAAAAATAAAATGACAATGGCAGACAAAAGTAGAAAAAAAATTCTCAAAAAATTAAAATGTGCGATAGCAAGGAAAATAGAGGCGAAAAGTTTAGGCGATATTTAGAATCAATTCCGTACGTCTTTGAAGTACGCAAACAGTTTGTTTTTTCTCTTTATTATCCTTGAAGAAGGAGCATTTAGCTGTGGGATAATGGCCTAATTGAGTGGAACTGCTGAGTAGATATCCAGTAAGTGACTCACACTTACGTGGCCTTGTGTCAGTAAAAAGTACATTTATTGTGCAGATAATTCTTAGAGAAGGAATCAATTGTTTGCTATTTTAATTTGTTGACTCTACATCTGTGATGAATAACATTCGATACAGCAGAAAACTAATTATTCCCAATTGCAGGTCTCTCTCTCTCTCTCTCTCTCTCTCTCTCTATATATATATATATATATATATATATATATATATGTATATATGTATATATATATATATATATATATATATACATATATATATATATATATATATATATATATATATATATATAAGTGACTATGCATGATAAGTCTCAAACACATAAGCCCTTGTAAAAGTGCTTTTATACTAGATAACAATATTCTAAATCCCATCATTTGCGATTAAAAATCGAGTCAGTTATCACACTACAAATAGGTTTAATAGTCGCGTGAAAGAACGCTCAATGCGCGTTATCGCTGGGCAGACAGTCATGAAGACCATTACAAAGTATAGTAGCAGTCTATACATTCTTTCCAGCCAGCAAGATACTAAGAGTGCTGCGATTGGCTGAAAGTCGATGTCTCGGCCAATCAGCGCATGAAAAATGCCCTATGCGAAATTTTTCTTAAATGTAAAATAGTGATCAAAATTTAACGATCTTTAGCGTACGATTTTTTTTTTTTTTGTTTTTGTATCAAAGCTCGAACACCTTGTATTATGACTCTGATACATATTGAAGACTTACAAGGTTACAATGCATAAATTGAGATTTTTTCCTTTTTTTTTTTGTCACTACAAGAAAACAAAAGCTCCCATCTTTGGCTTATTGACGTTATAAGTATTACTGTAATCCTTTGATTTCATAATTTTTCTTGATACGACCAGTCTGAGAAAACTACTTTGAGTCCGAAGATTAAGAGCGATCTAGTACGATAGAGCATCAAAGCGCACGTACAAAAGAACACAAGCATAGATTGAAAGTCTTGACCTCTATCTTATTGAGAATCTTTGGAAAAAGCAAAAAGCTTGAGTCAGGTTTTCGAAGCGTACTAGACAACACAGGAATCCTGAAAACATTTAAGAGCTTGAACGAATTATTTAAAAAAAATGAGTGGGAGAAACTACCAGCTGTCAAGTGCATGATGTTTTTAGGCAGTCGTTGTTATCAAAAGAGACATGGAACCAAATATGAAGGAAAGGTTCCAGTAATACCGGCCAGATCATATCTTTCATTTCTTCCTTGAAATCACTGTAATGACAACGAATCTCTATGAAACCCACAAAAGAGGAAGAGATCAAGCGGAAAATCACCTTGGAATGGTAACCCGTCGGCAGAGCAAGCTCAACCTTAAAAAACAAGTCGATCCCAATAATCCTAAATAGAAGAACATACAACCAATGCATCCACCCGATAGTCACTTATGGAGCTGAAACATGGGACCTAACCAATATAGAGACCTGCAAACTTAGAAGCATGCAACTTCCACATGAGAGAATCATGTATAACCTCACGAGGAGAGATCATAAGACAGCACAGTATATAAGGAAGAAAACAGGAGTCAGAGACATCATAGAATCTATTAGAAAACTCAAATGGCAATGGGCAGGCTATGTTGCAGGAATGACAGACAATTGATGGACATCACGACTCACAACATGGATCCCCAGAGATCACACACAAAACCGACGCCGACAGAATACAAGATGGAGAGATGAACTAGACAAATTTAGAAAGTACTGGCTCTGCGATGCCCACGATTGAGAAGTGTGGCGAATCCTGGGGAAGGTCTATGTCCAACAACGGACGTTAACAGATTGATGATGACGAAGTCTAAAAATAATGTGTTCTGTTAAATTACTTCGGGCATTCTATGAAAATATTCTGATGATACAAATTTGGTAGATTTTCATTTATTTCTGAAGATGTTGTACCGGTTAGACTAAAAATTCGACGGCACCAATGATCGTGACCATCTCAGTAGATGAATAAATAGATATGAATAGATAGATATGAAACGAGTGATAGATCAACCAATAGGTAGATAGAGAGACGGAGACACAGATAGAGAGATAGAGAGAGAGAGAAATGTATCTACGTGTTTTCCCTTGAGTCACAATGAATAAAATAAACATACCAATTTCTCATTTATCCAAGTGAAAAGTAATTTTAGAAAAACATCTCATACAAATCGGGTTATATCGTTGTTTGTGTTCAGAATGATCACCCATCAATTGATTTCCTTTTTTAGATCATTTTAAATTTATGTTTTGAAAAGGTATTTGTTAAATAACTTTGAACATCCTGTTGAAATATTCAGATGATACAAATTTGGCCAACATTTATTCATTCCCAAAGATGCTGTAAAGGTTATACAAAAAAAATCAATGATATTGTATATATATATATCTATCTATATATATATATATATATATATATATATATATATATATATATATATATATATATATACGCATGTAAATTTACATTTGTATTTTTACGCGCACGCAAGCGAATATATCAATATCTACACACATACATCTGTGAATCAATAAGTTCGTACCCTGACACGTAATTATTAGCTGAATTTAGATCTAAAAGTTTCACTGTATGATCTGGATTGAGTGCAATGATAAGGATGGAATATCATCTTGGAAAATGAATATTTGTTGCGTACTACGAGCGTATTGATATACCCACGTACATATGTTAGAATATATGTATAATAAATTATATACATATAAAACAATATGTTATCTATAGAAAATACGTATAATCGATTAATCTTATGATAAAAAAGCCGTTGTCACTTCATTAGTCGGGGCTTTTTTCTGGTAAAGCAAACAGAAGAAAAACGAAGTGACAATGCGAACACGGATACAAAATTGACTCTTAGTAATCAAATCTTTGCTTTGTGTGCGTGTGTTCGCTGATCCAGGCCGCAACTACTGATGGTAATATCACTGCTACCACTGCAACTAATGATGATCATGATTATATTTCGAATTTTACCCAATTCCGCTGCCTTGTTGTTTCAAGATAAACAAAATATATGAGAAGTTGTGGGAAATTGACAGAAGAGTAAATTTTGTTCAAGGTGTGCGTTTCTTGTTAGAAAGAAGTATATTTATAGTAAGATATATTTTTGTACAATTTATCCGTACGTAAATAACGCCATTATTTTTTTATTATTATTATTTTTTTACAAATAGATTGAAACTGAGACCGATAAATATACAAACTACTTCTTTTTCTTCACACGCCATATGCGACTCATACTCCTAGACTAATTCCCTTGTCTATGCTTTGTCTAACATACTAGCAGTTTGAAACCGGATAGTGCAACCCAGTAACACACGCTGTGTGCGATTTATATACCCGATTCTAAAATAAATAAACTAGGCCTGACGGGTAAAAATACTGTTTTGACTTGTGGCAAAAGTCGCTCTTGTCATTCAGAATTCATGCATACAATACGCAAAGCAAATTACATCGACGTTATTTATGCAATATGAGGCACCTATTTAGGACTAAACTTACTAAAAACAGTAATGGTTTGTAAGACTAGTTCGCTAATTAAGAGATATATATATATATATATATATATATATATATATATATATATATATATATATATATATATATATATATAGCTTTCAACATTAAAAAACTTTTTCTATTTTTTTTTTTTGTGTCACTTCAGTCACTTATTTCCCGATATCTGTTAATGTAATTTATGTAATTTTCTTCAGTGTCTTTTTGTTGTTTTTTTTTCTGTTTTACTTATACCCTGTTATAATGGCACAATGTATAAATTGTTTCTTGCTGACATCATTAGTTGTTTACCATAAAACAGTTTTGGGTTTCTTAAAAACAAAACATGGCACCCCAGCAGTGTTGATCAAACACCACCTCCCTTTCAGCTATGATTTTGATATATAGATTATGTCATACATGTATTTTGCTATTTTATTATCCTGATGTATAATCTTAATGTATTGTACATGGATTATGTACTACACACCATTTAATTTTTTGGAACAGGACCAACTTACGTAGGTTGCCCAAAAACGTATTTAACGATGGATAAGTAAGAGAAACAGACGTGACGCAGTTCGTTTCATTTCGATTGAGAATATCAAATCCGCTGTGCCGGTTTGAATCTTAAACTGCATGCAAACCAAATTAAGATATCATCTTCAAGAATGCTAATTAAACTTCTTCGGGTTGATTCTCTACCAAGATAGTCAACCGAATAATTTGACAATTCCCCCAACACATACACACATAATGTTATCCTATGCGACAGGGCATACTAAGCCATGTTTATTTCCTTTTTTGATCGACAAAGGATTCTTTGTAGATTTATTCATTGTAGCAATTGTAGGTTTTTATGGGACTGCAGGGTTTGCCGAACGCCCTCCAAACTTTCTCGGTCGGCTTGGGACCAGCTACGCGACTGTCACAGTAATGTACTCTTGGTTGGACTGCCCTGGTACTTACTCATAGTTGTTTTTCCCAAGTGCATTTGTACAAAGTAGGCGTAAACCAAATTCGTGTGTATGGGCTTTCAAAATCTATGTCTGAAACAATATTTACTGACTAAATCATCATTTAATTAGGAGAAATGTTGCTTTTATCATTATCATTAAGTTGTAATACATGACTTAGCGTTTATTTTTTACATGATTGATAATAATGCTAAAAATGAATGATTTACTTACGTAACTGATTTTTTTGGCAGCTTCATCATTGATAAAGATATGAATGAATTAATGAATAGGCCGGCTTCGCGAACGCAGATTTTCGGAGGCTCTTCCACGAGAGCAGGGCCTTAGACGGGACCTGTGCACAGAATACCACTTCCACCGGCCCAATGAAGTTTTACAGAGAAGGGCAATGTGAGCAGGGCCGACCCCGCCCTATGGTCCATCGAGGAGGTACAGATTGAAGGCGAGGCTTCTCAGCCCAAGTTTTGACAGGAGTTTTCCTCTCCCGACAGATGCCCCCCGCTGGCTCTGGGATCTGCCATCCCTTTACGGGAGTGTTCCGACTGTATGACGGACACTGACAGATATGACAGATTGTTAAACTACACCCCTGGAAAGGCGCCTGCTTAGTATAAGTCTAAACTTCTTCTCAAAGCCGATCATAACCTCTCTCCTTTCAAGCCAACTCTCCCTCCTCCTTTGCCATCAATTTGAGAACTATTCTTTTAAAGTGACACGACTTGTACCTTTCCTCCTTTCTCTCAAGTACATTTCATATTAAACAACAACGAGGCGCTGAAATAAACTGATGCATGGAGAAAGATGAGGGCTATCTCCCAACTCTCCATTGCCGGAGACGGAACTCTTGTCATCCAGCATTATCGCAAGGCATGATTTGGCCAGACTTTCTGTCTACTCAATCGACCACCCTGTTTTTGCTTTTCCCCACCCCCTGATAACCACACACCCTTCGTCTTTAGCCATGTTCTTTATGACCCACCTTAGCACCATTTTTTTAAATGTAAATGAATTGGTAATTATTGGAGGTTTTGAGCCCATCAGTGCAATGGCGTCTAGCCAAGAAGTTTGCTCTATTTCCAAGTACGATGGGATTTCTTTGCACCAAAGAGAAATATGAAGAATGTGGAAGTACCAATGTTACTCAAGGTGTAGAGGTCGGAATCGCCGGTGTGGCTCGCATCCTTAATCTATGGAACAACAAGATCCACACACTTTCTATGGATCTTTTAGATGACACCATCCAATTCTGCCAAAAAACCATCAAAGACACTCTAACAGATATCAGCGAATTGGAACAAAAACTACAACAACACACATACACAGATGAATATAATGAAATACAGGAAGCGATCAACATCAACATAGGAGGAAGAAAAAAACAACTTAACCTCACCAAAACTAAAAAATACAACAAACTTAGACACAATATCACACACAGATCTGCGATTCCACAGAATATGAGAGAAATTAAGATACAACCCACCAAAAGAGCCACCAGGCCTCTGCTACCTACACCCAACCTACCACCTACATACCCCAAAAAAACCAATTCCCCCACCAAACACAGATTTAACACTAGACACACAGACACAGGCTACCCAACAAGAATCACCAATACTGACAAAAACATCATCCATACCCACACGAACAACGATAGAAATAGACACACGCATACGAACAAACAAAACAAAAACACCTACACTGGCACTAACAATACTAACACCTATAACAGACACACACATATGAACAAACATAACAGAAACACCTACACAAATACTAATATTACTGACACCAATATTGTGAACAGACACAGCTATATGAACAAACACAACTACAAAAACCAGCATACAGATAATAGGAACAAGAACACTAGACTCCATAAGATCTTCAGACCTACTACCCCTCATACTCTGCAAAAGGAAAGCCCTAAGAGTAGCATCCTCCCTCAACCCATCACATTGACCCTTGGAAAGCATCCTGAAGACCCAGGCAAACACCCTGACCAGCAGGTAACCCCTACATCAACTCACACACACACTCTACCAAAAAATGAGGAAAGCCCCCTACCACTAAATATGGAAGGGGAGTTAGAAAACCTGATTCCAACACTAGTAAGCAGTTTAGAAAACTTACTAAAACACTACTACACACCATCAAAATACTAAACTGAACAACCCGCACCACACAGAACACTAATACACACAACTCCTACAATTAATATCCTCACACCCACATCTTAGAAACATTCAATAATGGAAGCTTCAAAGTCACCTAGACCCATAGGAAAAACTTCACCTTAGCCTGTTATAACCCCTGTTCAACTCATAGCCAAAACATTTTCAGTAACTTTTAAGGTTGATACCTATGTAGCTCCATAACCCCACCACCCCTCCTACACTACCCCAAACATACCAGAAAATCCACCTCTACAACACTACCCCCTACCTTGACACACTCTGCCCTCCCCAAGGCAAACTGCTGCTGCTTTACCAAAATCCCAATACCTGCTGGTCATTCTTACATTCAGCAGGAGGTATCTAGTAGCCCTGACAACAAAACTTACCCACAATGCATAGTCCCTGGCAGCGGACTCTGGTATGGACGATCCATAATGCTGTGTTAACGACGAAAACAGCATATAGTCCGGTTCCACGTGAAATTTCGTTCAATTAGTGGGAGGATCATGAAAACTACAGATTTTTGAAAACCTCTTCGAATAACAAATCCGAGAATATTTGATCCCATTTTCTCGGTTGTAAAGTAGCCATTTTAGATATGTTAAAAAATGGTGACCTCCCAATTCAATGTCATAAACTACTAAATAACCTAGGATCAAGATTTCATCTACATTTTGGGTGACAAGAATTCTAATGCTGCTGATCGCAAATACATATAGATCAAAATGACTCATGTATTGGTAACCATTTGGGATTTTCCATACGCATAACTGAATTATGTCTTGTTTTTCATTTTTTTGACTCTCATATAACCAAGGCTCATGATTATTGTGGCCAAACCAGGATTTCGACAGCAAGGATTATACTGGTGCTGATTACAAGCTGGTGTAGATGTTCAAATTTACGATTATTTTAGGTGTATCTGCTTTGATGAGTCAGTGCATGGTAGAATACCCCGATTGGCATCGAAGTGTTTTCTTGGTTACTGCATTACCAGCAGCCCGTTTTTGGTCTATCAGTCTGTTAGACGTGGTAAGGACCATCAGTTTGATTCACAGATCTTTGGTCTCCTCCAGATTTACAGATTTGAGACTTATTTTCACGGTGGACTTCCTGCGGCCAAATATTAACATATTTTTTCAATTTCCCTTTCAACTGATTCTCTTTGATACATAGTCTTTGTATAGTTTCAGACTAGTGTAATCGACGTTCAAAAACTTTTGGACATACCCTTATTGGATGTACGATGAGTGATCATTTTGTTCAATTTATCATCTTTAGTGGTATATGGCTTACCATTGCTCAACCTTGATTTTGTCAATTGTCTCGTGATCTCTTCTGATCTCACTACATCCCAGTTCAGGCCATTCTGTTATTTGCCACCTTATCCAATGCTGAGCTGACTCTTGAACTCTCTTGCAAGGTATGACAGATTTTGTGCAGCTATAAAGAATCTCTAGCAATGGCATTGTTGGAGGTTTCAATAAGACCAATCTAGACCTACATCTGATTGTTGAAATGTTCGCGTGCGTTGTACGCACCTATATACACAAGTGGAATATCATTTCTGGTGACGGATAAGTTATTTACTTCGAGTTCCCTCCGGGTCTCAGGAAGATTGTATTTTTGATCATGCATTTCAGTGATGTGTTGGGGCCAGGGTCGCTTGTATTTGATCCGATCAAAAGCAAAGAATAGATCACTAAGTGCTTCTGCAGCATGAAGATCGAGGGACAGATTAGTATTGCAAGGTGTGGCCACAAAGGACAGGGTTGTCTCTAATCGGTGCAGATGAAGAGAGATAAATAGATATGAATAGACTGAGATAGATAGATCGAGAGAGAAAGAGGTGTAGAGAGACGCATTTACATATTTTCCTATTGTGTCAAAATGGATAAAAATAAATTTCTCAATTTCTTATATATTTATGAGAAAAGTAATTTTAGAAGAAAAAATGTTATGAAGATGCATTCGGTTCTATTTTTGTCTGCGGTTTAGAATGATAAGTCATGATTTTTTTCCCATAAAAGCCTCCTTTTGTTCCAATGAATTGTCTTTGCGCTGCAGACTTAAACTACTTCTGTGTTAACAACCTGCACGTGGGAAAATCTTTTCATGGTGCAGACGAAGTCTGATGTCAGTACTGAAATCAAAACCGGAAAATGGAAATAAATTCCTTTGTTTTTATTTCTTAGCCCCGTTATATAACATATATATATATATATATATGTATGTTGCCTGCGCAATCCAAGTGTTCCCATAAGAACATTCTTAAACCGAAATTGCGTAAAGCGCACGCCTCAAAGTGGTGATGATGATGATATGTCAGTCAGGCTGAGTCGTCTGAGATAAGGATGTTGTGGGATACAGGAGATTGGGATGTTGGAGAAAAAGGAAGAGGGTGGGCGCTAACCGTATCATGGATCCCAGCAAAACAGATTTTTTTTTTTTGCTTTTCGACTTTTTTTTAAAATGTAAAAAGTCTCGTGACGCGAATTTCCAAAAAGAGGGTTATATATATATATATATATATATATATATATATATATATATATATATATATATATATATATATATTGTGTACTGTAGAGAGTGAGACAGACTTGGGAGTAAAGTGTTTAGAGGTAAGGTTTATTAATCCTTAGATGTAAATTATCCAGACATGTTTCGTGATTCTTCCCATCTTCAGTGGTGTGTGCTATGTGCTGTATATATATATATATATATATATATATATATATATATATATATATATATATATATTATTGTGTCATCCACAGATAGCTGTTTCGATGTATTACATCTCTTCAGTGTGGCTATAGATTTTCCGTTATCCCATCCAGTACCACGAGGCAGATCCGGAGGCCGATATCCTACTTCTGAGCTACAGAACTGGACAGTCAGTTAAGCCGAATTTAAGCGATATTTTATTTACGGATAAATTCCCCATCCACCAGAGTGCTCTATGCCTATGGAAGAGCATTGATATATATATAAACATCATAATTTCATTATATTACTTTGAAACTATTTAAAATGATCTCCTGTTACTACAAGATGACTGTATCATTTGGCATGGAAAACATGAACAGAATAAACAATCAAAGAAAAATGGGGCTGCTGCAGGAATCGAACCTGTGACCAACTAGGTAGCCATTTTAGTGTAGCGTTGCTCTTACCATTGAGTTAAACAGCCAAATAAAGCCCAGATAATGGCTTAAACTCCAAATTCCTGCAGCAGCCAGATCATCTTGTCAATTGTTTATTCAATTTGCGCTGTCGCGGCCAAATGATACATTCACCGTGTAACAGCAGGAGATAACTTCGAATAGAATTTTCAAGTAATATAAAGTATTTATATCTATTTCTATCATATTATATAATCATCTCTCAAGGGTTGTTTGCGTTAAGAAACACATTGAGCAAATACAGACAGTGAATAAATAAAATGAGTCAATCAGCCAAACTTGAAAACCGAATCAAGCTATGTTGACGGTTCCTGAAAACTTATGATGGTTGTAATATATGAGGGCCAGCAGTTCTTTGTTGAAGCTGCATATGGCATCTGATAATCCGACAGCCAGCTAAACCGACTAAGCTCTTAAACCGTGAGATCGGACGATAGGAATTGGACCTGCACCAGTTTTTGAAATATCGTTGAAAAAAATTGATTTGGGTTGATCAACTATTCGGGCAAATAATAAGTCTTTCTGGCGCGTGAGACAGTTGAGTATAGGGGAAAATACGATATACTTACGCCACCCACGCCGGGGATCGAAAAGAAAAGGGGACCAGAGGGGGGAGAGAAGGGTTGTAGAAGGAGAGAAAGAAAGGAGAGAATGAGCTAGGGTGAGAAAAACAAACAAAATTGATATAAGTCCGTGGGATAAAGATAAGATGTACGAAAAAAAAGGGGGAAGGGAAAAAGACAGAAGGAAAGAGAAGGTTGGGGCGTATTTAGTAATTTTCATTGGAGAGTGCTGGCCAACGAAGTAGCGATATCTGTCAATGAGAGGTAAAGAAATTAGACCTACGAATGCATGCACAAATCTAATTCTTCTCAAAATTGTAGTAGTGAGAGTAGTCTTCATTCAATTCCCACGTTCAGTGATTTATTGGATATAAGTTATTTAGCACCCTCTCTGTGTATCTTTTAATTTGCGAGCTGAAATCCATTTCCAAATATCCGGTAATTTTTATCGGCACCCACGCACTTGATAAGCCGTTAGTGTGAGTCAACCAAACCATTACTGTTATTTCAATATCTATATTTCTATCCTGTGTGCCCAATATTGTTAAGCATTGAAATTCTTAACTGACTGAAAATGTCTCTGAATTTCAACAGCAGATTCTGATGGCGTCTCAGGCAAATATTTCGTATTTCCGAAGTATTCCATTTTTGATGATATACAGGAAATAGGAATTTTCAAGTTGAAAGTCTGTAATATAAACCGTATAGTCTGGCATAAATGTTGATCAGGCGTAGAAGTGGACTCCTAAAATTCAGAGGTTTCCATCTATGTATATGAGTATATTTGCCCGATGAATCGATCCTTTAAGATAAGGCAGCCCCGTTTCCTGGCTTCCGGAAATGTGTATGTTGGCTTGCAGAGGCTGAAGAGAATCGTGGACAGCAACAGAATAATATATAATTGTTACTGTTAAATTGGTGCAAAAACAATTGCGGTTTTTGTTATTTCAATCTTTGATACTTTTTTTGAATAAAGTATTATTCAACTATGTTCTTTGTATATATCATTTCAAAGAGTTAATTTTGCTCCATCTATTAAAACTGAACTTTTTTCTTAAGAGCTATTTATTCTGGTTTATTTGATGCTGTCAAATTAAAAAGGAGAAAAACGAAAATTTGATCAATTTTGTTGCTTGAGTTTAGAATGGAGTGTACATAAGTGAGAACGGCTCACAATACCAGCTTCGAAACTTCGATGCAGGTTCAATTCCTATCGCCCGATCTCAAGCTTTTAGAGCCTGGTTGAATTAGCTGGTTGTTGGGGTACTGGATGTCATAGCGGAATTAATTCATGCAGTTTCAACAAAGAACTTCTGACCCACTTATTAAACACCTATCATAAGTTTTTAGAAACTGTCAACATATGTTTCTTCAGATTTCAAGTCGGTCAGGCTAGCTATGTCTTTCTGTAATTGACGACATCCAATTGACGGCCAATTTTGAGGTGGACCTAAGCAAAAAAAAAAAAAACCCAAAAAAACTTGAGCGGTTACAGAGGAACTAAATGCTGATCATTTTCATCAAATTGGTAAAGCAAAAAAGGCGTGTCATGTTGCACGAAGGACCCTGATGCAAAAACAAGAGACCTTGCATGTCACGCGGATGAGCACGCTGAAATTGTACGAACTAAGCTGCAATACTTTACCCCACTCGGCTCACTGCCCCAGAATTCTATACTCCCCGAATGAACGAACTTGTTTTCTAGTTGGCAAAAAAAGTGTACATTCTGAAATTTCGATTAATCTGATATTCCAAGTTGAGATATTCTGCTTTGAAGTTGATAGTGGAGAACAGCAATTATTTTTGCACCAACTTAATATCAAAAAGTTATAAGAAGAAGAAGAATTCTGGTGTCGGTGATTATTGTATCTCACAGTAGTCTGTGGAACAGAAACTGTCTGTTGTTGGAGATATTACCTCTGTATCACCTGTCAATCTTTGAATCTTCTATGGTAGTTTGAATGAACAGGTTGCTAATTTCCACGACTTGCTCTTCGTATGATATAATCATCTTTGTTTAGATAAATAATAAATCCTTAATTATTGGTTAGAATTTCTGTAACGGTGATGATTCACCATCTTGAACAGCTGTTATCAGTTTGTGTTTACGGATGTGGGGGACTGAGAGAATAATCCTTGTATTTTAGGTGTAAATAATTAAACGAAGATGTCTTCTTCATTAGGATTTGTCTCGGCGACTCGCATAAAACAGGTGAGAAGTAATATATAAAACTTGGAACTATCATAAAAGTTTTTGTATTTGTTTGCATGATAGAATTAGTAAGCTACTTTATGGTAGTAGGCCTACCGGTAGGGTGACTTCTCTTCATCAAAACGTACAACGACCTTTTTTATTCATCTTTTTGCTAGACTTACTGACGTTAGGTTTTTGTGGGGATTAACAAAACAGCTGAGAGATTTCCCTTACCAGTACTCCCAATTTGGCTTTGCACTGGACTATGCAAGCATAGTATTATATATATATATATATATATATATATATATATATATATATATATATATATATATATATGTATTCAGTTGAAACACTGTTGCAATGCTATTTTTTCGTCCCGTTTCTGCCTCAATGGCTGTGGGTCGTACTTGGCTAACCTTAGTAGATATAGAGCTAATAAGTATAACAGCTTCAGTCAAACTGGTAACTGAAATAGTTATGGATATACTGCTGGTGCCAGATGTAAGTTTTTAAGCCAAGATACGAAACAGGGATTTCAATGTTCGAACCGAGATACTAAACGAAGATTTTGACACTTGATTTCAACACAATATTCCTTTTCACTGTTCCAACATTTGGTCTTGCGTCGTACTAAGGTAAGCTTCGTAAATGCAGAGGTACCATAGTCACAAATAGTCAACAAGCAAGACCATTCGTACTAAAATGCGTATCAAAACATAAATAGTGCTCCCAAACCATGGCCTTGCACCAGACTGATGTTTAGTAAATATCGACACGGAGATATGCAAATATCAGGTTGGGACAAAATAAACGGCCGTATTGAACCACAAACTTTAAAACGTTTTAACTCGATTGACACAAATTGATTTGTCAGAGTTAACAAAGTTAGAATTGACACAATGTTGTCAAAAATCTGGCAGTGAATTTAGTCCATCATAATAAAACCTGGGATCCCAGGAGTCGACAAATTGCCGGAAAGGCATTTCCGACCCCATGTGAATTAGCTTACACCTATTGTCATGGTTGTGAATAGGGAGGATGGGGCAAAGCCTCGGTGCCTTTTGCATCAATTTTTTGCTGGGTTATCTGTGGAATATGAAGTCTTGCGTTATCTTGCAGCAGTATAGGCCCCTTTCTGCTCACCATTGCAGGCCAAAATGTGTTGCAACTTCTGTTGCATCAATTTCAAACCAGGACAATAGGATTCTGCCCGAATGTTTTTACAAGATTGCAACAGGCTGTAATGGAGGTCAAGAGGATCTTTTTGCCATGAAGATTCGTTTTAGGTGGGTTTGGAATAAAATAATTCAAGCAACATCCGAAAGAGGACATAATGAATTTGTAAACGATACATAGATAAAGAAATGAACAGAAGAGAACGATGCGAAGAAATCCATGCCAAAATGGCTACTTATTTCGTCCAACAAAATAAATTAATAGATAGATATATAGATAGATAGATATGAGATATCGTCTCTTCCTTGAGTAATGCTTGGCAAGCAAGATTGATAGACTATTGTTAAAGTAATGTTCTATATAATTACTAGGTGTCCCAGACTTGTGGCTTTGTGGCAGACTGAACCAAGTTTTGTTATTAACTAGAAAGTGGTAACTGCATTGTTATATGACCAATATTGTGTGGGAGAAAATTGAGAAAAAGACAAAGGAATATTCCCAGGAAAATATGCAATTACAAGTGTCTATTCCATGTAGATATGCATGTGTATTTACAAACATGTGTGTGGGAGTGAAAAAAATGAATCTTTACGTGCACGAATAGTTATTTATATTGCATATTAGTTATTTATAATATAGAGGATAAAGATCTTGTTATTATCGAGAGATTCGCTGAAAAAGTAGAGGTTCTTTGGATTTGGTTTTAATATCGTATTATGACCTCATTAAAATGTTTATTTAAATGTACCGTGAGATTCTGGCAAGAAAAGAAATGATAAGAAATTAAATATTCTGTCTGTCTGTTTCTCTGTCTTTTTCTGCTTCTCTTCTCTCCCCCTCTCTCTCTCTATCTCTCTCTCTCTCTCTCTCTCTCTCTCTCTCTATATATATATATATATATATATATATATATATATATATATATATACATAATACAATAATAAAGCGTGTCAGAAGTAGAACAGAATATACAATCTGTAATGAACGATCGAACAAATCTTTATCAATATATATATATATATATATATATATATATATATATATATATATATATATATATATATGTATCACCAGACATCATCAGACATTATAAGTCCATAACTGGACAAGGGCCTTTCCGATCCCCTCCCATGGCAACTGAGCTCATCTCAGCCATGTTCCTCAGATAACCCAGCCAGGGTTGATCAAATCCTGACTTATCCCAGCGACATTGGCCCACAGATTTGATAGTTCTTTCGAAGCCCCTGTTATACCAAGCAAAGCGTAGGCAGATTATCAATCGACCAGCAAAGCCCTGCTGCACCCTCTTCGGTGGGTTTACGATGGGCTCCACTTCGCACACTGCTTTACCAATCCCTGGCACTTGGGCCTCTATCTCTCTCTCTCTCTCTCTCTCTCTCTCTCTCTCTCTCTCTCTCTCTCTAATTAGTAATTAGCAAGCTAGTCTGATAGTGAGTTCGATACTCACTCTGTCCTCTGCATTGTAGTCTTGTTCCTGATTGACCCTTACGGATTATACCGATAATGTTCTCAGTGTATGGGGAATTGACTGAGAATTGACATCCAAAAACCCTTTTCAGGGCAGAAATACAATACAAGCACCCCCACGCTTCGAGGGATACACAACAATATTCATCCTACTTGAGCCAGTTTTTCAATTTTTGTATTTTCAAAAAAAAAAAAAAAAAAAGAGAAAGAAAAAAAAGGAAAAAAAAAGAAAAAAAAAGCTCATTGTAGTAAGGATATTGAAAACGTGGTTTTCCAATTTTTCAACCATGGATGAGATATTTCGGGATAATTCCTACGGTGTTATTTTTCGAGATCATTAAATTCACGAGAAGACAAAGTATATGCACATTCCGGTTTGGACGTATTGCATACTTGAATTATAAGATTAGCTTCAAATTTTAAAAATAAGAAATCGTATTGGAGTGTAGCTTTATTCGCTCTGACTGTTTTTGAACACTTACTGCCTACTGATTGCCTTACGTTGAATGTTCATAGATACAAGCTCATTTTCAAAAATACTGCCGACAGATGAGTGAGAGAGAGGAAAATATGGATAATAGTGCTATTCATGATAATTTCTTTATTTTAGATGGTAGATGTTAGAGTAAGGGTTATGTTAGCTTTGCATCAAGCATTAAAAAAAAAATTCAGTGATATTATCGCTTTTTTTCTTTCTGCGTTCCGTTCCCCAGTGAATATGATAGTTTTTTTCTAGTTAGAATAAATTTGCAAACGTTTACACACCGTAAGGAAATGTACACACGCACACACATACACACACCTTCTCTCTCTATCCCTGTTAATCTCTCTCAAATAACACATTCAAACACACACATATACGTACACGTTTGAATATGCAATCACACAGCCATAGGCACACGCACGCTCACACCATAAGAGTCTCATATTAAAACGTACGCACACATTGAACCTTGCATTCAAATGGACACATTCTCACAAACATGAACGCTCATGCACACACACACACACACACACACACACACACACACACACACACACACATACACACGAACACATTTCATCCAAGCACACACTCTCATAGACACGCACACGTACACATTTGGACACACTTTCTCACCTACATTTTTACATGTAGGCATCCAGACACACGCACACACACATACATTCAAACGCCCTCTGCACACATACACGTTTGGACACATATTTATACAGACACAGGCATAGACACACTCACACAAACGTGAATACATACCCACACACACATTTCATTCTAACATCCCCCTCGTAGACACATGCGCATACACGTTTGGACACACATTCACACAAACACGGACACACCAATACAGACGTGAGCACAAACACATATTCAAACACTATCTCATAGACACGCAGACATACACATATAGCTCTACTCACACAGACGCAGACACACTCATACAGACGTCCATACACACATAGTCGAACATGCGCTTACAGCCACGCGTGGTCCCATACTGATATATACTCATAATTACAATCATGCCCACGTGACACATTCTTGCACGAACAAGCGGAGATATGCGCGTACTCATAGGGAAAGGAGCAAATTTTATGGCACGTAGACACACCACCATCATTATCATCATCATCATCATCATCTGCAGCATTTAGCGTCTGTCGTTGAACGTCGACCATCCCCAAGAATCGCCAGACTTCTCTATCATGAAAGTCGGGGTATTTTCTGAATTTGTCCACCTCGTCACGCTTTCTCATTTTTTATCTACCACAGTTTTGCAAATGATTTCTAGGGATCCTCGCTGTAGGCCGTGATGTCAAGCATGTTGTCTGTCATTCTTGAAACATGGCCAGCCCATTGCCATCCCAGTTTCCCAATGGTTTCTATGATATCTATGACTCTTCTAATATACTGTGCCGCCTTGTGATATCTCGATGTAATTTAAACATGATTCACCGCTATGCACGTTGCATTGGTCTCAGTTTGTAGCTCAATCTTTTGGTTAGGTTCCATGTTTCAGCTCTATCGGAGACTATTGGGAGGATGCTTTGGTTTTATGACTTCGTGTTTGGGACTGATAGGATTTTCTTGTTCGTGAAGGTTGAGCTGATGCTACCGAAAGTTTCTCAAACGTGTGATTCTTCGGTTGATCTCTTTTTCTCTTGAGGATTTCGTAGTGATTCATTCACGCATAGATGATTTACTTACTGACACATTCGGTGTCGTCTTTATCAATTCTTTTCACATTTAATGTAATTTTATGTAAAATGTGACGAGCACTAACGAGTTGATAAAGGTAGATATTTATTTATTCAACTCAGTTTAACACAACACAGGACTGATTTAAAGGTTAGGAAGATTGTGCTGCACCAATCATTTACCTAAGGAGATCCTGGCGGTCCCGAAAATGAACAATTTAAATATTGAGTTTCACCTAAACTCGAATATTGGTGTTGATGGGAAGAATGCAACTACCTAAGAGACGAAGTAAGCTGCACATACACACACACACACACATACACACCACACACGCACACACATACACACAAACACACATATATACACATATATATACATATATGTATATAAATATATATATATATATGTATATATGTATATATATATATATGTATATATATACGTATATATATATACACATATATATACATATATGTATATAAATATGTATATATATATGTATATATGTATATATATATATATGTATGTATATATATATATATATACACACCAACATATATACACACACACACACACACACACACATACACACACACACACACACACACACACATACACACACACACACACATATATATATATATATATATATATATATATATATATATATATATATATATATATATATATATATATATATATATATATATATGCAAATTTATGCACAAATAAAGATTTCTGGTAAAAAAAAGAATGATGAGACTCCTTCGAAAATGAAAAAACGAAAACTGATTCCTGGAAAGAATGGGAGACATAAAAAAAGTCCGAAATAATAGAAATAAAGAAAGCCAAATGAAGAAAAAAAATCGGGAGAAACATTAAAGAAAGTCTAATGAGAATAAATAATGAAGAGAGAAAGTTTAATTAGAAGAAAGAAAGAGAGAAAGACGGATCAGATTAGCTGAATAAAATCTACTAAAAATATGTCAAGGGAAAAAGAAATCAAGCTTGAAAAGACAGGTCAGATCAGTTACTCAATAGAAATGGTCACGTGACTAATGTCTTTTGGCAGCAAGCCGTTTTGGGGCGACCAATTAAAAAATTAGAAAATGAGGTTATTAATGAATGAATTACTTCGTCAGCAATTTTTTTTAAAAAGTCTGAATTGAAAAAAAAAGAATCATAAACACTGACAAACACGAAGTAAAGGGCCAGTTTATCGTGGTCCTTTGACCTTTGCATCATTCAAACCCTTTTTCTTTTTTTCGCGGGGGGGGGGGTAAAAAACAACATTTTTTTAAAGACTTGATCAAGCCCTCTAGCTCAATTATTGCAGTCTATGCACGTGATACATACATTCATACATACATACATACATACATACATATATCTATACATACATACATACATACATACATACATACATACATAACAAGCCTCACATCCAGTCAGACCACCTTAAATACTGAATAAACTTTTGTTGACAATTTTAGTTTATAGTTTTTTTTAAAAATCAACAGAAAGAGAGAAAGGAAGAAAGCCAAGTAGCAAAAAAATATTAAGAAGAAAAGATTAGAGAAAGTCTAATAAAATGAAGAAAGTTTAATGAAAGAAAGAAAGAAAGAAAGGAAAAAGAAAGAAAGAAAGAAAGGAAGGAAGAAAGAATGAAAGAAAGAAAAAAAAGAAAGAAAAAAAAGAAAGAAAGAAAAAAGAAAGAAAGAAAAAAAGAAAGAAAAAAAAGGAAAGAAAGAAATAAAGAAAGAAAATGAAATATTTATAAGTGCTTAAATGTGTGTAGTCGTGCAAGAATGCTACAAGACACATGTTTAACCGAAAAGAAGACGAATCTAAATTTAGAAAGAAAACGTTAAAATTAGCAAAAATGAAAGAAGTTAGAAATACAATGGACACAAAGAAAGATTCACCGTGAAAAAAAAAACAAACAAGAAAGAAAAGAACAAACAAGTGGTTATTGCTTATGCATACAGCATTCATTGCATCTCCACCATATTTGGTGACGTCAGAGACCAGTGAGACTGACCCTTGACCTGCGCAGAACAGACTTTTCTGTTTACTGTCCCAAGATTTTGAATTTAATTAAGATTCAGAGCGAGTCGAAGTGGGAAAAAGGCGTTTGTAAAACTGAATGGAGAAAGACGAGTTTTTATATTTAGAAATCATTTTCGTGTTCTTTTTTTTAATGCTCTGTCTTGAGATTATTTTGAAATTCCAGTTTTACGTAGCTTACTTTAACCCATTGATTAATGGTGTATGACGTTGAGCTATTTCAGTTCCATGACTAATCCAATAACATTCCCGTTTTATTCTGATTGATGGCAACTCAGATCTAACTGTGAATCAGGGTTTCAATGTTGCAATGAATAACTTGAAATGAGTTATCTTGCAATGGACAAGGGCTCTTAACTTGCAACAGATAACTATTTTTCGTCACCTGTCGCAGTTAATGTTCGAAGAGTAAACGACCAATAACGTTGTGATGAAAAGTAAGAAAATGATAATGATAATTAGCCAAAATTTAATAATCAAAAAATAATTTAAAAAGTTGATATAAGAGTCCAAAACAATTCAAGACTACCATTATTGCTAAGTAATAAACAAACAATATGGCGTGAAGGATCAAGAGAAAAGTGACAAATGGTTACAGATTTTAGCTGTATCTAGATATGGAGCTTTTTTGTCTAAATTGATTTAGGAGTCATCGATATATGCCCAGCTTTCTGAGTAAGGGACAAAAGTTCAAATTACATCAGGGGTAACTTCTTTCTCCTGATTTCGCATTGTTTATGATAACAATAGAAAAGTATTTTAACCCACAACGTAGTGGTCAAAAGCAATAAAAAAGATGAGGAAATTTAACCCAAAATTACTGGACGACAAAAATAGAGTATAAGGATCAAAACATAACATTGGTAATATGAATAGTATGAACCACGTTTAAAAACAAGGCTTCGTGGCCAAATTTGTTGACAATGTAAGATCTTTAGTGCTATTGGATGCGAGTTCAAGTCTTATCGGATGCTACTTTATTTAAGTCACTATCTCTTCATATATATATTCACCTAGAAACCTTTTGGATAAAAAGCAACAAAAAGTCAAATTCATGCTCTACCTTTATATAACAGTTACGAATCTAAGTTACAATCAAACTCTGTGATTTTTATCTATCAATGTTGAAAATTACATTTCAATTTCAGGTCAGAAGTGACCGCCTTTACTGGAGGTCAAAATTGAGAACACTATTTTAACGCTTGTGCATAGTTACGCCAACATGTAAGGGAGTCACAAGACAAAAACATGCTTTACCGTTTGTTGCTTGGCGGTTTTAAGTCATGTTAGCTCACCAGTGGCCTTATCACTTCCTCTAGCCAACGGACACAATTCAAAATGCATAGTTCCCGGAGATCCGTCTCCTACGTAACTTCTCCTCATTGCACTATCAGGGTAGGGGTAGGGTTATTCCCTATCACCTGTGGCAAAATGCTGACGGGTTTAACCGTTTTTTTAAAATTAGCGACGCATATTTGTGCGCGGGGTCTAACACTAGAAAGGGTATGTGCTGCTTTATATATATATATATATATAATCTACAGATCTTTACAGCTTTAAACACTATATTATGTATTTCTTGTTGAAATCATCAGTTGTTTGGTATGTAGCAGTTTCGAGGATCTAAAAACAAAACAGTTATATTAGCATGGCTCCTCAGTATATATATATATATATATATATATATATATATATGTGTGTGTGTGTGTGTGTGTGTGTGTGTACGCGTGTGTGTGGTCGCATTTAGGCAGCTATTTTTCATTAGTAAAAGTTTAGTTAAAGACGATAGAGAAAGAATATTCTCTCTCTTATTTTTAGCTAATGTTTCCAGTTTGCGTACAAGGGAACGCATGTCTGAATATAATGAATGAAAAAATTGTCAAACTTTTTGTGATTTAGCGCGTTCAACCATACTTCTAACCATTTTCAAGATCAGAGAAACCTGAGATAGATAGATAGATAGACATGTAGATATATTAGACAGACAGGCCAGCAGATAGATAGATAGATTGATAAATATATATCTATAGTCTGAGATAGAAACGTCTATGTACACAGAAGGAAATACATATAAATAGGAACTGATTGCGATAGCCAGCGAGGCAGATAGATAAAAACTGAGATAAGCAAATTGCGATACAAATCCATGAAGAAGCTTTGTGCAAACATGCTTATGGTTAGAACGTTGATAAATCATTAGTCATTCCAATAAAAAGCTCTCCGAATACATTTGAAGATAGTGCTGATAATAAGAGCTTGAAAAACAGAAAACGACTCATAAAACCGATTATAAAGTGTGTACGTGATGTACGTGACTGAACTACATTTTTTTTTATCGACCAGGAAAAAAATAAATAAGTAGATACGAATTATGAGATGACGAGCGGGCGACCTTGGTCCTCTGATTTCTTCCAAGGGGGGTTGTGCGTTTATGTGGATAGACAACGAAAAACGAAGTAAAAAGTTTCTATTTTACATGCATTTATTTGTAGCAGAGATAGATTACCCTGATGTTTTGTCTTACTCTCTGTTCCCCTTCTCTATTTTCCCTTTTTTGTTCTTTTATTTATTTATGTTATACCCTCAAGTTCTTGTCGCCAATTGTCATGTAGCTCACGTTTGAGACGGTACCACTCGAAGTCGTTCTAAAAAATTTTATATCCAACCATCATGGATATGGCCTTATGTTATATCCACGTCATCAGATATCATGTTTTCCATAGTTGGTATAAGTTTTTGCGATAAAAGTTTATTCCCTGGGGGCAAATTATGTTCCTACTTTTGGACAGTGTACGAATACATTGTATCAATTTCATACAAAGATTTATTACTGCTATACTAAGCTGTTAAACGATGTGCCCTGAATTGTTCAGTTTCTCGATACTGACTTAAGTAGAGTTCAACGGTTTTCTATAGTTGACCTGCACATATTTCCTCTTTTCAGATGACAATAAAGCTCTTCTGCATTATCCTAAGAGTTTGTAATAGACGAGATCACTTTCACCTGGCTGTGCACAAAGACCTTTTGAGCGGAGTTTTTAGTTGAAATATTTGCGTAGTTTTCTCACCCAGGTTACTACATTTTTTCAATGACGAATGGAGGAATTAATTTCGTAATTGGCTATCTTTTGTTTTTAACTTACTGTATTAGGAACACACAGTAAAATATCCCAGCCCAATGGTTTGATCACCTGGGCTCATTTTACTGAGTGGGAGATTCCATTCCATTGTCATTCTGAAGAAAGACATTTTTTCTATTGACCAAAGGTGGAGATTTAAGTTGAAATTCCTCTTACAGTTATTTGCGGGCCTGCTGTGATTGTCACACCTTATTGTAAGAGTTTGTTATACACAGAACCTATTATTTTCCATAGATTACTCACCATGACCTTACAGAGACAGATCTTTGATTTAATACAAGCCTCTCCCCCAAACATTCTTGAAACGACCCCAGGCAAGCAAATACCCCGCATTTTGGAAAATGTTGACTGTATAACTATCAGCGGAAATATTATATCACCATGGGAAACAGGAATTCAACCAGATTAATACAATAGTTGCTGAAGAAAAAACAAAGAGCAAGTAACCTTCTCTACAATGACCAGATGATTCTGAAGGAAGTTAAATCAAGACGAAAAACGTGGCAACGACATTATCGGAGTACAGGGTACAGCATTCGACAAGATTTCTATGATGTCTCAAAACGTCCAACGTTTCGGAGGTGTTCATAGTCGAACTGATCTGAAACTAGACTATTGGCTTGGAAATCAAAGAGGAATGAGCACCTCATCAGCAGAGGTGTTCATCACGAGAGGGATGTTTCGGGAGATTCTGTCTACTTTATTATTTGTCATAGCCATGATGCCACTGAATCTGGTCTCGGAAGACTGTTAAGACGGATATTAATTCACCAATGGGAAAGGTCTACAATCTAATGTACGCAGATTATATAGAATTGTTCACGGAGGAACATTGATTAAAAGAGTTAAGAACTATAATGGCGGCAATGGAATGAAGTTCAGTATAGAAAAATGCACAGTACAAGTGATTCCCAAAAGAGGACCTGTGACAATAGAGGGAATTGAACTACAAAATAATAAACAGTGAAGAGCAGCAATTACCTTAGAGTACTTGAATACAATACATTGAAACAGGAAAAAATAAGGAAAAGGTGAAAATAGAGTATCTTAGGAGATTGAAGATGATGATAGAAATTGAACTGAATAGAAGAATTTCGATGCAAATGAATGAACAGTGTACAATATCGATAGTTAGGTACACAGAACACTTCCTAAGCAAGGCAAGAGAAGGACAATCGATGTATCTACGGACCAGGAACCTAATGACGATGCACAAGACCCAACACCCCGGCGACGACACCGGCAGACTATATGTAAAAGTGGAGGAATGGGGAAGATGACTCATCAGCATAGAGGGGTGGGTACAAAAAAGCCAAAATGGGGTTTGAAAAATATACAACAGTGAAAGAATAATGGAGACAGCGCAGTTAGTACTGAATGGGTGACGGACGCGAGAACGTGAGGGATATCACGAGGACATGAAATTAAAAAGGTAAGCATACATGATCGCAGACGAATAATCATGGATATGGTTATGCAAAGGACATCTGAAAAGAGAAACAAAATCCCTAAACGCATCAGGACCAACTACATTAAATCAGAAAAAGACAAAACCCAGAACATGCCAGACTGCTGCAGCATCAAAATTAACTACTACTCCTATTCCAATTATTTGAACACAAATATTTTGTGTAGACAAGTCTTCGCTGGTTGCATTTGAAATATTTTCATATAGGAAATGCAATCAGTGAAGCGTTACTTCACGTAAATTGGGTGAGGATTGTTCTTGTTTTCGTTTTTTTGTTTTTTTGTTGTTACGGTGATAAAGCAAAGTTAACTCCAGCCTCTGACTTGGCGTGGAGTTTGACAAAAACCGAAAACACAGCCTTTATAAAGAAAATGATGAGACGATGAAGTACATTATATGTGAATGCGGCAAGCTGTGCCCAGAAAGAAATACAAAACAGAGAAAATAAAGACAAACATACCCTGGGAGCTCTACAAATCGACTCGTGTTCGACTTCGTGAGCAAACAGTATCAGAACAAACCTAAAGCTCCACAGGAAAATGAAAAGAATTAGATACTATGGAACTTCGATATCCGGACCGACCATTATAAGTGAGAAAATCGGATCTGATAGTTGTAAACAAGGGGAAGAAAACCTGTCAGATAATGAACGGAGCTGTATCAGCGGACCACAGGGTGATAACAGAAGAAAGCGATAATTTGGAAAACGCCAGGACCTCGCTAGCACCGAGGGAACAATGGAACACCAAGGTTTGAATCGTGCCCATAATAATTAACGCCCTTAGAACCGTGCATAAATACTTAAGATTGAGACCAGATGGATAGGAAACTGAACGGTGTTTGTGGGAATACTGAGAATGATGCTGTAGATGTCAGGAGAATTGCTGTCACTGAATCTCTTGCATCAACCCCTAGAAATCAGGTGAAAACATGGAAATGCATGCAATAATGATTATAATAACAAGATACTGGAAGGGTCAAACTCTACCCCAGCTTATATTCCGACAGGGAGATGATTACTGTAATTCTTGTATATATAATGATTTCTTAAAAAATATGTTTTTTTTTCTAAAAATTTGTATAAATATTTATATGAATGAAATAAGCCCTTGTGTCAGTATGATAAATTTTGGTTAATATCTAACACTTGTCAATTTAGTTTTGTCAGTGAGATGGCCTCCTGGCAATCAACTGGTCGTGAGTTCAAATAACTATGGAGGATTTGAATTTTACACATCGGTTTGCACCCCAAATTTTTATGAAGATTGTTCTTGTCGTTCTTGCTGTTCTGCTTGTTCTTGTGTTTTTCACAATAGAAGAATTAAGTCACCCCAGTTTTCATCATCATCATCATCATTAGTCTTTTAACGTCCATCGTTGGGCATAGACCTTCCCTGGGATTCGCCACAACTCTCTACCATGTGTGTCACGGAGCCAGTATTTCCTGAATCTGTCTTGTTCATCTCTCCATCGTGTGTTCTGTCGGCCTCGGTTTTTCTTATGTGATCTCCGGGGATCCATGTTGTCAGTCGTGATGTCCTTCGGTTGTCTTTCATTCTTGCGACACGGCCTGCCCATTGTCATTTGAGTTTTTTTTAATAGTTTCTATGATGTCACGGACAACCGTTTTCTTCCTTATATACTGTGCTGTCTTGTTATCTCTCCATGTGAGGTTGAGCAGGATTTTCTCATGCGCACATTGCATACTTCTCAGTTTGCAGGTCTGTATATTGGTTAGATTCCATGTTTCAGCTCCATAAGTGACTATCGGGAGCATGCATTGGTTGTATACTCTTCTTTTTAGGATTATTGGGATCATCTGGTTCTTGTAAGTTGAGATTGCTCTACCGAAGACTTGGAGTTCGATAATTATGAATTTTCAAAGAAGTAGTGTCTAGTGGCTCTCATTGGAGATAGAGTGAGAGAGCAAGTCGGCCTAGTAATCCAATGTTGTCTTCAACGATTTCATCAACTTGAATGATACTCTTGTACGAAGATTTTCAATTCTTCCTCGGATTATTCACTTCTGCCAATCTATTCTGAAGGGACTTGGAACAACTCCAGCCTCTCTTTCTCTCGCCAATAATTACATTGTGATTTGGAATTGTTGCGTCTTGTCTGTCGATATGATAAGGTAGGTGTTCCAGCCCAAGTGAAGACCAGACATTTTGCAGTGCTGATTTTTTCTTATTAGGCAGACATTTCCTCACTTTAAAGACTCACGTAACACAGTCCCCACCACCAGTTCCACTCATTTGACCTACGTAAATATCGGTAATTATAGCTACAATCGTTACCTTCCTATACCACAGTTTTTCAGAAGAGCTTTTGATATTTATCCAACTTCACGTTCTTAGTGGTCAGTTGAAATGATAACATCCACTATCTGACTGATTATTATGTACTCTGATAATGAACAGCGTGATTTTCTTCGATTGCTCTCCATAACATTTGTCTCTCTTACTCAGGGGTAAAGATTTTGCTGATAAGAGTACGCCCTTCCCACGATTTGAAACTATGAACTCTTCTGATGAAGCAATTTTTCCCATTTTTTTTTCTTGAAAAATAGTTTCGTAGAAATTCAAGTATATCCGTGAATATTTTGCAGGTATCAAACTAGTCTTTATATAACTAGCTGTTTGCATTACCCGTGATTTATCATTATTTCGTTTATTCTGAAATTACATTCACTAGAACCCTGTGGAATATCTAGAAGAACCAAACATTTGGTAAACAGACATGCAGTTGAAAGCCAAGAGCGTTACGTGACAGACCGAGCACCCAGGTCATCCACTGCATCCGGGTCTGCCCCCAGCCGTCCTGACTATGTCCTGCTTCAGGGTCCAGGCAAAGAGGGATGGGGGGAGGGTTGTTCTGACTTTGACAACAACTCAATCCCGCCTTAATCCAAACCAAGCCCAAATCATGACTAAACCCTATGATGCAACTTAACCACCCAGTCATCATCATCATTCTTTTAACGTCCGTCTTTGGACCTAGACCTTCCCCAGGATCCGCCACATTTCTCTCTCATGGGCGTCCCAGAGCCAGTATTTTCTCTATTTGTCAAGTTCATCTCTTCATCGTGTATTTTTTCGCATGTGGTCTCCGGGGATCCATGTTGAGAGTCGTGATGTCCATCGGTTGTCTCTCATTCTTGCAACATGACCAGCCCATCGTCATTCGAGTTTTTCTAATGGATCCTATGATGTCTCAGATCCCGTTTTCTTCCTTATATACTGTGCTGTCTTGTGATCTCTCCATGTGAGGTTGAGCAGGATTCTCTCATGCGCACGTTGCATGCTTCTCAATATGCGGGTTTGTCTCTTGGTTAGGATCCACGTTTCAGCTCCATGAGTGACAATTGGGAGGATGCATTGGTTGTATACTCTTCTTTTTAAGATTATGGGGGATCGACTTGTTTTTTGAAGGTTGAACTTGCTTTGCCGAAGGCTTGCCATCCTAGGGTGATTCTCCGCTTGATTTCTTCTCCTTTTGTGATAATTTTACTATAGAAATGCACTGTCAATCAGAAATAAAAGGAATTGTCAATGGTCATGAGTTAATGCAAACGTTACTGTCATAATAGGGCTATCATATGTTTAATGGAAATGCATCACTAAATATTTAACAATAGAAATCCATTGAAAATCAGGAAGTAAGTGATTGTCTGTGGCCACGAATGATTACAAACGTTACTGACAAAATAGAGCCACATATATATATATATATACATGTATATATATATATATATATATATATATAATATATATATATATATATATATATATATATGCTCGTAAAAAGTGGCTGGAAAACTTATGTATGAATCGATACTAAGAAATCTAAGCTATTTTATTAGGTAATTTATTTTTGGTAATTCAAGTAGCCGAATTTTGAGTATTTTTTAAAGTCTCAATTCAATTCAAGCAGTTTTAAAGGATGATTGGACATAAAGTCTCCAGAGTTTCTAAGACATAATCTTTATTGTTATGTCATAATAGGAAGGTGAATTAACCAATGAGATCAACGAGAAACAAACAGGAGAAAAATGTTCATATATGCTTATTGTATAATGGTGACCCTGAAAAGTCGATGAAGAAATTTAAAAAAAAAAAGCACTCTTTAAGGAATAAGAAGCAAAAAGGAATAACTCAAGAACTACACGAGAACGATGTTTTAGAGGTAATAATTCCCTGCCGTCGTTAGTCATCCCTCGCATGAACGAGAAAACAATGGAAGAAAGAACAAACCAAAAGTAAAGAGAAGCACGGAGTGAACGAAAATTATTGCCAAGAAAAAAAAGTTCAAGTAAGAAACAGAAAACGATTGAGAAACAGGTGAAATCAAAGTGCTTTGGAAAGAAACGAATGAAGAGAAACAAACAAATCGTCGGCCACCATATCCATTTGCCATGGATATGACTCATGTCTCCATTGTTGCTTCAGACTCGGGGGTCGACGCGCCCCTATATCGCTTGTTGATTTACAGCGAAAAATAGGAGAGGCAAATAATAGCAGTAAGTAAGCACAATATATATATATATATATATATATATATATATATATATATATATATATATATATATATATATATATATAGTAAACAATTAAAGAAAATGGGGCTCTTTTATCCTATTCATGTTATCTTGGGCGAGTGGTATATTAACCGTGCAATGAGGGGAGATCATCTCAAATAAGTTTCTATGAAATATAATTTGTAATTCATTCCCTCGGACCTAATACATCCACTTCCTTGAATACATATCTATCACGTTGAAAGAGACGAACAGACCGAGAATAAACGAGATGAGAATTCGATGTGAAAGCGTTTATTTGGGCCTTTGCATCACCGGTAGCTGTTTAGCTTAATGGTAAGAACACCGTTACGTTGAAGCACCTACCATATCGGTGACAGGTTCGTTTCCTGCAGCAGCCCTATACACACACACACACACACACACGTATATATATATATATATATATATATATATATATATATATATATATATATGTGGTGGGCAGCTTCAAGAATATATATATATATATATATATATGTATATATATATGTGTGTGTGTGTGTGTGTGTGTGTGCGTGTGTGTTTCAATATATATAAAGCGCAATGTGTATCTATCTCTCTCCGTCCCTCTTTCTGTCTCCCTCTCATATGTATGTCACACTTTTCAATGTATGCATAGATATTGCACCCTGATCCTACTTAAAAGTGCCAGGGAGCAACCCTTTGATTCAAGGCAGTGTGTACTGATATTACACCCTGATCCGTATTTACTTGCTTTCCCACGAGAGCAAAGTCTTGCTCTGCGTTTGTGACATTGACTTCGAGCCAGACTATTTAAAGCTTATCAAGTACCTATACATTTGGCGCCTTTATATCGAGCAATGGTTACCATGCTTGTCAAGATAAAACCATTATAGTCTCGGTGTTTTGAAACCTCACTGGACACCCAAGATTTGTGGTCTGTGTTAGATTATGCTTATCAACGTAAATAATCAAACTATGATGCATTACAACAATACATTGACAGGTTTCCTTCCATTTGTGTGTCGTTTCTTTTTATGACAATGACTTTTAGATGCGTGATTGGCCTAATGGTTAATATAACAGGAAATGGAATCTGTTAACCAGGTTAAAACTCACGCTAGTTGAGGCACGAATCCAACTTTTCCTATTGGTCGGACCAGGGTTTATTTCCCGCTGTTTGTACATTGTAACTCAATACAACACGTGTTTGAGGAAGAGAGATGACATCACCAAATTACCCCCATTACCCCTGCGAAATGCATGGTATCCGAGAATCTAGACGGTTATGCGATGATTTTAGTCATTGGATCTAATCAAATATCTACTGCAAAATTTGCCAGTACGGTGTTAAAGCTTTATTTTGATCGAAGAATAGAGTGAGGCTTGAACAAGGAAGCAGATCATTTTGAAGAAAAAACATGTTGTTGTCTGGGTGGAAGAAATGCTTTTTTTCCTCATTAAACTATAGACTTATTTGTATTCGTACGTACACAAGCAAGTGCACACACACATACACGCACACACTTATATATATATATATATATATATATATATATATATATATATATATATATATATATATATATATATATATATGGCACAATCATTAATTATAATCAACGCTCCCTTCTTTAGGGTTGAGCACTCTTAGGTAGGGCACCCATCTGCTATAAGCAACTATGCAGTACTCTGCTAACTCTGGAATTGAGCTCTCTGGTAGATGGGGAATCATGCGTAAGCAAATTGCTAATTTCGGTCCTACTGACCGTCCGGTTTTTTGTAGGGTAGGGGTAGAGCATATGCTTCTGTGTCCGGAGCAAAGGTTTCGGTGCTGGAAGGATATCAAGTCTATAGCCACACTAAAGAGTTATAATACAACGAAACAGCTGTCTATGGATGACACAATTATTAATTATACACACACATATATATATATATATATATATATATATATATATATATATATATATATATATATATATATATACACGAGGGTGGATCATCAAGTCCTCAGCTTTACACGTAGCTGATCTTGATCTAAGATTTTCATTGTGTGATGTTTGATCTATGAAATTAAAATTCTCCACTGAGTTTTTTTTAATAAAAGATATTATGTAAAATAATGTCTTTTCTCATCATTAGGATTCGGATTCTTTGATGAACCTACGTATGAATATATATATATATATATATGTGAGAGAGAGGGAGGGGGGGAGAGATCGAAAGCCGTGCATTTATATGTGTTTAAATGGGAGGGAAATAAATGTATGGACGCTTGCAATTTATTCAATATATTCATGCTGCTCTCATTTACCTTGAACTTACGTAGGTGATGTATTTTGATACGAAGCTAACAATTACCAAGAAAAATAAATATTTCCAAAAATACAATTCAGAATAAAATATAAACAAAAGAAACGGTGGCAAAAACTATTCAGACACATTGATTTCATATTTTAATATTTAGCTGCATCGTCTTGGTTTGCAGTTACTGCATAGAAACCCTCTTTCGAAACCCTCCTTCGCAACATTCTTCCGAAATCTTGGTCCACTCTTCCTAGAAAATATCCTTCAAATCGTTATTGTTTCTTGGGCCCCTATGACGAATTCTATCTTCAAAGTATCATCACGATTTTTTCAGTTGGATTCCAGTCAGGAAATTGCCTTGGCCATCCAAACGCCTCTACATTGTTCCAAACAACCTGACTCATGTCTCGATTGTTGATTCGTCAGACCAAAGAATATTATTCCAAAAATAATCAGCTTCTCTCTATGCACACGAGAGAACTTCATATATCCCAGTGCCTTTTCTCTGGATCAAGGGATCTTCGACCTATATTTAGTAACTGATGGTCTAGCTGCTCTTGGATCATCTTGGATCTCTTTTCGAGATACCATTTTATTCGTTTTAATTTCTCTTGGCTTTTCCCGAGTTGCTTGTGATGAAATCTTCCGTGGAGTAACAGTTCAAGAAAGGTGTCTGGTAGTGCCGGACCTTATTAATTTCTTAATGATCAAATGGTGCTGAGACGGATATTGAACATTGTTGCAATGGTCAAATAGCTTGAACCTTCATTATGTTGCTCGACGGTCATTTTTTGTTTGGTTGAGAGCTCCTTTACAGTCTCGTTGCAAGAAAGTTACATTGTGAATAACAATGAGGTATGCCTGGGACATTCTGTAAGTTACGATGCAGATACAAAGAGATCTAAACCTTCATTCTTCCTTAAATAGTTGGACATAAACCTTCCTCGGGATATGCCGTATCTCTCTATCGTTGGCGCTGCGGAGCCACTATTTTTGTCCAGTTCGTTCCGCCATCTCATATTCTGTCGACCTCGATTTCACATTTGATCTCCGTGTGATGAGTCGTGATGTCAATCAGTTGTCCGCTATTCTTGCAACATGGCCAGTCCATTGCCATTTTAGTTTCCTAGCGGTTTCTATGATGCGTTGGACTCCTGTTTTTCCCTTAATATTCCGTGCTGACTTGTGGTCTCTCCGTGTGAGGTTGAGCATGAATCTCTCATATGCACGTTACATGGTTCTTAGTTTGCAGGTCAGTCTCTTGGTTAGGTTCTATGTTTCAGCTTCATTGGTGTCTATTGGGGGAATGCATTGCTTGTTTACTTTTCTTCTTTGGATCAATGGGATCTTCTTGTTTTTGAAGGTTGAGCTTGCTCTACCGCAAAATCCATCAGCCGTGTAAATTTAAAGTAAATGTAAGCATCTGAAGCATTTTAAATACATATTTTGCAGGTGTCCTAATACTTATTTTCTCCCACTGTATTCATTTAAGCTTCAAAGACGCCATAAAGAAAAAAATCACTTCTTGCGACGTCAGCTAGCGCAAGCTTCTGATAGGAAAACAGGACGATGGATCTATACGAGGTTACATTGATAAGTACGTAGTTATTTGATGAATTCTAATCTGAAATTTCCGCCCTGTCAATTCGGATACATGTTAACAATATTCACTTCTGAATTGAGTGCATTGACAAAGAAGGAAATGAAGTTGGGAAAATTAATATTTGTGTAAAAAATATTTTGTTTTATTTTTATAATCAGGCTGGGAATTTATCGATATTCATGAGTGAGCATGTATGAACACGTGTCTTTTGAATTCCTTTAAATGCTTGGATTTTTAAAAAATTTCTATCTGTTTACATTTTTTATTCTGTTTTCGGCTTCGCTTCAGAAAGTTACAGATTCTTTAAATTTACATAATTTTTCATAAAATATTTCACTTATCTCTGTAATGTTCATAATGTTCCACTTCTTACGAAGCAAACACGTAGAAACGGGTGTACTGAACAAAACTGTGTATTTATGAGTGTGTGGTTGTGCGTGGACAGCAAAATTGGAGAAATCTTAGAAGTGTCTTTGAAGTTTACTCAGCTTATTATTGCTTGTGCGTGCATACCCTTTGGGAATTGTTTGAGGAAAATTGATAATTTTACTTCATTTCATCAAAATATAAAATGCATATTTACTTCTCATATTTCATCTGGGGAGAAGCACAACGAAAATGAGTCAATTGATTGCTGAAAGCTTTTGGTAATGAGCCAAACGGGACAAGCTCGTTACGGAAATCTTTTGTGAAGTATTGAGGAACGTGATATTTTGATCTCAAGGAAGATAATGCTTAGGAAGACACCAAAACTTGAAAAACGATTAATTGTTGGGACATTCAAAGGGATTGCAGTACAAGCAACGTGTGATCTAGCAGGAAAAAAAAAGGAAAGATTAACAGTCACTTCATTCGGATGTCTCATTAGAATTGACATGGAAGTCAACCGGTGATTTTTCTGTTCTGTCCCTAGCAAATGAAACGCAGCAAACAATGTTGGATGTAAGATTGGAAATTCATCCATATGCAGTGTATTATCCAGAACTGTCACCTTCATACTTTCACTTATTTTGTTCCATGCAACACTCTTTTTCTGATCAGCAGTTCCGACCATTTTAAGATATTGAAATAAAACCATCAAAACATAGATGACGGGATTATCAATGACACTTTTTCCTCAATATTGTGCAAATGTGGTTCTGGGGAATTTTACACTAACTTTATCAATTAATACAGTTTAAACAGAAGAACCATTTAAAATGTACACTCACACAAACACACAAACACACACACTCTCATATACATATTTAAACGTATATATATATATATATATATATATATATATATATGTGTGTGTGTGTGTGTGTGTGTGTGTGTGTGTGTATTTGTTCATGTGGATATATAAAGAAACATACATACATGCCTACATGTACAGATCGATCAATAAGTCTGTAGCACGACAGGTGGTTGGTTGCTGAAATTTTCATCCAATATTTTCACAGTATCAAATTCGACCTCAGTCAATAATGAAGGAGCGTTGGACCAAAATATGAATGGGATTCTGTTGGAAAAATATTCGTTTTGAAAACTGAATACTTTTTCGTCATAAAGTGGCGACCTTATTCATGTACAACAACATTCACATGTGTATGTATATATTTTGTCTCATTTTGTCTCTCTCTCTCTCTGTCTCTCTCTCACTCTCATTTTCTCTCTACCTCTCTGTCTTTCTCTATCTCTATATACATAATTATATATGTATGTATATATGTATATGTGTGTGTGTGTGTGAGAGAGAGAGAGAGAGAGGGAGATGTAAACAATGAGGTTGACAGAATGAGCAAGTGAGATTATTTACTTATGCTCTCCTTGTATTCATAGTAACCATCATTAATTTTCAAGTTCCTGTTTTACTTTCAAATTTCAACTCCCCCACAGCAGGCACCCAGCTCCTCATCACCTCCCCAATTTCAATCCTTCACAGTTTTACTAAATTTACTTTCCTCCAGCGATTCCCATCCTTCCTCTCCGTCCCTCCTTCACCCGATCCACCTATTCGCACCCCTACTCACCCCGCTCCTTCCGACCGGAGTCTAATCTTCTGAGATTCCCCTTCACCCGTCAACCGTCACTCTCTCTCTCTCTCTCTCTCTCCTGTACCGAGATGTACCCAGCCAGTCCCGTCAACTGTCTCTGTGTTGTTTTTTTGTTTTGTTTTTTGTTTTTTCGCGCTGGGAATGAGTCAGATACAACTTGTTGGACTAGTTGTGACTCACCAACGACAGGTAACCAGGGCTGACGACGCTTTCTTACCTGTGTCGCTTTTGTTGATAGTTAAGGCCTACCTGATTCCTTTCACCTGCTAGGACGAAATCTGCATTTCTCCCGTTCCGACACGCGACGTAATTCATTTACCATTATCTTTTAAAACATTTATTGAACACCGTTCTAATGCTATACATACATACACACACACACACACACACACACACACATATATATATATATATATATATATATATATATATTAAGTGAGGTAACTCATCCATTGTAAGCCTAAGCAATGCTCTTCCATAGGAATAGAGCACTCTGGTGGATGAGGAATTTCTGAGTAAATAGATATATCGCTTAAATTCAGCCTTACTGACCGTCCAGTCCAGAGGTTGGATATTGGCCACCGGGTCTAAAGTGAAGGTTTCAATCCTGCCTGGGATAATGGAAAGTCTATAGCCACACTGAAGAGATGTAATACATCGAAACAGCTGTCTGTGGATGACACAATAATATATATATATATATATATATATATATATATATATATATATATAATACCATACCATTTATGCGTGCGTGCGTGCGTGTACCAGTGCCTGTGTAGTGTGTGTGTGTATGAAAAAAGGTAACTATTTAAGAGTGTCTGGAAAATGTTGTTCATGCCTGCCCAGATATTAAATTGAAAAATTATAACAATATCCGTTCTTTGCATAAAAGAATCATCATTGCCCGCGTGTGAACCAGAACTGATTATGTAAATATATATATATATATATATACATATATATAAAGTTATCTTCAAAAAATAGATATTTTATCTAGAATTAACTGAAGAAAAATATCACAGATGAGCAAAGAGAGGAGAAAATGTGGCCCGCTTGGCCGGTTGGTCAAGGCAGGTTATGCGTGGGGCTACGTTGATTCAATTTATGGTAAACAAGTCAGAACCATTTTGTCGGCTCCACTCATGAGTATCCTGATAATTTTTCAATCTATACATGTGGGCATGTATGTATGCATTCATTTTCTTTATATATCCACTTACAAATGCACAAAAATACATACACACACACATACATTTAAATACGTATGTGAGAGTGTGTATTTGTGTGAGTATACGTTTCAAATTGTTTCTCTGTCTAAACTGCATTAATCTATAAAGCTGGTGCAAAATTCCGCAGAAACGTTTTTGCAAAATATTAAAGAAATCTTAGAAATATCTTTGATAATTGTGTCATTAATGTTTTGATGATTTTATTTCAACATCTTGAAATGGTTTGAACTTCTGATCAGCAATTACACACTGAGTTTTGCTTAGTTTGGTGCAATACTATAAAAACGGAAAAGTTGATGATCCCTTGAAATTTGAATACTGTTTTGGACAGATCAAGCCCGGTACAAAGCTGGTAGTAGGCCCAGGCGAGATGGGAAATGTAGGTCCTATTTCAAACAATTCATCAAGTATTTTTGTAGTCAGTGCTAAAAAGATATGATTTATGCATGTGTTTATACATGTACATGTCGTATGCATTATGCATTCGCAAGTAACACAAAAGAATAAAAGAGCTAGGCTGATTTATGAAAAAAGGTAATGGCAACCAATTTCATTTAAAATGTCCATGACACAATAGAGTATAGTTCTGTGAAAAGAAGTAGTAAATACATCTGTTTGTATTTTATCTATATTAACCTCTTATGTTTATTCTTTAAAATATTCATATTTTGTTCTAAAGGGTCCCCGCTCTCACACACTCTTTACAATATCAATATTCTCTTCCAAAGGGTCCATCTTTGTCTCAACCTGTGGGAATAAACCTCCTCGAAATCGTAGGCCCATTGCCAATTGCACCTTAAGCCCCCACCGACCCAAGCAGATCAAATGGTCAGCTTCTCGATAAACTTTTCTAGAGATCCCCGTATCCGTTGAAAAGATCTGTTACCTCCAATGGGGTGTGTCAGTGTTTGCTGAAGGTCAGTTAAAAGTGTACGTGGGAGATAGAGAAACCGTGATTAAATGATAAATTCAATAGGATTTTGTTCGGAGACGTAAGCGAAAAACGAAACCGTTTCATGGGGTAGGTCGACGTGGTGTTGGACATTTGCCTTAATTGGTTTTGCTATATAACCTCAAGTATTTGCAAATCATTCCCCACGTAAAAAAATCAGAGTTATAGAAAGACAGAAAGAAGGAAAAATAGATAGATAGATTGATGGATAGAAAAGCACTGTTGAAGAGAATGTTACTGTTTTTTTTGCCACAACGATCAGACGAACATATTGGGGAGATATTGGGCGAAGGATATAATTCACCAGCAAAATAGTCTATTGATTAGGGGAAATTATTTATTTTGGGGTTGTAAAATCTCGGCGACAAGGTTAGATTATATCTGAAAAAACAAACAAAAAACATCCAGATTGAGAGAGAAATTTAAGCTAGTTTTGAAATTCATAATGGTCTACTGTGAATGTATGTTTCTTTCAGTTATGATTGAATAATAAAAAATGGATCCGTCCAAACATGAAACTTCTTCTTCTAAAGCTTTTACTCTGTGGCCATCATTACACAAAATCTCATCGAAATTCATTGAGAACTTTTTGAGATATCGCATGGAAAGATAGAAGCGAATACAAAAATGTACGAAAGAAACACAAAAATAAATCCTAATAAATAACGATTCCATGGATCAACCCTAAAGTTTAATGACTTCTTCCCAACGGATGTGGCTTACACTTCCATATTTCATTGACATTCATTGAGAACTTAGGAGATATCGGATGGACAATCAGGAGCGAATACAGAAATATATGCGTGTTTTCTCCTATCTGTCTACATGATTTCTCCATAATTACCCGATGAATCTCAGAGGTTTTGCTGAAAGGTATACCACAAGATAAGAGGGAATCTTGATTTGGGGTTGGATCCTGGAATACTTATTCCATCATACTAATATAATATAATATAATATGATATAATATTGATAATTCCCCCTTTCTTCTCTTCGGACAATCACCCCCTTTTCCACCTTTTCTCCCTTCCCTTCTCTCTCTCTCTCTCTCTCTATATATATATATATATATATATATTCTGGAAAGTTTTACAACTTTTAAAACCTTATGTGATTTTAGTCAATTATTCCCAATATCTGTAGACGTAATCAATGCAATTTTTAGTGGTTTTATGTTTTACGCAGACCTTGATATTATGGTACTATGTGTGAATTTCTTTTGTTGGGATTATCAGTCGTTTACCATGTAACCGTTTCGAGGATTTAAAAACAAAACAATTATATCAACATAGCTCCCCAGCAGTGCTGATGAAACACCAGCACCCCCCTAAGCTATGATTTTGATATACGGCTTTATTTCATTATTTTTACGACCGCGTCATAATAAATAATACATAATGTATGTAGTTTGTCATTATATATATATATATATATATATATATATATATATATAGATAGATAGAGAGAGAGAGAGAGAGAGAGAGAGATAGATATACATAGATATGTATATACATCTAATTTATGAACTTTTTAATTTTCTGAAATTAGAATATAGAGCGTTGTGTCTTTAAATCAGATGCGTAAAGCACACACACATACACACACCATATATATATATATATATATATGAATGAGGGGGCTGGTAAGTTAGTCATTTGCTTGAAAATAAATATGTGCCCGTGCGCACGTTTACTAAGACTGGTATATTTGTATGCAAGTTTCTGTTTACTGTTGAAAACTGAAGGGGTGTATAAAAACAGGTTTAAACGCATAGAATTAAACAGTGTCGTCATCGTTGGCCAATAATATTCTTCTTCCTTATTTTTGTCCTCTCTTATACATTCCTAGAAATGATTGGTTAACAATGACGTAACATTAGATAATTAAATATTATATACTAGTTTGGATACCCGGCTTTGCCTGGCAGAAATTACTCAACTTATAAACAAACAGGGAAGATATGTTTTTCGAGATATTCTTTATTATGCAATATAGCAAACGGAAAAAAACGATTATTTACATCATGTTCACATAAACAAGGAGCTGTAGAAACCGAGGAAATATTCTGATGCTGAAGAAAGAATAAATGGTCTGGTCGCTTAATTTGATAGGTGTTTTAGATACACAAGATAGATGTTTCTCCCTTTGAATGCCAGCATGAAAAAGTTGATCGGGGATCCATCTCTGAGAACTATCAAAATGGAACTGTTCATGGGAAGAGCAATATTGAGAGATTGTCCCAGAGCTTTGTTACAACTTCCAGAAATAACCTCAGATGACCCCTAGTGACTAATTTCTGCATCCTAGGTGTAATATTGGAAACATGGCTACGATACTGGGAACTTGGAACTTTTGTACCGGCTTACGGGATCATAGACTATGGAAGAGACTGGGTGAAGGGAATGCAAAAAAAAAAAAAAAGAAACGGAGAATGAAGAAGGAAAGAAATGAAAAGACGTGTCTGACTGCTGCTCTTTCATTTCTATTTCGACTGAAGATGATTATTTCAACTTTTGTATTGTATATATATAATAGATAAAGAATACAAAGAGGACTTTTTTTAGTATAAGTGATGTGTATTCATTTATCAGAATGACATGAACTTTAGAACATGAGTAAGGAAAGATTACGTAGATACATACCACTTATTAGTTTGGTTCATATATATATATATATATATATATATATATATATATATATATATATATATATATTATAAACAGTCCGATGTATAAGTGCGTCATTTTTATTTGGAGCTTTATTTGAACCGACATCCCGTTTTTACACAATAATACGTCAGTTGGGCTTGGCAGCGTAAATAGGATAAATAATTAAAGAAATGAGCTGCAGCAGAATCTGACCTGCGTTCTAAAAGAAGTTGTTTTGACGCGACGCCGGCCTTACCATCCCGTTCACTATCTCGGTAGCTGGATGTGTAAAAACGGGGTGTCGGTTCAAATAGAGTTTGTTTTGTTTTTTCAAATCATACATTTATGATTATACGTATGTAGGTACACTTACCGTTGATTGACGTGATAGTGAGCATTCCTGTCTCGTGAGCCGATCCAAGTAGTTTAATTCTCCTTTGATCGCCATATTAATCTAGCGTTCAACCAGCTACAGTGATCATGTTTGATTTGCAAGCCATTCTCAGTAAATTAGTTCAACACTCAGTGGCCAATAAATCTAATTTATGAGCCATAGTTGGATTATGACTCGATATATTTTTCATGTGTATGTGCCTGCGCATGTGTGTGTGAATGTGTGTGTGTGTGTGTGGTTATATGCCGTAGCGTATTTTTTGTTTGTTTTGTTTTTAAAATGCATTCATATGTTTTTTTGTTTGTGGCAAGCGTGTTTGATTTACAAGCCATTCTTAGAGAGTTTGCTTGATTCTAACTGGCTTATAAATCCAGCTTCGAGCCATAACGTTGCTTAGGCTCAACAGTTATTTACATCTATGGATATTTCTCTCTTATTGTTTCTCTCTCTCACCCCTTCTTTTCCTCTGTCTTTCTCTCTCTCACTCTCTCTCTCTCTCTCTCTCTCTCTCTATATATATATATATATATATATATATATATATATCCTCTTTTCTCTCTTTCCCCCTTTCTCCCTTCCTCCTCTCTCTCCCCTCCTACGAGTGTAGAAAGCACGCATATCGGATGGAAGACAGAATCAAAGTTCGGCTGAGGCTGCTTATGTTAACTTGGTACTAATACTATTGAAGAAGGCATGAATCCACAACCCTATGTGTGCTGTCCCATCGTCAATTGTGACTACAATCAGAGTCCCGTTGTTGAAATGCCACCATGAATGAAGGAAAATAGCTTGTTGAATGGCAACCACTCTCCAATGAGGCATGTGACCCAGTCAGGTCAAATTCCACCAAAAATTAGGTACCAAATGAAGATAATTTTTCCGTAGAATAATAAGAAAAACACAAGATTTATAAGTAAAGATGTAAAAAAGTGGTATCTGTGCAGTAATAGATTTCAACACTGTGTTGCCTTCATCCTGGACTCTTCAATCTGAATCCTGAATGATTGGACACAATGATAAGTGTTTTATGGCGGTTAATTCGAACATATTTTCGGTTGGCTATAAAAATGGCCACACCGATTGTAAATTGTAAAGTTCCTCACTCTCACTCGCTTGACGTTTAAAATGGCACTCAGCTTTTGTGCACTGTCTTTAACATCAAGTTGTGGGGAAAGGAGTTCCAGAAAAGTTTAACGATTTCCTCAATAGGAGAAGATTGAAATCAGTCATTTTTAGACCTCTCAATACAATGGTGTAAACATGCAGTGCACTCATCGTCACTTTGGCAGCCAGCAGCATTCTTCATGATATCTTGATCGTGACCCAGTAGGTCTGAGTTCAAGCAGCATGTTTTTCAATTAAAGAACCCTCGACCTTTGAAAATGATAAGATCCCATTAATCCTAAAGAGAAGGGTGTATAACCGATGCATCCTCCCAATAGTCACTTATGGAGCTGAAACATGGAACTTAACCAAGAGACAGACCCGTAAGCTGAGAACCATGCAACGTGCACATGAAAGAATAATGCTGGGCCTCACATGGAGAGACCACAAAACAGCACAGTACATCCGGGAAAAGACAAGAGTTAGAGACATCATAGAATCCATAAAAAATCTCAATTGGGCTGGCCATATTGCAAGAATGGCAGACAATCGATGGACATCACGACTCACAACATGGATTCCCCGAGACCACATGCGCAACCGAGGCCGGCAAAATTTTAGATGGAGAGACGAGCTAGACAAGTTCAGGAAGTACTGGCTCCGTGATGCCCATGATAGAGAAGTGTGGCAAATCCTTGGGAAGGTCTATGTCCAACGACGGACGCTAAAGGACTGATGATGATGATGATGATGATGATTAAATGAACGTTCACACAGCTTGTGATAGTCGATCATAACCTATCTGAAAAACTCTTGAATCTATTTTGTTTTGGTCTACGGAAAAGGTCAAGCAAAGGAGTTGAACGTACCATCACATTACATTTGTCCACAATCAGTGAAATAGACTTAGTTCAAAAGCACTGAGAGGACGTTTTAGTTGATGTAGCATTAAACATGGCGTTCGTGGAAGAGATGCTTCCTGTCTGTAAAACTGAGAACGTAGTAGAGCCAGAGAAGAGGATTGGCAGCTCCAAAGATGAAGATATAACAGACAGTCAGAATGAGTTCAACGAATCACTCTTCCAAGATAACATAGTGACCCATTGTTCTCAGTCGTTTCGTCGAATGTCGTATCGCCGACGCACAGTCAGACGAAGTGATCTTTCGCCGACTTGGTTTTTCGCCGACTGCCGTTTCGTCGAATAATTTTTCTTATTACATTTAAGAGTTGAGAATGGGGAAAGAATAGTTAAATTTCAGAAAAATAATCTTATATAATAACATTGGAAGAACAGGATGATAATACATCCGTTATAAAATTATTTTTTGCGAAAGATCAAAGAAGCGATCCACCTGTAGACACTGACACCCTATTTTAAAAAGAAGCAATTAAAATTGAAAAAGATTAGTTCTTTTCTTGGCTTTGCTAGAATGAGAAAAGCCCAAACTTCAGTCTAAACAAAAGAAAAAGAAATTTCCATCAATTATTTAGTAGAATATTGCGATGTTTCGAAGTGCGTTTTTTACTTCTTTTTTTTTCTCTGCTATAGGTTGACGGTTTGTCGGCGATACGAAACGATCGGGTGCGAAACTCAAGCAGGGACATGCCAACTTAACGAGCTCTACTTTGAAGAACAACAAAACATTTGTAATCAGTTGATGACAGATAGGGTTTCCAGTAATTATATAAACCGATCAGAAACACTACGCAAACTTCAGGCTTCCATGAAATCAAGAAAGGAGAAGCTTTTTTTGACCCCTAAAAACAGCAAAACTATGGCTGACATATCGCATGTACATTGGTATTGTCAAAGAGTTTATTCAATGGGAAAGGACGATTATTGGGAAATGCATTTGATTTCCCCAAGAAAGATGATTAACCATTTTACTATGACTGGTATTCATTACGCGAAAAGTAGTCGGTTGTAAATAATTGGGTGGGCCTACCAGAAATACACCCACGACTTTATTAACAACTGGCTGTGAAGAAAACTATTTTCAGTACGCAGAAGTGTCCGCTATTGGGTGGGACTTCGGACTGACCTATCAATCGATCAAGTGTTCATGAAGTGTCTAAAAAAAAACAAACCAAAGTTGTGGCACGACTGAATCCACAAGGCTGCTATATTTATACAGTGTGTTTAGATATGGTGTGCGTGGTGCAGTGGCATCAGCCACAGGTCTACGTAATAGTACAAGCGTTTAGCATGTTGCAACGAGCGGCAACCGTTGCCACAGAGATAGCAAAGAAAATTAATGTATGGTTTGCTCGGCGTGATCCCTCCAGTCCAAATGAATCGGAATCAAAGTCATTTTTCACTGGCTCAACATCTTCTATTGATGTCAGTATTAACTGCAATGGAGCTGAGGCGACTAGCCACAAAATTCAGACAAAGCTGAATCATGTACCAGTTGAAGATGCGCCTGTGAAGAGTTATATGATCAAAGCTTTGTCGTTTCTGGAAAAGGGTATCACTATTAGAAAGAGTACACATAGACCCTTTGGTGTTGTGCACTCGATTCATTATGCTTATCTAAAGATCAGATTATATGGAAAATCACATTCAGTACGAGGTAACGCCATTTCCCTATTCCCCGTTTTAGTCAAATAAGGCTACCTTGGCTGTCCATCTAGAGACATCTACAAAAATCACAAAAACGGAAGAAGACCGTAAACCCATATGGAACAAGGTAAGAAAGTCCGATTGCAAGGCAAAAGAGATTACACAGTGAACGAGAAAGAAAAAACTGGAGCGCTGTCTGACGGAAATTTAGTGTCTGATGGAGGACATTCGATGGACACCATAGTGTGGACACAAAATGTTTCACACAGAGAAGTCATCACAAATTACCATACATATACATGAAATCAAGTTTGCCGCTGGTTCATTTATAATTGTTGGTTGTGGGAATGCCCCTAGCACTAAAGATCATGAACACAAGAGCCAAAAGTCTTGTTACAGAAGCTATTCTCATCAAATGATAAAAAAAAAACAACACACAATTCATCGAGCTATTAGTGAAATATCTTGTTCTAGATGGGCGTCATGTGGTACTGGAGATGCAGATACAGTAAAAGTAGAATGTGTTTTAAGAAGTTCTTTGGATCACCTTGTGGTGATAGTTCCGAAGTAAACAGATGTGCTCACCCTGCTCTTGCATTTCTATGATGCTGATAAGAAGGGTATGACGAATGCTCCAGGAACCAAAGAATCGGAGGAGAATGAAGTGCCTCTTTGATATCAGGGAAATATTTAAAACAATTGAAACCAGCTGTTTTGGAAAACATACTTGCCATACGTTTGTGAAGGTTGCGATACTACTTGTACGCCTTATGGAAGAGGAAGAATTGGAGCAGTCAAGTCACTCAATAGAAAACGTTGTGCGACCAACTTCTTTTGGAAGCATTGGGAAATTGAAAAAAGGGGTGATCAATGAATTAATCATTTTGTTTAATTTTGTTGGATAACTAAAAAGTCCAAATAAAAAAAAAGTCTGAATCCTGGTGGAGACAAACTAAAGAAGAAATATTTTTTCATAAACTTACATTGTGAATTGAGCCCACCCAAAAAAACTTGCCATGGGGAGATTTTTTTTAAATCCTAGATTTAATAAGGGGTAAATGTTCAAATTTCCAGCCCTCAAGCTGCATTGTTGTGGCCTGTACGCGTGACACATACATACGTAGCCAACCAGGATCACTTTAAAACTAAAGAAACCCATGTTTTCAATGCTGACACTTTCATGGTTTTCTATACACAGAATAGGTATATTTTTATTGTGTTGTAGACAAACAGATCCATCAAGGAGTGTACATATCGAAAGCACTAATATAAGACATTTTGAAATTTGTCAATTTTTCTGTGCATGGTCCGCAGATTTCCATTTTTGTCCGTGAAATATCTGCATCGAGTCTTTCAGTATTGAATATTCATTGTGGTCTATTTATATCAAATATCAGCGAAGTCAAAGCACTTCAGTGGCAATACTTGTATCATTGTTTAGGATTTTGTGTTTTTGCTTGAATAGTCAGAAGTGACTAAGAATAAGAAAAATATATTAATTTTGAATGGTCTGGAAAAGTTTCCCCTAAACATTCAAATCTTTCCAATTATTCTAAATAAATCTCCTGATAGTGTATTAGCATCCCAGTCTAACTCTAGTTTGGCTCAGCTAAAAAATGGAAACTTATTAGTACTTATTAAATATGATAAATATGTACACAAGACAATGTAACAAATGCATACACAAGACAATATAATTATTAAATGCGCTGGACAGTGTAATAAACACATGCAAGTCCTGCTCTAGAAAGGCATTGGTTCACTTGAGGTATAAATTTACGACGATCGATAGACAAAGGCTGCAGATTATGCTAGAAACATACCTTTTTACCTATTTACTTTAGATATGTGCTATGCTATGAAACCTATATCCTGTAGTTCGAAAGGAGATGGAAGCAACAGCTCGGGATGCTGCTATTACGGTATGTGTGAGGAGAATAAAAATTCCTGCATAAGGACGTGCTCTTCATAGAAGAATCTCCGGATATGATGTTAATGTCTCAAGCTACAAAATGCCAATTTCTATGCAGCTGTTTTCTTTAGGCCGTCGGTGGCTTTTTGACGTATTCAGGTATCTGAAGGTTTTCTCGAAAAAGAAAAGATAAAATACGGAAGTCATTATACCAGGTGAAGGTAACAACCTTTGGTGAAACGCAAACATAGACACTCACACATACATACCGACGCACAAACACACATACACACATACACACACATATATATATATGCACTTTTGATATGTGTTTCTGTATATGTGTAAATGTTTTGGGGGGGGTATCTATGTATTCAAACATGACCACAGATGCTTCAAATATGTATACCTATTACCAACAGCATATATATACATATATATATATATATATATATATATACACACACACACACACACACACACACACACACATATATATATATATATATATATATATATATATATATATATATATATATATATATATATATGTATATATATATATATATATATATATATATACATATATATTAAACCTACTTTGGCTAGAAAGATTACACTGCATCGATAGACAGGAACTTATTGCCTCGAAATATTCTCAAGAGCACTAAACCACTCACAATCACCACTCTGCCAACCAACAGATATTAGCTCCATATCTTTCATTTTGCTGTATTTTTTTTTAAAACAGACCCGAGGATCAAGGTAAAAACTGACTTATTGTAAGTACAGAAAGGGTTTTGTTTTATGAAAATTCTATCAACCTGAACTTAACTGCCCCTTTCTATTTGCTGATGCTGCAACAATCCCAACGCCATCTTGTAATTGTGTAAGTCTTATATTAACCATTGTTTCATGTGACACTGAATACGAGGCGCCCGACAATTGACTGAGATTCGTGCAGCCGTCTGTAACAAAGTGACCTGACCTTTCCTTACATAAGCGTAAAGACCACCCGACAATGTCTGTGCATCATTTTGAGGGACCAGTGTATGTATGTTTGTACATCGATATCAAATCGTATCTGACAAGATATAGAAGCACACTGCCAAAATAATTGATCTCTCTGGGAATTCTCAGTTTCTGAAAGATGTTATTTTTTTTCTGGAGTGACATGTTTCACAAGACGGCCACTGGCTGACATCAAGTTGTCTCAAAAACTGTTTCAAAATTTGAAAAAAGACATGTCTGGGGGGAGGGGGGGTAGGCTCGTGTGTTTGGACGCGTGTGTGTGATAGTGCAAATGCGTACATGAATAAAATCCTACATAGGAATCAATGTAAGTAAACATAACCACTGATACTACAAATATGTACACCTGGTAACGCCAATATATAGACATTTATCAATCTTAGTTTGGTTAAGAAGATTATGCTGCGTCGAGTAGTTTCCGGGGGAAATAATTTAGATGCTACAAACACTACTGCGATCACTTATATGTCAACCAACCGTTGTTAGCTTCGTAATATCCATTTCGCTATTTTCTCTATCTAAACGGTGTTAAGGAAGGACTTGAAAATTAATTAATAGACAAGAAAAAGAGCATTGTACATACTTTTTGACCGCATGTGTTTACATTAGTTACAGTTATGGAACTATTTATTTCTAATCGAGTTTTCAAGCTAATCTACGTTGAAAAGCTCCAAACAAAAACAATGATTGCATCAAAAGTAAAACGGAAAATATAATTCATTGGCAATCGAAAAAATTATATATATATATATATATATATATATATATATATATATATATATATATATATATACATGTCGCTTTCTTTCTTTCTCTCCGTCTATCTTCTCTTACTTTCTTTCTTTCTATCTTTCTTTGTTGCACTCTTTTCATCTCGAGAATTGATCTAAAAAATGGAACGATATGACATAGAATGACGTAAAAAGCGGAAAAAATATCCTTCTCTCTTTGTCCACTCTCTATATATCGTATCTTCCTATATTCACCAACGCTATGAACCGTTTGAAAATAAAGGACGCTATCAATCTCACTTTCGCCACTCCTTCGGATCAATTAATTCATTACAAACACTGATAACTGATTTGAAAATTGGTTTTGACATGGTATTTCCCCATATCCAAGAACTTGTAACCTTCATCGTAGTCAATAACTCATAGGTTTTGTTTTATAAAATCCTATCAACCTGATCTCAACAGCCGCTTTTTATTTGTTGATGACTCGTTGCAGACACTGTATCGATATCACGCCATCGTATGATTATGTCAGTCTTATATTAACCATTGTTTCAAGTGGCACTGAATATAAGGCGCTCGGCATTTGACTGAGATACGTGCAGCCGTTTGTGACAAAATGACCTGACCTTCCATTACATAGGCGTACGGACCACCCGACATTGTCTGCGCTCTATTTTGTCGAACCAGTGTATTATGTTTGCACATCGATACAAACTTATATCTGTGAAGATATAGACGTACATTTTCAAAGTAATTGATCTCTTTGGGAATTCTCAGTTTCTGAAAGATGTCATTTTTTTTCTGTGATGGCATGTTTCGTAAGAAGGCTGCTGGCTGACATCAAGTTGTCTCAAAAATTGTTTTGACATCTTTTTTTAATATGAGTGTTGCTGTGTGGGGTATGTCGTGAGCGTGTACCCACGTGTGTGTGTGTATTGGGAGTGATTTGTGTCTGTGTTGCGTGTGTTTGTTTATATGTGTATATATATAGATGAAATCCTACCGAGGTATTATTATATGTAAACATTATAACCGCAGAAGCTTCGAATATGGACACCTATCAACTCCAGCATCTAGATATTTATCAAGCATAGTTTGGTTAGAAAGATTGTACTGTGTCAATTTTCTAGAAGGACGATAGCTACCTTTGCTCAGAAAATTCTGGAGAGTTCTAGAATCACAACTGCGATCACCGTCATTCAACCAACCGACGTTAGCTCTATGAGATTCATTTCGCTATAGTTACTCCAAACGGAACCAAATAAATAGGTAAAAATTGACTAATACCAACCAAGGGAGAAGAATACAATACGTTATTGAACAGCTAGGTTATATATACATATTTGACTGCATTTGTCTACATTGGTTTTTGTAATAAACTATTCAGTTCCATCTACTTAAGTTCACGCTGCATTGATATCCACACCATTATGTAATTATGTCAATCATCGTTCCATGTGGCACTGAATATAAGGCGCTCCACATTTGATTGATGTACGTTCAGCCGTCTGTAACAAAGAGACCTGGCTATTCATCACGTAAGCGTATAGACCAGCTGATGATGTACACACATGATTTTGAGGGACCAATGTATGTATGTTTGCACATGGGTACCAGCTAATGTCAGAGGAGATAGAGACGCAGTCTCAAAATAATTGATCTCTGTGGGAATTCTCTGTCCTTGAAAGATACCATTTCTTTTGTTGTGGTATGTTTTGAAAACGGACACTGGTTGAAATTAAGTTGTCTCAAAAATTGTCTTGATATGAAAAAATGTGTGCGTGTGTGTGTGTGTGTGTGTTTATATATGTGTGTGTGACGTTGTAGGTTCGATGAGCTTAGAAATAGGTAGAAATAAAAAGAAACTGCAGGTGTCTGAACACACATATATACGTCTATGTAAGTGTGTATCAGCGATAGAAATTGATTTGGTGACCGAATATATATATATATATATATATATATATATATATATATATATATATATATATATATATATATATATATATGAATTATATGATTTCGTCTGTCGGACCAAATATGTCTATTTCTCAATATATAACTAATGCATTGAGAGAGACGAATAGACCGAGAATTAGCGAACTGGGAATTAGGTGTGAAAGCAGTTATATGGGCCTTTGCATTAATCAGCGACTGTTTAGCTCGATGGTAAGAGCATTGCTACGTTGAAGCAGCTGCCCTATCGGTCGGAGGTTCTATTTACGCTGTCTTGTGCAAGTGATATATCATCTCAAATTAATTCCAATATATGTAATATAATTCATTCTGTCGAACCATTCTGTCGAACATATATATATATATATATATATATATATATATATATATATATATATATATATATATATATAATTGGAATTGTTAAATCTGGGAAATGTTTGTCTCTATAAGTGAACTTTATTGAGTTTTGAGGTATATTTTGTCTGAGAAAAATTCATATGAATACACACATAAGTACAAGGAGACAACTTATAAAATAGTTTGTATATTACTTCAATAAAAATAGATATTTTTTATTGAAATTAGTTTCGGTGCAAGGTCACCAATATTGAGCACCAGGTAAGGATCGAACTCCCTACATCGTAATAAGGATCTGTGCATCGAACTTGTTGACCTCCTATTCATTCCGACGAGCCCAGAATTTTACTTAGAGAAGGCGATAAGTAAGGAATCATCTAGGGAAGATCGAATTCACTCCAGAACGGAATGAGGTGCTAAACTACCTTGCCCCCCTCCTCTACAAAACAAAGATGCCCAATATACACTTGTGTTTTTGATTAAATCCTCATTTATCATTTCTTTCTCGATTCATCTTTCTTTTCACCCTTTCTTTTCTTTTTCTTTCTTTCCCTTATCAATGTTACCTTTCCATCCATACAAACTTCGTTTATCGTTTTTTCACACTTTCTCATTTCTCTTTCGTCCTCTTGTCTATTCAGTATTTCCTCTGCAACCTTTTAAATCTTTCTTTCGCTCCACTCTCACTTATTCATTTCTTTTCCCCTTTCTTTATTCCCTCTCTCTCTCTTTCTCTCTCTCTCTCTCTCTCTCTTTCTCTATCTATCTATCTATCTATCTATCTATCTCTTCCTTCGAAATACTTTGTTACATTCTTCATTTCCTTTTTTTTCACGCAAATTAATTTTGTTTCATGTTTTTGTTTCTTTTTGTCCGACAACTTTAACTCTGATCCTACCGCCGTTTTTTTAACATACAAATTTTCCTTTCTTCCGCCGATGTACAAATTCTTGTATTTGTCTTTCCAGTCTTCCTTCTTTCTTTATGTCTACTGTTTTCCTCCCACCACATGGTCACCGATTCTCTCCTAGTAACCCTTTTGCTCTTCTCCGCCCTTCCACCTTTCTTTTCTGTACATATACATATCTATCAAATCCATTTTCACCTCCACGAACTCTTTGATCAGGAGGTATACACGAAAAGTGTCACACCCTTGTCATAGCAGAAAACGCCCATTAAAAATCATTATAGCCAGCAAAAGGGAAAATGTTCTGAAGACCTCTGTTACTCGCCTCTATAAAAGATTCTTTGTAAGTATTTTGCGTAAAAGAAACACAATACGTCGTATCAACTATTTAATTAATCTCCATTCTTTTGAACACATCTTCATGCTGCATTGTTGACGTCTTCTTTATAAATTGCTCGTGTTTTAGGGGCCCTTTCAACAAACTGAAGATATCTGTTGGAAACCTACATTTGCCTTATAGGTTACAATGAAACGAAAATCCACTACTTTGTGTTTAGCAAAAATGGTTAGGTATATTGCTCATCATGAAGTTCTCTATTTTTATGTGTACCAGGTCAAACACGTATTCATGGCAGGTAGCGCGCTTATTGTAAGTATGGAATGTGCAAAAGTTCCAAACACTCTTCTCGGAAAGGTAGAAACAGAATATGCTATTGAAATTCGTTTTTTCGCAGGAAACTATTTCATACACCTATTAGTAACATGCCTCATTTGATTTTGATAATTGTAAATGGTAAAGATAGATGAATATATAAATCTGAAACTATGACATTCAAAATATATATTGGTGGTACGTACCGATAATAAGAAATGATAAGCTTGAATAAATGTTACTGTTTACAATATCAAAGGATCTATTTTACTTTATATACCGGGTAACATAAAAAGCTCGTTCGGTTTATTAAGTAAAAAACGCTTCGTTATTCATCTCAAATTTCGACGGTTCGATGTCACCTCACTTCCTATATATAAAATTCAAATCATTATTATTTGCTTATTCCTTTTATTTTCTTAAAGGGAAGTGTAATTAGCACTTGAATAAAAACTGGACAAATCTCCCTTAAACAAATATTTTTGTACTTGATGAATTAATTACTCTGGAACTGGTGGGAAGCTTGGACTGGAAATTGCTTTATTCTTAGAGGTATTTAATTGTATTACTGATATTTACCGTTTCGTTCCATGATGAGGTCCTGGACATTCAACAAATGTTTAATAGTTAGGCATGCTTTGTAATGAATGCTGGAATGCATAATGCTTAATGAACAACCCGAACACTGTAGAGAAAACCATTTCAACAATGTGTATAAGCTATAATAAATCCCGTGTTATTTCAAATTTGACTGTCAAGTCAATCTTATCGTTTCCTATTATTTACGTGCAATAGTATTACATCTCTAGAATATTTCACTTTACAACTTGTATACCCACCTATCTTTACAATTTCTCTAAGGATGCCTCAGTTTATTGAAAGGTCTCTAAAACACGAGTAGATCATTGAGACAACGACAGCAATGTGAGACGTATTGTGTCTCGTACATTCAAAATTCTCAAAAGATTTTCATATCCGTATGTGTATATATATATTTGTTGCTTTTACCTATACTAACGCGCACACATGTATATGAACTATTAATGTATTGGTATGAACTGCGGTTAATCCGACATCACATGAGTAAAAATGACAATATCGGAGGGCTTTTTTACTCACAGACCAACTACACAAAACAAGCTTTTATCTTGTAATACCTTATTCTCTTGATAGATCTCGGTATGAGCGAAATGCGAAATAAAAAATCATTCGTCTCAAAAAGCCTTCCGATATGGTCGTCTTACGCCACTTCTATTTTGGGAAAGACCTCAGACAACTATAGCTTTGAACTGTACCTGAGAATATTTATGCTTTATTTCAGTTTATCATCATCATCATCATCATCATCATCATCATCATCATCATCATCATTATCATTATTATTATTATTATTAATATTATTATTATTATTATTATTCGGAAAATTGAGTCCTAAGGGATTTGAAAGGCACAAGAAAGATTATAAAAAGTTACGCTTAGTGTGAAAGTAGCTGGCATGGAAGAAAGTTATTTTCATCTGGGAACCCTCGAAAATCTTTCCCATATGAATAAATGGTGATTGTTTCCTCGTATGTATCAATACTAAGATATCTCTCTCCCTCTCTCTCCCTCTATATCTATCTATCTATCTATCTATCTATCTATCTATCTATATATATATATATATATATATATATATATATATATAATCTGTCCGAGAAGGATCTTTTGGACAAAACATCACCCTACTTCAATCCAGATTTGATTTCTGCGAATTCTGGCTTCATGCCAATGAAGTAGAGAAGATTCCAAACCTTGGACAAATTTAAGGGGAACTCTCTGGGACGGCTGATTCCGATCCAGAAAGAAGACTTTACGAACTGTTTTGAAAATTAAAAGGGATGTTCGGATAAGTATAATAGATCCTGAACAGAATAATTTCAAGAGGACTAAAATACCTCTGTACACGATAGACAATTTTTTTATTACCATTTGATCGCTGGATACTATTTGGACAGGCCAATTTTATTTATGGTATCTATATATTTCATCTAATTTACTCGATATGCACAGATATATTTTTTATTATACACACACACACACACACACACACATATATATATATATACATATATATGTGTGTGTGTGTGTGTTTGTGTGTGCGTGTACATATATATATATATATATATATATATATATATATATATATATATATATATATATATATATATATATACCAGAGTTTACATCTTATATCTATGCGCGCAGGGGCATTTTTACCTAATTTACTACATATTCAATATATATATGAGTGTGCAAGTGTGCGTGGTCTCGAATTTATGTCACTTACACAAGATATGAATAAGCATATGATTTTTAAATATATATATATATATATATATATATATATATATATATAATTATTGTGTTATTATATACATATATATCTTCCAATATATATGTATGTGCGTATGTGTGAGTTTGTGTGAGTATTTGTCTGTGTGTGAGTGTTCCATTTTATATCATTTTTAATGTCACTCTGCAAAATGAGACCGACAAGTAAAGCCGTGTAAATCAAAGAACCCTGACCGAGATATCTGTCTCCCTTTTTTCACAAACCCCAGATAATTAAACCTTGCGAAATGAATGACCCTTCTGGCCTCATATTTAGAGTACAAAAGAACAAGATGGGCCGACACGACAGTTTGCTGATAACAAGTCACGAAAAATTCCAAGAAGTCTAAAGATAATTGTCAATGAGATCTAAACTGAAAGGAATTTTTCTTGTATTTTTCTATTTTTTTTCAGTATCTCTATGTTGGGGTTATTTGAGATTTGAGAACCACCCGAGGAAATACCTTGAGAACAGATTTTTTTTTTATTCTACGAAATAACATTAAGGGAAATGTAATAGCCCTATTCTGTCAGTAACGCTTGAATTATTTTCTAAGCACTGACAATCTTTCTCCCTGATATTCGATACATTCATATAGTGGAAATCAGTATCGATGCAGTTCTCTAGTAAAATTGTTAGTGATGAAGTTACATTGTATATAATAGCTGTAGTCTCTCAGTCACACTTTCTCCACCGCTGACGATTCATTTCGTCCTTATTTTGAATGCATTGCTATAGTAAAATCATTGGCCATGCAATTACATAATTCATTACTATTTTCTGTCAGTGACGCTGTCATTAACTCTTGACCACTAATTATCAATTTCTTCTCGATTTTCTGCGCATTTCATTGTAAAATAATTAGCAATGCATTTAAATTATATTTCTCTCCGTATCGCTTGTATTAATTCCTTACCGTTTGGATTTTTATGCCGTCCCTGATAAATCACCCACGCTTTTAATTAACGACAATTTACGGAAGACAATATTTTTGTAAAAAAATCTCACACAAATCACAGACTATTTATACAAAACCTTATTGAAAATGGTTAAACTGTGTAGACAATTTCTTCATATGGATAGAGTTATTAATTGAATCGTGTGTAATTAGGTAATTTTGACTGTTGAACATTTTCCGGTATTTTTTCACAGAATCCTTCATTCATTCACACAAGTTCGTAGCATCATTTTTCAGTCTCCAAATTATTTCCCCGGCTTTTCATAACCTTGCCCCCCCACACACACACACTCACACACACAAACACACACACCATTATTAGGTTGATGCAAAAGTTTCCAGAATTATTTTGACGAAGTCATCTCATTTTATATTCACATCAAACGAAAAGATTCATCAAGGTATTTTCCCCGGCAAACTCGACATCAGATAACAAAAACTTGAAAGAAAGACAAATACGTAAACGAGTCTTTTTGATCAAAAAATAAAAGATGAATGAATATCGAAAGGAAACAAGTAACACGTTTCGCTGATAGAAAAAAATGACTTAACACCTACCCCTACTGACTACATGGATGTCAATGTATTTAGAGATAAGATCACTCTGATTTTTTTCCTGTTTTATTATGCCTTTGTTTGTGTTTCTAAAAGCTTATTTCTCTCATGCTTTCTTCTCTCTTGTTCACGACTGAATTTCAAAGTGACATATTGACTTTACTAGATCTGTCTAGAAAATATCCAGCCGTTTTGAGTACCTCGTGAATTGGTTGTGCAGGGTTGATGTTATTTGGCAGCTATGCGTGCATGAATATACACTCCTCATTGGGTCAAGCGTCTTTACTGTGTGACCATCGCATTCACAATGATCAAGTCTTCCCATACCTTAGGTATTGTGTAGGGGTTTTGGCAAACATAGTATAACCTGGGTCTGTCTGCATCATCATCATCATCATCATCATCATCATCATCATCATCATCATCATCAGTCTTTTAGCGTCCGTCGTCGGACATAAACCTTCCTCAGGATTTGCCACACTTCCCTATCATGGGCGTCACGGAACCAGTACTTCCTGAACTTGTCTAGCTCGTCTCTCCATCTAAAATTTTGCCGGCCTCGGTTGCGCATGTGGTCTCGGGAAATCCATGTTGTGAGTCGTGATGTCCATCGATTGTCTGCCATTCTTGCAACATGGCCAGCCCTGCGCCATTTCAGATTTTTTATGGATTCTATGATGTCTCTAACTCTTGTCTTTTCTCAGATGGACTTTGCTGTTTTGTGGTCTCTCCATGTGAGGCCCAGCATTATTCTTTCATGTGCACGTTGCATGGTTCTCAATTTACGGGTCTGTCTCTTGGTTAAGTTCCATGTTTCAGCTCAATAAGTGACTATTGGGAGGATGCATTGGTTATACACCCTTCTCTTTAGGATTAATGGGATCTTATTATTTTTGAAGGTTGAGCTAGCTCTGTCAAAGGCTTGCCATCCTAGTGTGATTCTTTGCTTGATTTCTTCTTCTTTTGAGGGTCTCATGGAGATTCGTTGTCCTTGGTAGATGTGGTCTACTTTCTCGAGTTCTGTGTCCTCGATTTCGATATTAGTGCTTTTATCTCCAATGTGGTTGTTGCACATGATCTTCGTCTCGCTGAAGTTCATGTGTAGGCGGACTTTCTTGCTCTCTTCATTTAGTTCATCTATCATTAGTTGGAGGTCGTGAAGGTTCTCTGCGGAAAGGGCTATGTCGTCTGCAAATCTGAGGTTGCTCATATACTCTTTGCTCTTTATGACGTTTGCCTTTTCCCAATGAGATCTCAGACCATGGACGTAATTACAATTTGTAAATTCTAGTGGATTTAACTCATTGACTTTTTTGTGAAATTTTAGGTTCTAAAATCCAGATTTTATCAAATCAGATCACTGAATTTTATAGAGTGTTCACTTTTTCTATTTTTTCAATTACTTTAAAAATACGATCAATATCAAAGTTCGGCAAGATTATTTGATCATCCATGAGGAGGGCGAATTCTCCAAATTGGGTTCTAAGTAATTGTTCTGTACACACATTCCAACTTTCAATATGAATTAATACTGAAATATTCAACTTCGATAAGACATCACGTAAATTAACACAAAAATTGACTGTTCACCTAATACTGATTACTTTCAAACATGTTTTTGGGGTTATCTTTATCTAAGATTTAAGAGAAGTACTTTTTGTCTTATATATTTTTGTATTCTTTTCCACATTTGGAGTGTCCAGGTTGTTCTCTCTATCTACCCAGAATTTCTTAGTATATGTTTACCAAGCTGTTGTATTCCCCGAATGGGAAATAGAATTTGGATCTTATTATTTAAGCCTGTATGTATATTATTTACAAAATATAATTTATAAATTTTCTTGCTCTTTGCTTCTCTTGCCTGTGAGTATATGAAACGCAATAAGCAAAAGATAATTTCAAGTCGTACAAAACAAATGCTTAATGCTATTTTTGCTTTTCCGCCTTTATTCGTAAGAGCGAAAAGGTTGCTAGAAGCAGCATTTCGAAAAACTTACAAAGCGGAATAGAGAGATGGAAAACTGTACCCCGCCAATATTCCAAATGCGTAGAGATTGGCTTTCAACTTGGACTCGAAGACCCACCTCGTGCACTGATAGTGTAAGCGTAACAATCTCAGCTAGGTTTAGCTTACTCGCTACGCTGGCTTACGGTAACGCTTTTGAAGCCTCCAGTGAGGATCGAAATCACTACTCTAGCAAATCGACCAGTGAGATGATCTTGCTAATCACTGCACTATGGAAGGTTATCCGTTCGCTGTTATCTATCTCCCACTCACTCGTAACCAAGAAGCAAAGCAATGCAGCTGGAACGAGTATATTAAGCACCGTATAAAAAAAAATGATAAAATATACATAGCTCTGGCTGGAAATCAGGCCATCCGCTGGATATCACTTGAAATAAGCTTAATAAATATAAATTATATTCTTGTCTTCACAAGATATGTACATCTAATTCTATGAAGACGAAGGATGTTTGTTTGTTTATAACTTAGTTTTCTATGGACTCCCAAACGGTTGCACCCTACAAGCAGAAGCCTTGTGTATAAGAGTAAATTGACTTTATGATGAACATAGAATAGGTGACAAAGATCCTCTGTGACATCTAATGGTAAATGTAAAATGTAAATGTAGGGTTAGGTCAATTTTAGTATTTTCAAATCTAACAGACAGCTTTACTTCTAAGGCTGCAAATTTGTGTACATCCTACAAGCTGGAATTTTGTGTATAAGATTAACCTGATCTTATGATGAATATAGGATAGGTGGCAAAACCCCCAGTGACCTCTAATGGTCAATTTGGGTTTAGGTCAATTTTGGTATTTTCAGATCTAACAGAGACGACTGAACCTCCTAGGCGGCAAATTTGTGTTGGAGGATAACTTGACCCCAGGAGGAACATATGTGGTGGTGACCTCTGATTTAAGGTCTAGTCGATTTTGATGGGGCCAGGTCAGTTTTGGCGATATCAGGTCAATTTTGGTATTTTCAAATCTTATGAATTTAAAGTAGGTAGCGATGATCTCCGGTGACTTCTACAAGTCATTTAGGGCCAGGCCATTGAGGGCATTTTTGAACCTAAGGGAGACGGTTGTACCATACGACCAGCGAATTCATGTACCAGTGTAACTTGAACTGATGATGAACATAGAATAGACGGCGCTAGATACTAGCCGCCACTAAAGGTTAATTCGAGATCAAGTCGATTTTGGTATTTTCAAATTTTTGCATTTTTGAACCACCCAAAGGGCTGCGATTCAAATTTGAGAAGCTCTATGTTAGAATTTATCATATGACCTTTCAGTATTGATTATTTTTCTCTATGCACCTGCTAGTGGTATATTTGTTTGAATTATAAATTACTATACTGAAGGTTAAACATTTACAGCAGCTTATATTACATAAATTTTCACGGTAAATTATGTGCAAGTATGAAACTGAGCAATCTGTGTGCCCTCTATGTATCTATCTCAGTCTTTGTCTGTCTGTCCATCTCTCTCTCTCTCTCTCTCTCTCTCTCTCTCTCTCTCTCTCTCTCAATATATATATATATATATATATATATATATATATATCCACACTGAAGAGATGTAATACATCGAAACAGCTGTCTGTGGATGACACAATAATATATATATATATATATATATATATATATATATATATATATATATATATATATATATATATATATATATAGTTGACTGATGGGGTGCTTCTGTTGGAGTCTTTGTGGTGGTAACTTTAAGTGGGTGTACGGTTTGAGTGAACTGGTCTTATAGTTCATATGGTTCAAATGATTTCAATTCCCCACCGATGACCCATCTTCCTCCCCAACATAACACAACTCTCTCCCATTCCCAACACCGACCTCACACCCAACAAAAACCTTTCTCCATCAACCACCCTACCTGGAACCCATTCAGCAATGACCACTAACACTCATACACAGAAGAAAAGAATTTTCTTTTTAAATAACTTTTAAAACAGATAAATTAACCATAAGCAGAACAATATAACGCAGACCCCGGGCATTATTTGACGAACACCCAGTGGTCTGCGGCTCTCAGTTTCGAAACTACTGCAGCTATGTATAAAGGTAGGATGGAAAAAAACAAAACAAAAACAGTTGGCCGTCAATAGCAATGTTAAAAATGATCAATAACAACAAAATTGTGGATATGTGTGAGTATATATACTGGACTACGGAACTGGGTGGTCAGTTAGGCTGAATTTAAGCGATATATTCATTTACACATAAACTCTTTATCCACCAGAGTGCTCTATTCCTATGAAAGATATATATATATATATATATATATATATATATATATATATATATATATATATATATATATATATATGGGGGTGTGCGCATTCAAACAAGGAGAGTGACTGATTGATAGCCCTAGAGACACCCATAATTGAGGTTATTATATTTATTACATCGGACTCTCTTAATTCATGAGCATCTTGCCATCCTTTGCTTCTTATTTACTTGCTCACCCACAAGAGCAAGATGTGACACAAGGTTGTTGTTAATGTGGTATCCCAGCTGCCTCTGGGTGCAAAACTTACTGAAGCCAGCCTGTTTGCATACCATTCGCTCCGCTGAGCAGACAAGATTACCTCCTATGTTTGTATCTTTGCACTTTCTCCTGGCACAACGTTTTTTGTTTCTTCGATTTAGACTCTGGAAAATGTAAACAGGGGCGGTATATTTTCAGCTTCAAATCATTTCTATGTTTGGAGGTTTTCACTGAATTGGTTGTTGCGTCGTCAATGTTATGGCCGTTTTTGTTTTTGTTTTTTTTCCTTCGGGTCAAAAGTGATTATTTTGCAATTTTCTTTTTTTTTTTTCTTCTTTTTCCTTTCGTCTTCTTCTTTACATAACCGTCTGTACGTGCAGTCGCAGGTGGTCAGACGAATGGTTTTCTTATTTGACTGGAGAAGGAACTTAATCCCTTGCTTAAATTCTCATCTTCTCGTTAATCTGCATCCAAATTCATCCAGAACACTCAACCACAAAAGCAGAAGTCCGTTACAATCTCTTATCAGAAATTCTTGAAAAACTCCCCAGACCAAACATTTTTCCCATGGATATCGTCTGCTCATGTTTGACACCAAGCATAACCCGACGCGAGCCACGCTCAACCAAGGTAATAGCATTTACTTTCACTGTGCTTTACCAGGTTTGGTATAGCATAGAAAATATCATTTTGAGACAGCTTTGGTTCAGCCAATTATGCAGTTGTGTCTCAGTGCTCCTACTAGTCAGGCGTGTCTCTACTTCTCAAGAATATTCTCAATATCATTTTTTGTGATTTAAAAAAAAAAGCTTTGAATATTGTAAAAAAAGTTGAAAAGAGCTGCTGATTCCACTGCAAGAATCACAATAGGAAGCCGTCATCGACACAGTACCTGTACAACTAATTCTGAAACCCCCAAAATTCTTAATTTCGAAAAGTGCCTGGTCTGCAGTGTTTGGGATATCAGATTGTATACTTGTATAATATTATATTCTTTCCATATTTCATTACGTTGGTCTCGTGGTAATGTGGTACATTATAAATCTAATGAATTAGGAGCAGTTCGAAATTATTATGGGCGCAACTCTAGCCTTCATGTCCCCAACTTTTCACATTTTTGTTTGCACAGCTATGTCTATGATGTGATTGGTACTCTTTCCCATGTTTGCAACTCTCAAATCCGGTCTTCGTGCTTGGATGGTGTTGCTGGCTTGGATCTCATTGTCTCAGAGTTTCTAATTCGTTTTATTATCTCAGACAGCCTCGGGTTTGAGCTAATTTGTTTTCCTGATCTGACCGAAGTCGTTTGCACAATTCTCAATGTTTGATTTGTCCCTACTCTGTCGTATCTGCTTTTATATTTCTTTTTGAACCAGGATGCTGTATTCAATCATAATGTTATGCAGTGCCTTGTCTTTTTCTCCACGGATTCAAAATTCTCTGCTATTTCTTGGTTTCATCTAGTTTAGCTCTCATATAATTAATCCTCATGTATGCGTTTTGGTCTACAGTTATGAAGAACTCAATGTTTGCTCTTTTCAGATGTCCTCGGCGTAACCATGTATGATTGTTCGTCAGCAAATGACCAGGATTTTTTGGTTGTTGACGATTCAAACCAAAATACACTCCACCATCTTGCTACTCCGGTACCTTTTCTTAAAATCCTTTCTGTTTTTTTCTCCTTCTCTCCCCTCCTTTACTCCTTACTCCGTTTACATCTCCTTTCACTGCTACTCTTTCAGTTCTTTTTTCCTTCATTTCACTTTTTCTTTGTAGGTCTCTTTCTTCTTTTTCTCCTCTGTAATGGCATCATCATGGTTTTGCTGACAATCTCTGTCGACTTCAATAGTTGCATTTAACACCGAATTCGCATCTTTAATTCTATTCTCTAAGAACCAGAGTGCAAAAAAAGAACCATTGCAATCGATTTTCCACGAGACCAGACACGTTTCACCACGTATAATAATTACATTTTCAAATATTTTTAGCTTCTCTATTTTAGAAATACAATTCTCTTACCTTCCGCGTCGGGAAGTCTGGGGCATTGTTGTTGTAGAGAGGGGTTTTAGAGTATGATGAGAAATTGCTTGTAACCTGATGCTTGTTAACTAAGGTAAAAGCTTATAAATATTCACACATTATCTGTCTTTATATGCATGTCTATCTATGAAGTTATATATCTGGAAAAGTCCATAGAATAGCAATTAGCTGGAATTATATATATATATATATATATATGTGTGTGTGTGTGTGTGTGTGTGTGTGTGTGTGTTTTCAATGATTAGTTTCAGACTGTACAATCTGTATCACTCAAAAAAAGGTTTTCAAATCAAATTGTTCTCTCACTCTCTCTCTATATATATATACATATACGTATATATATATATATATATATATATATATATTTATATACAGATAGAGAGAGAGAGAGAGAAATACATTAAAAATGCAACGCTAACTTAATTCGTCGAGAATATAACTATTATTGTTCATAATGGTAAAATTTACAATGAAATTAACTTTTCTTTTTTTTATTGAATAGATAGGTAGATTAATAGATGCAATCATCATCATCATCATCATCATCAGTCTGTTAGTGTTCGTCCTTGGACAAAGACTTTCCCAGAAATTCGCCAGACTTCTCTATCATGGACATTGCAGAACCAGCACTTCCTGAATTTATCTAGCTCGTCACACTATCTTACTTTCCATCGACCACAGCCGCGCACCTGGTCTCTGATGATCCATGCCGTGAGTCCTGATGTCCTGTCTGACATTCTTCCAATATGTACAGCCCATTGCCATTTGAGTTTTTCTAACAATCTTTATGATGTCTTGGACTTCTATGTTTTGTCCGATATACTGTGCTGTTTTATGATCTCTTCATGTGAGGTTGAGCATGATTCTCTCACGTTCACGTTGCATAGTTTCAGCTCCATATATGATGATCGGTAAGATTTATACGTTTCTTTTTTGGACAAGTGGGATTTTCTTGTTCTTGAAAGTCGAGCTTGCTCAACCGAAATCTTGCGAACCCAGTGTGATTCTTCGCTTTAGTTCTTCTTTTGATGACTCAATGGAGATTTGCTCTCTTAGGTAGATGTAGTGGTCTATTTTCTTCAGTCCTGCATTTTCAATTTCGATCATTGTGTCTTTGTCTGTGGCATGTTTGTTATACATGACATTTGTTTTGCTGAAGTCCATGTGGAGGCCAACTTCCTTGCCCACTTACATACAACAATACAAGCTTCATTCAAAGACTATCTAATGCTTTGAGAACGTACTTGCAATAGCTTTCAAAACAAGAACGCTAAATGCTATTTCGCATCCTGACGTTACAAACCCAACTGTGCAGGGCCTTATCACCAAAATTGTGCCCCCAGAATGAACATCATGTTACAAGCAATATCCTTCCGGAATATCAAAGTACGTCTATAGGAGGTGTGAAAAAAATGTGGCCAATTTTTTGACAATTTATGGACCAGAATTTATGACGTCATCATTAGCCGTAATTTCTCATTTCCATCACATTCATAGAAAAAAATCTTACCTTACACCCCAAAAATTGGAAAAAGAGTGTTCTCAACCTCTAGACCCACCAAATGGTTTGGAGTCATCGGAAGTCGCGGTGGTTGGAGGTATAGGAGATTGGGGTATAGAAGAGAGAGAGAAAGGAAGGGGGTGTGCACTGCCTCTATAATGGATCCCTACAAAACCAAGCCTGAACATTACTCTCGCTTTTCGCCTCTTCCAGAAAAGGTGAAAAAATGATGTAAAGCGAACCTTCGACGAGCGGGCAATATCTGTATTTGTATTCTATTCGTTTTGGGGGTGTCAACAGGTTGAGAAATCCTTTTTTCCCAAATTTTGGGGAGATAAGTGATTTTTTTTTTTTTTCATTTACTATTTATTCTATTCGTTGATTATTTCAGAGAAGAAACTAAGAAAAAAACTCGAATGTTTCAGTTGGTAGGTTGAGGATATTTTTAGCCGTAAGTTTGTTACCTTCAAGTGAAAGAGTCAATGGTTACAGAGAGAGAACCAAGAAAATCATATTTGTCTTTATGTAAGGTGGTGTGCGCCCGTGCGCAATATATCTAAGAAACCCTGGAGAAATTTTTTTCTTTTGAAATAACGTAAAAACATCTTTGAAATAATCTGAATTAATCTTCAAAAAATAATCTTTAAAAGATCTAGAAAAAAAATAATCTTAAACAATCTTTGAAAAAATTATCTAAAAATCTTTTTAAAAAAATAATCTTAGACAATCTTTAAAAAAAATAATCTAAAATATCTAAAAAATTTTTTTTTTCTCAAATTGCAGATTGGGTGTTGTCAAACCCGGCGCCGTCACTGGATATATATATACCTAAATATATGAGCCGTGATTAAGGATACAATGACACATATAGTTTGCAAGTACTAAGTTTTTTTTGTTTTTTTTTATGAAAATAATGCCTACGTTCTGGTAGGGTTTTTTTTTTTTCCTAAGCTTATTCTTTCCTTTTATTGCTTGTTCACTGTTATCGCGTATTGGCTTCAGGCTGAATAAGTCTTCATCCATCCATAAATTTCCACCCATAATCTCAATCGTTATCTCCAAATGCTACGAAAAAGGTGAGATGACGTTAATCGGAACTAAGAACAAAGTACAACGATAAAAGGTAACCAAGTCCCTCCCAAAGATCACCGCATCAGTAACCACAAACACGCTTGAAATAATGACAATAACAATACACCTTCGTTCTAAGTTGATCAATTTACTCGGAAAGAAAAACTAAGTAAGTGGAGACTGTCTTTGTTGGGGTTTATTAATTGTCAGGTGTCGCCGTCGGAATCTCGTAAAGTGTCGCAAAAAGCGATATTTTGTCAGTGTATCATTTCAAACCACTATCACATCCCCCCTTTCACTCTTGAGGATAACTATCTTGTTGCTATTATACTTGTATTCTTTCGAACCAGTTTCCTCGTCTTTGTTTCTTTATCACGACATTCTAGCCGCTGTAACCTCGAGCCACCCTCAGATATCTACCGCATTCAATGTCCTCCTAAGAATGCTAACTCTTCATTAGATCAACGATAGTATGTTGTTCCCGTTCAGCTACCCAATAACATATCCTTATCCATCTATCTATCTATCTAAATCTGTCAATTTCTATATCTCCCCCTATCAATCTATTTATCCAAATATGTTCATATCTATCTATCAATTTATCCATCTAAATCTGTTCAATATCCTTGATGGAATGCTAAGAGTAACTCTTCGTTTGATCAACGGCAGTATGTTGTTCTCGTTCAGATACCCTATAACATCGAAATCTAAGTATCTATCTATCTATCTATCTATCTAAATCTATTGATTTCTACCTCTCTCTATCAATCTATCTATCCCAATCTGTTCATATCCATCTATGAATTTATCTATCTAAATCTATTCAGTTCTGTCTTTATAGATTTATTTATCTGATACTAAAAGTTTTATTCTGCTAAGTGATCACAGAGTAGCCTAAAACGATGCATTATATCCAGATAGATAGATAGATAGATAGATAGATAGATAGATAGATAGATAGATAGATTGAAATAACAGTATCCATTCTTTATAGTATCTAACAATTTTCATTTCATCTCCAACGACCCAAATTAGACAAGCCGTTTTATTCTGCACAGAATTTCATCGTTCATACACGAATCTGACACAAGCCAATACTGTATTCCTACCAGATAAAGGAGACAATTTTCTTCTTTCTCTCTAATCAGGAAAAGTCATTAAACTTCAGATTCCTTTTGCTTTTTCACATTTTTCTATCCTGGGTTAAATGCTCCCTGCTGAGCAACATGCTTGATAATCTCCAATTTATTACGAGCGACGGCAAAGAGGTTAGTCGGTGTAGTCTGAGAAGGAAGTCATTACGAAAACTAGCCGTCCACGGCGAGTGGCACTTTTGTAAGAGGGCGTCCTGTCCTGAAGGTGAATATCTGGACTTCGGAGTGGGCTCCAGATTCGTTTATAGATCTGAAATCAGCTGTCAAAATCAATCATGATCAACACATCAGTAATGGCAAGCACTTAGAAAAATAGCAAGACCGACATTTCTTCTTTCCATCTCCTGATTTTATTACGAAATGAAGCCCTGATGACATCGTCTGCTTCGAGGCTTATTTGCTGTTGATGTTGCCATTACAAACGTTTTGATTTTTCATCATCTTTTCTTTCTTTTTTCTATCTGTCTTTCTTTCTTCTTTTCTTTCTTTTTTCTTCTTCTCTCTGTCTGTCTCTCTTTCTTTGTTATCGAATTGTCTTTTCTTTCTCCTATCTTTTTTTCATATTTTTCCAATAAGTTTACTTCTCATCTTTTTCTTTTTTTTTTCTCTTTCTATACAACTCTCCTCCCTTTTCTTTCTTTTGCTTCTTTTACCGCATTTGCTTTCTTTCACTTTTTTCTTTCTTTCTTTCATTGAATTACTCACATTTTTCGTATCTTCTTCAGTAGGTTTATTTTTATCTTTGCTAAGCACGATAAAAATCCAATTGTAGGGGAGATGTAGGAAAGGAAATTATGTCTCTCTGATCTTTGAATAAGGAACGACCGACTGGCTTGCCTTGAAAATCTGCATTCGAACCTCTGACTTTTACTCAGGCTCGTACACCGACCATTGACTCCGAACACGCACTCACAGACACACACACACATGTGCACACACATATATATGATAAGAGCAATGCTACACTGAAGTAGTTACCTTATTGGTTTCAAGTTCGATTCCTGCAGCAGCATCATTTTCTTTAATTGTTTGTTCTATTTTAATGCTTTCTAGGTTAAATGATGCATTCACGATTAAATAGTGGGGGATTATTTTAAATATAGTGTAGAAGTATTACGCATTACATAATTATTTCTGTCAAATTATGTATCCATTTCTTAATATATATATATATATATATATATATATATATATATATATATATATATATATATATATATATAATGTTTAGTGTCTACAGTTGTAAAGCTTTATATATATATAACAACCATAACCATCAAAGACGACGAAGGGTAATATCCATTTTTATACGTGCATGTACTTTTGTATACCAGCGCTCCTAACCATACCGTTTTGTCTACGGACTCCATTAGAACCTTTCTGAAAAATTGCTCCCGTGCTCGGCTATGCTGAGCTCAGCAAATATTAATTTATTAACACGGTCTACACAAACGACTACTGATCCTTACACACACACGCGCGTGCTCAAACACACACACACTCATACGCTTATCGGTTCTTGAAGAAAAAATACACTTGCAGAGGTAAAAGCATAAACAGCGAATAATGGGTCCGTCGATCTGTTGAAAATGTTTTTATCAAAGCAGCGCTGGACACTGTTGGTATTCCCGGCATGCCCTTTTCTGACAAAGCGTGTCAACCTCCCTCTGGTTTTAATCTGATGTGAAGCATTTAAGCCGATATCGAGGTCGGAATTTGGACACAACACATCATTTTATTTTATTTTATTTCATTTTATCTTATTTTTCTCATTCAAGGTAAATGTCGTTCCGAAGGCCTCGAGTGGAGTGGTCTGTCCGGGCGTGGGTCTTAGTGGTGATGATGGCGGGGATACAAATCAATTGAGAATGCTAAGGGTTTTTTTTTCCAAATCTGAAACGCCTTTTCTCACGTTGCTGCTTCACATTCGCTTACTCTGGACTTTTTGACTTTCAAAAGTAAAATCAAGAGCATCACGAAACGGAAGAAAAAACATTAAATTGATTATTTTCTTGTATCAAGTCGATTAAAGGTAAACTACGTTCCCCCTGAACCAATGTAGATCAAGGATAGCCAATTATTCTATACGTATTAAGGCTGTCATCTATCACTATCTCCGACCCATAATAGTTGTTATGTTAAGTGTATGTGGTATATATGCAAATATAAAAACTATAATGGTACAGAGGTAGTATAAAATGATAGAAAAATGAGAAATTTAATCCAAAATTTCAAAATTAATCCAAAACTACCAATACCTACTATGTAGTTCAACAAAAAAAGGGTTAACGAGCCTGACTGATTCAGGGATAAACTATACTCCTTATCACAGTAACTTTTTTTGAATATAGGTATGTATAATTATATATGAACGCTATTTTTTGAAACTTTCATTTTTCAATGACGAAGCTGCAACGGCGAAACATGTAGAATAAATTTTCCAAACGCCACGATCCTTCAATATATGACAGAGAAAATTATAAAGATGTATTTTGTAAAAGTGTATTTATTTATTTATTAGAATTAAACCAGAACGTGCGTATCTGTGAAATGAATTTTATTCATTTGTAAGACTAGGGAGTTTAGCTTAGTCAGTAAGACTACTGATCAGATGGTCGTGATTTCAAACCATGAAATGGAGTTATTTATCTTATAGAACGAAATAAGCCCTTACGTATTTCTAACATATGTTTTGTTAGATATGATAGACTTGGCAATTTAGCTCAGTCAGTAAGAGACATGACTACCAATTTATCTTGATTTTCAATCATGTTAGGTGAATGTTAATTTCTACTCTCCTAAATTTAGTGAGGATTGTTCTTGTTCTTTTTGTTCTTGTTACAATTGAAAACAAAATCAATTCCAGGTTTGAACTGAATGTTGACCAAAAAAAAAAAAATGGTTAGATACTGCACAAGACAGCATAATATATTTCGGGAAAAACAATTGTCAGGGATATCATAAAATCCATTAGAAAACTAAAATGGCAATGGGCAGGTCATGTTGCACGAATGTTAGACAACTGCTGGACATGAAGACTCATAACGTAGATCCCCAGAGATCAGATACGAAACTGTGGCTAGCAGAATGTAAGATGGCGAGATGAACTAGACAAGTTCAGAAAATAATGACCCTGCAACGCCCATTATAGAGAGGTCTGGTAGATCTGGTGGAAGGTCTATGTCCAATGAGGGCCGTTAAAAGGCTCATGATCATGACTGACATTTAATTTTAGACATAGCTTTTCTTCTTATCAACATTTATGATGCCCCGATTTTACTGTACAGGAATGCAGAAAACCGAGGTATTTATAACCAACAAGAAAAATACGTTACAGCTCTAAGTGTTGATATAATCATAAAGATTTGGAGAGAAAAAAAAACACCATACAAGAATATTTTAACATTGAATTGGCGAAAAAGCTATGATGCAGTGGCATGAAATTATAATTTTTAGTGGCATGTACCCACATGTAACTGAACTCTGTAAAATAAGATTGTTTAATTTCGCTTTGCAATAATGTCCTTTCGTCTATTCAATGCTGGAATACTCTTGTTCAGTTTTTTTTTCAAGTTTTTCCAATCATACAAAAACTTATGCGATTTTCTTTGAGGTTCAATGATTTTCTTTCTTTCTTTGAATTCATTTATAACTTTTATCTAAACAAATAGCTTATTATTTCAATTAGTGATCTCTCCGTTGATTCTTGCATTTCAAGATTTAAATTCGTGATTGTACTCTCAATTGATTAATTGCATAGGCAGTTGGAAAATTTATCACAATTTAATAAGCAGGGTTGAAATTAACCAATGGTAGGAAACAATGGTCCCGACACTATTCAGTTGGATTTGAACAAAAGAAGGTAGTTGGATAGAGATTTATCGTAAGGATATCGTAAGCCCATGGGAAGTGAAAAAAATTGAACTAGAAAGTCTTTTGGTGGCACGAAATTTTGAAATTGCTGAAATAAGCAGATATAATTGTATTGGATTAACCAAGTTCCCGCGTCATCCTTGTATTGTTTAATAGTTGTCTTTTGATGGGAAAATTTTGACAAATCTGTAGTTATCTCCCCTAAAAAAAAAAACTATTTTGGAGGGGCAGAGTAGACGGATTCTCAAAAAATAATTAGTTGAGGGTCACAATAAATGTGGTTTTTTTTTTTCTAATTAATATAGCTATTAGGAACCTAAGAATAGCCAAGGGATAGTCAATTGAAACATGTGTTCAAGTGAACAACCAGCCTATTTTCATTTCATAAAATAATCTACATATATAAGAAATAACGTTGCTACACATCGATATATCCTGATGTCCGACAAAAAAAAAAGATATATCGATAACTTGTATCTACAGTTTCAAGTTTCAAGTAATACAATTACCAGAAAAACAATAAAATTTGCTGAAACTTTGTACCTAGCGTTTTTTTGTGCGATTTTTGGGACTTGGTCTTATGCAAGAAGTTACTATTCTCTGCATGACATAGATTTTACTGAAAGTAGTTGAGCTTTACAAAATTTATTATGAAATTGAAATTAGCGCCTAATGTAAAGGCCAAACATTATCATACTATTGCACGAGCCCAATACGTACATAAACGCTTATAATTTATGCAGCATAGTTGTGGTTAAAATGAGGTTTTATACAAGTGTATGTAAATATATAGACGCCAACCAAACGTACATATTTATGTAATAAAACTTTAATGCACTCTTCCACGGGACTTTTGACCTCGAAAGGAAAATTGAAATCAACACTAAGGGAAGGAAAAATATTAAATAAGTTTTTCCTCTCGAATCGAGACGATTCAAGCTGAAAACTATGACATTTCGTGCTCTTTACTGTAGTGGCTGAAGAGTGAACGTAATTCATTGAAAGTTTCGAGAGTAATATTAGACTACTATTTCTACACCATAAAACACAACAGAGAGAAAAAGAGACCAACTGAGTGAAAAGTGAAGGAAGAAAATATTTCTCACAGAAATAACGGCAAAAATCTATACCAAATTCGATTTATGTGCGCAGCTCAAATTGCAGATAGGGACAGAATGGTATATTAGGAACCGCCAGCAAGAATTGTCACCAATACTGTCAACATTTCCTTTAGATTTATGTCAGTCTGGCTCGCTGGCTGGTTATCTATGTATGGGTCACCTGCGCAAGCTGCAGTGATGGAGCTAGGGGTAAAAAATTCCAACATTTACTCTTTATGTCTAGATAAAACAGCTTTTTTGTTTCTTGACCCCCCCCTCGAAAATAGGTTATTAGTCATCATCATCATCAGTCTTTTAACATCGGTCGTTGGACATAGACCTTCCCCAGGATTCGCCACAATTCTCTATCATGGGCGTCGCGGAGCCAGTATTTCCTGAATCTGTCCAGTTCATCTCTCCCTGTAGGCCTCGGTTTCTTATGAGAGAAGAGTTCAATTCACAACGTGAGTGTATGTTAAATTGGTCCCTTACTAAGTGTCTGGCAGCGCTCACGCCTGCTTTTTGAAAATTCGGACTTTTTCAGTGATTGGGAGTCAAAAAAAAAAAAAAGGAAAAAGGGTGAGACAAGTGATTTATTCATAGATCATCCCTCTTTTTCTCAGTTTTAAATGATCCCCACCGGCACTACATGCTGCCAAAAGACAATTGTCATGTGACAGTTTCTATTGACTAACCAACCAGACCCGTTACTGATATCGTTGATACGGATAGGCCGAATATTACTGATATTATTGATATGGATAAACAGAAATTATCTGTTGAACAGCAAGTGCAATGGTTAACAAGCCATAGAATAACGTTTCCGCTATTTTCCCAACGAATCCGTCCACCTGTCAACTCTTCATAAGAAAGACATGGCCAGGGGAAGAGACCCCCGAATCATCCATCCATACATCCGTGATGAGAGCAATGGTTCGGGGTAGGCGATATATATATATATATATATATATATATATATATATATATATATATATATATATATATATATATACTAAGTAAGTGACTGGCAATACGGTTAGTTGACAGGTGAGACTCATTAATCCAGGGGTTCAAAATTTGAAAGCATCCTGTTCTAATTTCGAGAGAAGGAAAGGACGTAAAAGATGAGTTGATGATATGGACATCAGGAAGAAAAAGCGACTAAGAAAAAAAAAGGAAAGGTTTGATTAAAACGAAAAGGGAAGGATAACTTGAAGGAAAGGGACAAGGGAAAATGGTTTGGTGAAAGAGAGGGGGGGAGATGAGGTACAGGAAGTAAAAACAAAAGTAGAAAGATGAAGAGATATAGAGGAGCGGTGGGAGAAATGAGCGAGAAGAAAAACCTGAAAAAGTAAGTGTAAGATGAAACAAATGGAGCAAGTAGAGAGAAAGGGAGAAGAAGGAAAAAGGAATTGACGATTGAATAGGGGGAGGAGGGATTTGTGAGAGGTAAAAAGCAATAAGAAAAAAGAGAGAAAGAAAGATAGAAAGAAAGAAAGAGATAAAGAAAGTAAGAAAGAAAAGAAGGAAGGAAAAGACGAAGAGATGACTGAAGGAGGAAGAATGGGAGTAAAAGAAGAGAGGATTAGGGATTGAATAGAAAGAAGTGAGAAAATGAGAGAAAAAACGGACTCAAAGAAAAAGCAGTTGAAATTCTAGAGAAAGTCAGAAAAAAAAGAAGAATGTTACATAGATAATGATTGGAGGAATGATTATTATTAATATCTGCAATTTTAACCCAGTTACCTGGTGGGTACCGCTGGAGGTTGAGTGACAGCAAGTCTCCTCAAGTCTCCAGCCCTCCTCTCCTCACTCTCATTGTTTCCATAGCAGTACTGTGGTTTACATTTTCAGGCCAGTTACCTGGGGGTCATCGGTGAAGACTGAGTGACAGTAAGTCTCCTCAGGTCTTCCGTCCGCATCTCTTCTCTACCTCACCTATCATAATAGTGCAGTGGTTTGTACCTCCACTACCATTTGGGTGGGGTTTTTTTTTCTCCCTCCTCTTCTGTTAGGCCACTGCTAGCAGTTGGGGTCGTAGGTCTTATATTTCTAGCACTTTCCTCGGTATTCGTGCAGTTCCAAGCAGTGACGTGGTCTGTACAGTCTCAATCCTTCCTTTTATCTCGAGTTTCTCCAACCTCACCCTCAGTGTCTTTGGCACAGTTCTGAGTGCACCTATTATTACTGGTACTACCCTGACTTTCATGTACCACACCAGATCTTGGTATTTTTTTTCCAGTTTTTCACCCTTTTTCTTCTTTACTCTATGGTCTGCAGGCACGGCCACGTCTATTATTTGACAGGTTTTCCTCTTCTTGTCCACGATTGCCATATTATTATCATTACTATTATTATTATTATTATTATCATTATTATTATTAATAATAATAATAATAATAATAATAATAATAATAATAATAATAAAATGGCGACGGACAAGATAACAGAGGAACAGTGCGATGTGTTCTTCTCTGGTTGGGCAAGACAGCTGCAGATTTGAAGATGATTGATGAAGCCTCTGTAGATGGTTCGCTTAGCAGCAATACGTGTCATGAATGGTGCTTGAAGCTCAAGATGACGCTAGGAGGCATCGTTGTTTCTCATTTTGTTTTTTTTTTGTTTTTTTCTCACTACACTGTCATATGACCGTTTGTCAGTCACAGATTCTTTTAAAAGCACCTCAACAAATGAAGGCGAAAGAAATAACACAGATGAGGTTTTTCAATGTCATTCAGAGAAATGATTTGAAAGAAAAAGGCATAAGCAAAACTTTATATAGGAAAACGCGGAATGGACGCACGTGCGCCTCGAGGTCATTACGGAACATACGATCCAAAGCAGTACATGTGCGTCGTGTGGCAGTGGAAGTGTTAAGCTATAGGAATTTGAAAGAGGGGAGGAAAAAGAGGATATCGTTGTTCGACGGTTAACTAAAAAGGAGAAGAAAAGGAACTTAGGTGGATAAAGAGAAAAGAACCTTTAATCCTCATGGGTTGGGTGATTCGCGACAATGTACAGTCATTCAAGCCCAAACATTAAGGACATTTTTACGGGCCACAGGTTGACGCAATGAGGCTGCAAAGTGCCAGACGTTGTCTACTCTGTTTCTGAAAACTAGTCAGTGAGGCAGACCTATATGCACTTGATTTAACAAACAGAGACGATGACCCATAACTAGAAGCGCGTGGTTGGGTGCACTGGGTTAAAATGTCCTGCCCTGCTAAGTGGCGTCTTTGTATCCAGGGGCCTTTAAATGCCAGGTGTCTAGCCCATGAATATATGAGCAGGGGTTCGGTTGAGCGCTTGGAGCTCGATGGTCGATTTTTGTCGGTAAGGTTGATTCAAAATATTCCAGCGTTTTTTTTTTTCTTTTTTTACCAATTCTTCTATTTATATAAATCCATAGCAGCATCATTCAGTATTTTCATTGGCTATCGATGATCCGTTCCATCTTTCATCTAAGTTGTGGATTCCATCACAAAAGAACGATTTCGGTTCCGATCCGATGAATCGTTCGGAGAATTTCTGGACATTTTTCAACTTGTTGGAAACTGTGGCCTGAGAGTTAGTATTGCACGTTTTGGAGAATACTCTGCACGTGGAAGAACTTCCTGTTCCAGCTCTATGGTCATATGTTATGCCACATTTTCAGAATGAGGACAAGCGTTCTCATGCAGTAAAATCATCGGTTATATTCCTTTCCCAGGCAAAGATCTTTCCTATTGAAATACTTTATTCAAGCCAGCCAAATGATTCGCCTTTGATAATTCTTCAAGTTCACGTGGTCTTTGTGCTGAATCTTCCTTCAAAAGTTTCTCAGTTACCCAGTCTTCAAGTTCTGAGGACTAACAGAGCATTGTTTGTCCTTGAGCTCAAAATCTTAATTTCTAAACTTCACAAACCATTCCCTACACATGATCCATAGCCTATATTCCGCTGCCCTTTCCAAAGATCAAACATGAATTGCAAACGATGACGAATATGTATGATATTGAATCAATGATTTTCACCGTAAAAAATCGATATTTTATAAGAATATGAAGCGATGCAGATAATGACTAAATGGAGCTAGCAGACTTAAGCAAAACCCAAGATGGACCTCCAGTCAAGGAAAGTTTTCGTAAGGGTTTGATGGCATTGTGTTGGTATGGTCTATTTTTTTTTATTGTTTTTTTATTGTTACATGAGAAAGAGAGAGAGAGATTCAAAACTCAAAAGTTCAAATCTTTAGAAAGGTGATTCCAGCGCAACGATCAAGGTGACAGTTTGAACGGCGACTAAAAAATGCAGTTGAGGGTCGAAAGGGCCGATTCTTTGGTGACTCACCTTGAGAATTCATCATACGCTTATGCACTACAGGGGAGAGGACATCCTTGTCCAATTCGCATAAATCAGTCTAATTTCAGCAAAAATGTGTACTTTTTGCGGGCAAACCAAGTCCTTTGCACCCCTTAACCAAAAAGTTCCCATACTCTCATGGATGTCATGCATCAGCAGATACCCAACCCTTAAAAAAGAATTATATAGATTCATCTTATTTTTTATTTTAGAAAAAAGAAAGGGTAAAATAAAAGAGAATAAAGTTGGCTTTTGCGACGTTCGACCGAGTCAAGAAAAAGAGCCTTCACGTTTTTCCCATGGACTTGATAATACAAGGTGAAGTCTTCGTAAAATCGAACATAAATCTCAACATAAAAAAGCGATTCTTGACGGTTACTTAGTATTTTCCTTTCGAGCAGATGGTTTCAAATGAACATTTTTCCCGGGAAAGAAAAGGCTAAAAAGATTATTTCGATACTTTTTTTTATAATTCGAACGTTAGGTTTGTGTTTTTTTTCTACGCATTAGCAAGTGTGCTGTTTGTATTACTATTTATGAGTATGTTTATGGTTGCGTATATGTATGTGTATCTTAATGCGTATCCTCATGAAAGAGAGAGAGGGAAAAGTTTCAAAGTAGCCGGAGTTGGTCTTGAATTTTGAAAAGCTTTGGTTATGAAAAAAAAAAAATATTGCCCATTCAAGTTCAGAGGCCGTCAACTATTTGACTATTATTAGCAATCAAGACTCGCAGTTCATAGCTCGAGTAGTGCGTTCGAGCCTCACTGATAACCCCGCTGATGTGGCACTGTGCCAGATAAAGGTACACCGAGTAAAGCCTCTCTGAGTGAATTACTATCTCTTGATTCCCTGAAGGGTGCTTATCCATCTATCTATTTACATATCTATGTCTGTTTATCTTTTTCTTTCTTGAGCGATCTCTCTCATCTTCCTGTCTTTCTTTCTTCTTATTTATCTAAATCTTCCTTTTTATTTCTCTAATTAGCAATCTCTTCTTCAATATTCTACTCAGTTTGTTTTTATTTTTTTCTTCCTCAAAAACTTCTATCTTTCTATCTCAATATGCTTATCTCTCTCCTATCTTCCTTAATTAATACATCATTTTTATCTATCTAGCTATCTATTCCTACGTATTCCTTCCTGTAAGGCACCCGATGTAGAGCAATAGATGTCAATTTAAAACCATACACCATTGCTTGTGTAGTAATTAACAATCCTTACTGAATGCCCTAATATTGCAGCCCTGTGCCTGAGTATTTTTTTATGCAAAAAGGCGCTTGCCGTTTGTTAATAATACGCACACATATACACACATATATAAAGAACAAAAATCTAGACTCACGCACATATGTATATATATTGTTGATTTATCTTCATTCTTAAGTATTTACTCGATAATCAGATGTAATTATCAGTAACACTTGACCTTTCAGTGCGTCACTGAAATCTGTGTCAGATCAAATAGGCAGAATTATCTTGAAGCGTAAACCTGAGTGAAAGTGAGGCTGAAAAGTGTCAGACGGTGCGAGGACATTACACTCGACCCCAGTTGTCTTCGAGTCAGATTACGCAAACATCAAATTATTCGGTTGGATCGTATATACCCTCTTCTTCTTCTCCTTCTTTTTCCTCTTCTTCTTCTTCTTCTTCTTCTTCTTCTTCTTCTTCTTCTTCTTCTTCTTCTTCTTCTTCTTCTTCTTGGTGTTGTTGTTGTTGTCATTTATTTATTTATATCATCATCATCACCATCATCATCATCATCATCATCATCATTATTATCATTATTATTATTATTATTATTATTATTATTATTATTATTATTATTATTGTTGTTGTTGTTGTTGTTGTTGTTGTTGTTGTTTTTGTTGTTGAACATCCGTAGCCATTAAAAAAGATGGAGGGTTTTATCCTTTTTTTTTTTTATTTATATGTGTGCGTGTATTTGTGTGTTCGTTTATGTATTTGTTTGTTTTCTGGTGTGTACCATCACTCCTGGTCATACCGTTTTGTCTACAGACTAGAAAATTGGCACCAGTACTTCCTCCTAAAAACTTTTTTTCTATTTATTTTTATTCATTTTTTTTTTTACCCATTGAGGACCTCATTCTGGTTTATTATAAATATTTAGATTCTCTGGAATCTAGATGTTTCTTGCTCTATTTAAGATATTTTCCTGGGGAAAACGCCGTTGATGTCATACATAGAATATTCTGACCATACTTATTCTTTGATGAAATTCTATTGCATGACTTCTAATTTCGACGCTATGCTTGTGCAATTATTGACAGTGATGACGAATTATTATCATCTTCCAGATTTCAGTCTTTCAGTCGCATCTGCAACAAGAAATATTTTTAAATGAACATCGCTAAATGTATGTTTAGATTGACGCATAAGTTTCCAAATCTATTTTTTTTTTTTTTTATAAAAATTTTTTTATTCATATAAATTCAGTCATTGAACGATTTCTCTTGCTTTCTATCAACTTACGTCACTTTTCAGGCTTTGGATCCTTGCAAAAACTCCCATCGCAGTATTATTGAGTTATTGAATATTCCCTCTATCATTTTACACCACAATTTTTAGATTGTACATTCCATCATAGAAGAGCGATTCCGCTTTTGGTTTAAGGAAATTTCCAAGAATTTTCGGATATTTTCTTAAAACCACCAACTGACTGTTAACATACCACCGGACTTCTAAAGATCTTCAGATACCGGACCAGAAATTGGTGGACAGCACTGGCGCCTACGTTGAATTCTAACAGAGCAGGCAAAGTCTACCATTGTATGGTTCAAAGTAAAGCTACTTTGATTGCAATCGACCCATAAATAATAAAATTATCACCAATTTCCGATAGAGAGTTTCTTTTCATTCACCCTATATGTGTGATATAAATCTAATGCCAAGGTGCTTACTTCAAATATGCATTGGAAATGTGGACAAACGTTATTGTTAGAGGTCAGGAATGATTTACTGCGAGAATAGGGCTATGATATGAATAATGTAAATGCATTGCTAATTTACTTTGATAATTGCATTAGAAGACCAGCATAATGATGATGTACGTATATGCTTTAGATGCTGAATGAATTGATTTATTTTGATTCGAAACGATATATACAGAAAGTGGAAGTGTCAATTCCTCTGCTCTCCTTCGGAAATGATTCAAATTTTAAAATGTTATTGACAAAGAAGTTTAATCATGCGAAGAAAGCATTAGGAATGAAAGAAGAGAACTCTATGACTATGGGGATTTATCAGGCTGAGATAAGTCTGACTCAATGCCACAATAAAGGGGCGTTCAATGGCGATAGAGCTATTTACACAAGAGTAATTGTCAGCTAGACCAGCTCGTTAACAATTACATCATGCCGAAAGGGGTTTACATTTCTTGACAAGATCTTGATTTAGTCAACCTATTTCATTGTCATCCTAGATCAGGAATCGGTGAACAGTAGGAGGTATTAACCAAAATCCATTTGTGTAAAATGATATCATCCCCGACCCCAGAAATTGTAAGTTAGAAATTAAATTCTATTACAATAATGGTAAAATGCAAATTCTCAAAGACCACTCAAACACGTTTTTTGTTTGTTTTTTTTTTACACACTGAACTGTAGACTAAAAAATCACGTGTTAAAATATTTGCACTTACCAAAATTAAAATCACAATTTTGTTATGAAATAATGAAGACATCACGTACAATTATGACACCAAAGTATTAAATGATTTAAACACAGGGCGACAGTCACATCCAGAGCACACGTCATAAAGAACACGTACGTATAAAAATTGTCATATTATCCGTATTTTTTAGCCTTTATTACCCTAATAATTTTCGTTTTTACCCTTTTGGGGATTATTAATCATGTCCTCTGACCCCAGTTTTGAATCGAGAATAGTAAGACTAGATTACTAACAATTGCACTGCAATAAGTCCCCAAAAAGCTATTTACCACGTCTAACTATTTACTTATTACAACTCTGATGTACCGAGGCACCCAGTGGGGATTTGACTTGTTGCACGGGTAGATTGGTTGGCAAAACTATCTCGTCAACCATCACACTACTGTAGGGCCCCTAAAAGCCTAAACATGCGTAATTAGTCATTATGCACGAGGCTGCCGTATCGATGTAACCAGAGCGGGTCGAAAGTACTGCGTATGCGAATGACTTATTTTAGATGAGCTCTCTTACCAATGAGTTACGGTACGAGTCCCAGATGCTGTTGGTATCAACAAGAGTGTTCGGTTTGTACGAAGGTAAGGAAAGATAAGATGTTTGGTTGGGTTCGGGAGGCAAGCAGGGTGGGGGGAAGAATTTGGATGTTGCTAAAAAAAAAGGGTCGATACATAAAAACAACCTTCAAGAGGGGAAAGCAAAGGCGGAAAAAATGTACAGGGTCAATTCAAAAGAATTGAATAAATTCTTCGTATTTTTCCACCAACTTTTGTCGGGAAGTAGCACAGCTGCGAATCGATGATAAAATTTGGATTAGGAGGAAGGGGAAAAGGAAGGACAGAGGGAGGGGCAGCAGGAAGAGTGAGTGAAGAAGGGATAGAGGGAGGAAGGGTGATAGAAAGAAAGGAAGAGAGCGAATAAGGGAATAGGGAAGAGGGGGAAAAGGAAGGCCAAAAGAAAGAAAGAAAGAAAGAACAGAAATGAAGAGAAAAGAAGAAGAATTAAGGAAACTAACTAAAAAGAAAGTATAAAAAGAATAAAGATAAAAGGGAAAGGCATGATATAGAAAGAGAGAAAAAAGAAAGAAAGAGAGAAAAAAGAAAGAAAGAAAGAAAAAAGAAAGAAAGAAAGAAAGAAAAGGAAAGAAAGAAGAGTTTAAGGAAAAGGAAGGGGGAAGAAAGGATAGAGAAGAGAGAATTGGAGGCCGATCAAGATAAGAAAGATGAGAGCGAGAAAAAAAAGATAAAAATCAGAGGGACGGAGAAAAGAAATTTAAATAGCGACTCACGAAAGAAAGCTCAGGGAAGACAGGAGGACAAGAGAGGAGTATCTTTCTGGTGGACAAAATCATTGCATATTCCCAATAGCGACTGAAATTGAGCCTTTCCTACTAAAACGAGAAAGCTAAGTTTTCGAATGCTGATTTTAAAAGCCCACAAGGCTATCTCACCCTTGGAATAACGGCGTAACATAACCTTCCTAACTCTCATGGCACCCTTGGAATCTTTTATAAATCCTTAGTAAATATCAGATGAAAAAATGACATTTTTGTAACCTAGAGATGGTGGTGCACTGATGGACGACCCACCCCGGGAGACGTTATCAGATGAGTGACAACATGATAATTTTGTTAGATCTTTTAATCAATACATTTGTTAATTTATCAAATGAAGATTTACTCGGACTTGTTAACTCTGGGTGTGAAAGAAATTCGTTTGTTCACCAAGGACCTTGAATTTAGGGTTTTGTGGATTCTTCAGAACTTCTAGTCAAGGTCATATTGTTACTTTGTCCTTTTGACAGGAAAATTTCAGATGTGAAATGATTAAAATTGTAGCCATCCAATGCTCTTGTGAAAATAGGGACATGGAGGTGGAAGGCGTTCGGTATATAAGGAGAAAGTTTTCGGATTTCTCGATGGAACCTAACCAAGAGACAGACCTACAAACTGAGAAGTATGCAACGTGTGCAGGAGAGAATCATGCCCAACCTTACATGGAGAGATCACAAGACAGCACTGTATATAAGGAAGAAAACGGCTGTCTGTGACATCATAGAAACTACTTAAAAAAAACTCAAATAGCAATGGGCAGGCCATGTTGCAAGAATGATAGACAACCGATGGACATCACATCTCGCAACATGGACCCCAGAGATCACGTGCGAAACCGAGGCCGACAGAATACAAGATAGAGAGATGAACCAGACAGATTCGGGAAATACTAGCTCTGCAACGCCCATGAAAGAGAATTGTGGCAAATCCTGGGGAAGGTCTATATCCAACGACGGACGTTAAAAGACTGATGATGATGATGATGATGATGATCCATCGGCTTTTCCGTTGCACCTCGTTCTATTTTCGACCGCAACTTTTCATCGTTCCTTAATTAAAAAGAGGATTCAATCATTTCTAATTATCATAACTATTAATTACCTTTTTCTGACTCATTTTTCAACTCATTAACTAATAATAAATTTTGTATTAGAATGAATTATTATTTGTTTTGTATTTTTGTATTTGGATTATTATGCATTTACAAAGTAAATCATTATCTTAATAGGTTGATAAACTTCAAGACAAAACATTCAACTATTAAAATAAATCCATGATATAACTTCAGTTTCTCTTGTGTCGATCGAAAAGAAATAAGATTAAATCTAATTTAAATTCATGAAGAAAATTCAGAAATGCAACCATAATAATGTTAATGATTTAAAATGGGAATTCAATTCTATTTTTCGTTGATGCGGTAAGAGATCCTAGATTTTGATCCTGATCTAAGGGCTGCACAAGGCATGACCACAAAAGTAGTATAATACCAAGTTCGTTATGGTTCACGTGTTCGGTATTTTTATCAAACCTCCTTCGGTAAATAAGAGGAAAGTTTGTTATGGTTGATATGTTTATCAAAGCCGGAATATGTCATGTCGTGGTTCGTTATAGCGAGGGTTCATTGTATACGTACCTAAAAAAGAACATGACACCCAAAAAGACACTTAGTAGTCGCAAGTAAGTAAATACCTTACCCTTGCTACTTGAAACAGAAAATCTGCACAGAACCCAATGTTTCGTAGTAATTCACTAATGAAAAGATACCAAAAAAGGTGTCTTGGAATTTTTCAAAGCACGCAGAAAGCTTGTTTATATAAGATGATAATTTTCAATATCCTGTACTAACCAAAAACCTTTTTGATTTTGAACATATCTAGTGAGACAATTTACGTAATCCAATGTAAAGTAAAAAAAATAGGGCCTTAGGAGTAATAGTTTTGTAAATTAGGGATGGATATATCCGTGTCATTCTTTCGTGACATATTGAGAGAAAAAACGAGAACCGAAAACTCAAGAGAGTGCTCACTGAAAACTTAAAATGCCATTATTGCCAGATTACGTAACCCTGCGTAGAAGATAATTTTAGGTAAAAAAAAGTGTCTTATCAAGGAGAACATTTCTGTCAAGTTTCAAGTAAATATTGACGTGAAATAGATGAGGAAATCGATTTTAAAACATGAAGTTTAAATTGCCACATCACGTGATATTGAGTGGGAATTTTTTTTTATAAGCAAGGAGCATCTTACCAAGGGACTCATTTGTACCACGGTTCAAGTAAATCTGACTTAAAACAGATTAGGAACAATACGGGGACAGACCGACCGATTGATGGACGGATAACGCATTTTATAGAGAGGCGAGGACGCCTTTAAAATGAAAAACTTCAACTATCATTAAAAGTGTGATTTCTTGTCATATAACTTTTATCCTCAATTCCGTTGAGAAAATTTACTAGGTTGGAATATGCACGAAGAAATTTCCCCACAGATTTTATGCAAAAAATGTTTCTTTTGAGGTACGTATACTTGTAGTACAAGATCACCGAAACTCTATACATCCTAGGGGGAGGGCATGTTCTGAAGGTACCGCCCTACGAAGATCACTGCGTGGAGGCATAGCAAATTTTACACGTTCACTGAAGTACTCACTGTCAGAAAGAAGAAAATAGATATGGACAGATAGATAGATAGATAGATAGATTGATAGATAGAAAGGCACAGAATATATATAAATAACACACTTGAATTAGTGTGCTGTTGCAAATGACTAATCAAAAATTTGAGGGAAATACAATCACTTTCTCACGCTACCTCAGTATATATATTTACGCTAAAATTACATGTAAACATTGGGTCTTGAGGTAAGAATAGGTATGACGCAAGATATCTCAGAGATAGAGGAGAAAAAAAAATTAGACGCGAAGTATCTGAACACAAAGAGAAAGGAGAAGTAGAAGGAAGACACAATAGATTCCACAAAGGAAGAAAAGTCATTAGACACCAAAAGAAGAAGAAGAAGAAGAAGAAGAAGAAGAAGAAGAAGAAGAAGGGGGAATGACAAGATAATCGAACAAAGGGACGATACATTCTAAGAAGAATAAGAACGACGAGAAATTTGAAGAAAAAAGGGCACAAGAGATACAATGAATGAAAGAGAAAGAATGAAGATACTAACGATTAGAGGAAGAAAAAAAGACACTAAAATTTGAAGGAGAAAGAAAGAGGACTAAAGAAGCAAGGCCAGAGGAAGAAAGAAAGAAAGAAAGGAAGAGTTCAAAGGACAAAGGCGGAAAGTTGACAGTTCAGAGGAAAGGTGATCTTTTGCTATGGAATGAAATAGGAGCAGATAATTCAACGAGGAATTACATAACTCCTAGTTAACGATCAAAAGTAGAAAGGACCATAGAATCAGAACATCAGAAGGTGAAAAATAAATAAATAAATAACAGAGACAGAAAAAGATTGACAATTGAAGAAAAAAAAAGACAAATGGTTGGAAAGAAACTGGGGCGATGGAGGAGAAGAAAAAAAAAGGACAAAGAATAAAGATACATAAACAGGTCACTGTAATCCTCGCTAATCCAAATGACATTGAACAGTTGGAGATGACAAAACGCGGTGCAGCCTAGTTCCACCCTTTTTCTCACGGAGTTCTCTCCCCTGTTTAATGTCAAGGTCTTCACAGGTGTCTCTGCATTGTCTTCTTTTTATGTAACTTTATTTGTTTATTTTTACATACTTTCCCCCCAAGGTTTGGTCGTATCTTTTGAGGTTTCTGTCTCTCATTTATTTACTGATTTCTTTTTTTACAACTGGAATATTTGTGCGTGTGTTGTGCAAATAGTAACCTTGGGATAAAGTCTTCTATTCTTTTTATATTTACTAAGCTTAACTTAGTACGGCCCTGTTGAGGTTTTCGTTCGCTCAACTTGTCATCAAGGTGATTGAAATTACCCCGTTTCTCTTTTTGCACAACAGACTAAAATGTGATTTATGGACAAGATAGTAACTGGCAATAAAAAAAATGATTTTAACAAGAAAATCCAAAACGAAGAAAACTGTTACTAGAGGTGGAAGAGCCTTTAACAAGAATATCATACATAAATATATGTACGTATGCTGTCATGCTAATTGTTGGCAAACCTAATCTTAGGGTCGCGTCTTCTATTATTAAGCTTAGCTCAGTACGACACAAAAGAACCAAATTGAAGGAAATGTCGTGTTGCACAGATCAACCAGGAATATTTTACCTGCCTGGAAAATCAGCATTTACCCGGGCTCGAACATTGATCAGTGGGAAATACGCGACTATCTGA